>CM025792.1:93124012-93177617 GCA_014635995.1 Sarcophaga peregrina | reverse complement strand
AAATAGGGTAAGAAATGTTTGAGTGATCCAGAAATTTGAACGTAAAGTAAACAAAAAAGCAGTTTTTGTCAAATAAAACAAGTTTGGAGGGTTCGAGATATATAAAAAAGATAAAGATATAACGTGGAGTATATATTTACCGTGTAATTTGTTAATATATTTTAATTATAAATTTTATATAAAATTTTGTATTAAAAAATCGTGATTTTTTTCCATAAAATATGAATTTTTTTGTCTGCCTATAATGATTTTCTGCTCAAAGCATCTGGCAACACTGTGTGGGGTTACGTCTTGTTATGCTTTGATTTGATACGATCTGATTAAATTCCCAACCACCAGCCACCAACCGTATTATGATTTGTCGTCTATTTTTAGTTTGTTTTTGAATTTTTTTTTTTATTTTATTTTATTTTGCTATAAAACTACAACTAAAAACAACAACAACATTAACATTAACAGCAATAAAATACAAAAAAAAAAAATAATAATAAATTAAATGAATGATTTATTTTATAAAAATAAAAATAAAAAATATTTAAAAAAAACGGCATTCCAGAGTATGTATGAATGTACATACGTATGTTGTTTGTTTATATTGTACATGTATGGACAGTTTTATTTATTTTATTTCATTTCATTTCATTAATATTTAAAAAACAAAAAATAAAGAAAAAAAATTATTTATTTAAACAGTGGCGTTTACTTAACAAAGGACAGGTGGCAAGAAAAATTAAAACAAGAAAATAAAAACATTTTTATTTTTATATTTTTCCTTTGTGGCATATATGGTACGTAAATACTAGAGGTGGGCACAAGACATTCTGTATAAGACATCCCTTCACAGAATGCAATACTGTAGTGCACTCTTTTCTGTTGCTCTTGATTTTACGAGTGCACTGAAATTTGTATTTCTCATTTAATCAATTTATACAACAGCAAGCACTCGTTTGCCTCGTTTGTTGAAGTAACGGAACTATGCTTTGTGTTGTAAGAGCATATTTTACTACTGAAGCTACATTTTCAGTATTGCCATACGAATATCAGTAGTGTAAAAAAGTAGTAGTTCAAAAAAAGGTTTTTCCCCCAAAAATAAAAAGTTTAAAAAATTTGCTGGCAATGCTGGCATCGACGAAGATGTTCGGTTGCCGAGAGCAAAAAAAAAAAGAAATGCCTGTTGTGACTCTATGAAGAGTACAATATTTTTGTTCCACTCTTCACCCAACTTTCTTTTATACTGTTGTAGAATGGTTTACGAGTGCAGTTGGTTTTTTTTGTACTCTATCTTTGCTTCACAGTTATTGATATTTGCAGGTACAATCAATATTCGGTCTTTAGAAAAAGTCTTGCGCACACCTCTAGTACATACACATTAATCGTTCATATATACGCTTAAGCAACTCCTCGTAGTCTAATAGGTAGTGTCTTGGCTTACTAGACTGAAGGCTTGAGTTCAAAGCCTAGGTCAGACATCAAAACAAAAATATAACGACTTCCCCTTTTCTCAGCAGATTTCTGGCAAAAACTCTAAGAGTAAAAAAATTACCATGAGCTTCTCAAAAATCTATCGTTCGGACTCCACTTTAAACTGTGGGTCCCCCGCCACATACATACATACATAATTAGCCATTACAACTCTTCAGTCAGTATTACGACCTAGCTTCTTACACCGCTTATGTTGTGTGCGTTAATTTTATACATGAGTGGCGGGACTTACAGTTTTAAAGTCGACCCCGAACGACAGATTTTTTGAGAAACTTTTCATGGCAATTTTTACTCTCAGAGTCTTTGCCAGAAATCTGCTGAGAGGAAGTCGCCGAAGAAATATTTTTTCGTTTCGATGTCTGACCTGGGACTCGAACCCTGGCTTTACGTCTAATAAGCCAGCACACTACCCACTAGACCACGGCGACCTCAAGCATTCTTACTTGTTTAAATATCATGGAATCTCTACTCATTTTCAAAATTTGTATGATGTTCGATTCTATTTCGACTCTCCATAACTCAACATATTTCGTGTAACAAAAAATAAGTACGATTCGCTTACGAACACTAAATACTCATTAAAAGTTTGTGTGTTTGCTCTGCTTCCTGCTCTGTCTTCTATTATTTTTCGTAAATGTAAATTTTGATGAGTGTTTTGCGAGTCACTTAAATACTCATTTATAAATATTCTTAGTATTTTTCTGAAGTTATGAGTCTAAATAGATCAAGCAGAATCAAGCATATTTCGAATTGTATGAGTTTGATATCATAAGTGAAAGGGGGGACCTACAGCAAAAAATAAGTATGATTCGCTTACGAATACTAAAATACTCACTAAAAGTTTGTGTGTTTATTCTGCTTGCTGCTCTGTCTTCTATTATTTTTTTTGTAAATGCAACAACACTAAGAGTTTAAATTTTGTTAAGTGAATTCGCGACTCACTTAAATACTCATTTATAAGTATTCTAAATATTTTTCTAAAGTTATGAATCTAAATGAGTAGGCAACTTATGAATCAAACCTATTTCGAATGGTATGAGTTTGATATAACCGTTGTATGCATACTCATTGCAACCAGTACTTATAAATCAATCTGCTTTGAATATGAGCAAAGGTTCCATGCGTGTAAATATCAGAAATTATGAGTATGATTCGATTCTACTAATCATTTTAAATACTCATACATATAAATAAAATTGCCATGAAAGAGGTTTCTCGTTTGCAATCATTTCTTTACTAAACATTCCGCCATTTTAGGATCAAATTAACACTCACGCATGCATTATCCATGTGAGAAGCTAGGTTGTAATCCTAGCTAAAGGGTTGTAATAAACAATTTAGCGAGTAATCTATGATGAGTTACTAGATTTCTAGAAAATTCTCTGAAAAGTTGAGTGTTTAGTGATTTTTATAAAAACATTATTCATCATAGTTCTCTGGTTTTAATTATTGCGTATGTTTTTAATTTAATTTTTTTGTTTTCCTTTATAGAATCGAATATTCCAAGTGCCGCAATCTTTGAATTGCACAGCAATTGCAATTGACCCAAATTCTAGTTGTTTTTCAATTGTAAAGTTTTTTTTTTTGCAAGTTACAGTAAAGACTTTACAATTGAGTTTCTTAAACTATTCTGCTTACACAAGCATTTTTGAATAGTTTTTACTGTGTTAATATCACTCGAAATATCAATAATTGATGCGTTTAAATCATTTTTTCATTGTAGATGTAGTACGAGTACTACTTGAATCAATTATTGTGTCGACGTTTTGGTAGAAAAAATACGTCACTTTGATCACAAAAAAAAAATCGATTTTTTTTGTTGTCTTTTTAAAAGCCATAATAATTGTAATAGAATATTTAGAAGATCAATAGGGTCAACGTTTCATTACGATTTCAATTAAATTAAAAAAAATTTTTTTCTTTTTTTCTTTTCTTTTTTTCCAATACGATTTTCCTAAATGAAATAATCGTTTCGAAAAGCATTACAAAATAATATTACAACACGGCCCCTTCAATTATTACCTGTTAAGGGGCGGGGCGGGGCGGTCATAACCCATTCAAATGTATTCATTATTTGGGTCAAAATAAATATGAAAAGAAAAACACAAATACTTACACCAACTTGATATAGAATCCTTACATCCTTAAGGCTATGATGGCCCACATTAACGCTTATGTCCCCGGTCAAACCACCATTTGTGGTTACCTGCAGCGTATGGAATTTATGCTCGTATTCATGATGCGTTTTCAATAGATCCAGCATTTGTCGTGATCTCCTGCGATCCAATTGCTGTTGCTGCTGTTGTGCCTGATCTTTTTGGGACAATATTTTCAAATCGATATCTTCCGACGAATCTAATGATGACGATGCCTTACTAATGACCGAAGCAGCAGCCGCATTTATTGTTGCATATTCAAGATTTTTATATTTTAAATCTGTTGCAACAGCAACACTGGCGGCTGCTGCTGCTGCCTGTGCTGTAACACCTGCTGGGCTATGGGGCGGTGTCAGTTCGTACACTTCTAATGGCAGACGCGTGCTAAAGCAGGCATTTATTAGATGTGTAGCAGCGATAAATACCAGCGGTATTAACATTTTTTTGTTTCTCGTAATGTTCTTTCTAATTATACGTTGGCCACAACAGATACCGACTGATAGAGCGAGAGAAGTTTTGTGTCGTCGTTTATAATTGACACTTTTTTGTTTATTCTTTACTTTACTATTTTTTTTTAGTTGTACACCTTGAACTTTTATTTTATTTCTATTTTTTTTACTTTTCTTGTTTGTTTTAAATTTTTTTTTATTATTTTTTTTAATTTTATTTTATTTTTTATTTACAATTTATTAATTTTGTTCGTTCTTATTTTTAATTTCTAACAGCCATAAAATCAAATTAAATTTTTATTACATCCAGTCGTATCGTATTGCGATTTCATATTTTATGCATCACTTAAAGCCAGTTTAATTAAAATTATTTAATTTCGTTTTCATTACAAATTTTTTTTTTTAATTTTTTGTTTATTTTGCAGAATTTTTTAATCAAAATAAAATATTCTTTAAACAATTTCTGTAAATACAAAAAAAAAGAAAATAATTTTAAATTTTTAACACTCAAAAAAGCACTAGTAATTTTAAATCCTCTTTGAATTGTCTTCTGTCATCCGTTTCCTTTTCATTCAGGATCAGAAATTAGCAAATAAATAAAAAAAAATGTCTTATCCTTTTAATAATTTTGCGAGAATATCTTTGAACTCTACATCTACAGTTCGCCAAGCAAACGAAGAGCATTTACGTTTAAATTCAATTTGCAAAGGGCGCACAAACTTGAAGGATCATTTATTTAGAAAAAATAAAATGAAATTTTTGATTCCTCTACACTTTTTAAACGTATTAGTGGTTTAGTTTAGTAGTATAATATAGTATAGTAGTATAGAATAGTAAAGTAGTGTAGTAAAATAGCAAATATAAAATAGTATAGCAGCACAGTATAGTAGTTTACTATAGTATACTAGTGTAGCATTGTAGAACAGGACAGTAGTCAGTGTAGTAGTAGTAGCAGTGTAGTAGTAGTAGCAGTGTAGTAGTGGAGTATAGTAGTATAGTATAGTAAAATGGTATAGTAGTATAGTATAATAGTATAGTTTAATAGTATAGTGTAGTAGTATAGTGAAATAGTGTAGTACAATGGTATAGTAGTATAGTATGGAATAGTACATACATACATACATAATTGGCCATTACAACCATTCAGTTAGGATTACGACCTAGCTTCTCACACCACTTATGTTGTGTGCGTTAACTTGTATACATGAGTGGCGGGACCTACAGTTTAAAGTCGACCCCGAACGACAGATTTTTGAGAAGCTTTTCATGGCAATTTTTACTCTCAGAGTCTTTGCCAGAAATCTGCTGTGAGGAAGTCGCCGAAGAAATATTTTTCGTTTTTGATGTCTGACCTGGTATACAACCCGGGCCTTTTGTCTAATAAGCCAACACACTACCTACTAGACCACGGCGACTTCTAGTATAGAATAGTAGTATAGTTTAATTGTATAGTGTAGTAGTATACTAAAATAGTGCAGTAAAATAGCAAATATAAAATAATATAGCAGCACAGTATAGTAGTTTAGTATAGTATAGTAGTGTAGCATTGTAGAATAGGACAGTAATACAGTGTAGTAGTAGTAGCAGTGTAGTAGTGTTGTATAGTGGAATACTATATTTTACTATAGTACAGTAGTATAGTAAAATAGTGTAGTAAAATGGTACTGTAGTATAGTATAGTAGTATAGTTTAGTAGTATAGTTTAATAGTATAGTGTAGTAGTATAGTAAAATAGTGCAGTAAAATAGCAAATATAAAATAGTATAACAGCACAGTATAGTAGTTTAGTATAGTATAGTTGTGTGGCATTGTAGAATAGGACAGTAGTAAAGTGTAGTAGTAGTAGCAGTGTAGTAGTGTAGTATAGTGGAATATTATAGTTTACTATAGCACAGTAGTATAGTAAAATAGTATAGTAAAATGGTATAGTAGTATTGTATAGAAGGATAGTTTAATAGTATATCGTAGTAGTATAGTAAATAGTACAGTAAAATAGCAAATATAAAATAGTATAGCAGCACAGTATAGTAGAATAGTATAGTATAGTAGTGTAGCATTGTAGAATAGGACAGTAATACAGTGTAGTAGTAGTAGTATAGTGGAATAGTATATTTTACTATAGTACAGTTGTATAGTAAAATAGTATAGTAAAATGGTATAACAGTATAGTATTGTAGGATAGTTTAATAGTATAGCGTAGTAGTATAGTAAACAGTGCAGTAAAATAGCAAATATAAAATACTATAGTAGCATAGTATAGTAGCATATTATAGTATAGTAGTGTAGCATTGTAGTATAGTATAGTAGTATAGTATAGTGGAATAGTATAGTATAGTACAGTACTATAAAAATAGTGTATACTAGTAAAATAGAGTAGTAAAATAGTATAGTAGTATAGTATAGTATTATAGTAAAATAGTGCAGTAAAATATAAAAATATAAAATAGTATAGTAGCATAATAAGGTACTATAATAAAGAGGTATAGTAAAATAGTATAGTAGTACAGTGTAGTAGTATAGTGGAATAGTATAGTAAAATAGTATAGCTTAGTAGTATAGTTAGCATTGTAAAATAGTTGGCCAATTGACACGACTTTGTATCGTGTATGTTGCTTTGAGTATACTTGGTTTTTTGTGAACGCTCAATGCTATGCTGTATTGTGTATTTCATATTTCAAATGTATTGTTTTGGCATTCCAACAATTTGATAGCACCAAACCAATACAACTTTTTAAAAACATGAAAAAATGTGTACAAATGTATCGGATTTTTATATTGAAAATTATCAGCAACAAGCATACATTGTTGTATAATCGTCCAACTATACACTCAATACAACGATATAACGGCTTGTGTGAGTTGACCAAGTATAGTACAGTAAAACAGCAAATATAAAATAGTTTAACAGCAGAGTATAGTAGTATAGTATAGTATTCTAGTATAGTATAGTAATTTAGTATTGTAGTATGGCATATCAGTACAGTGTAGCAGTATAGTATAGTGGAATAGTATAGTAAAATAGTATAGTACAGTAGTGTAGTAAAATAGTGTAGTAAAATAGTACAGTTTAGTAGTATTTTAAAATAGCAAATATGAAATAGTGTAGTAGCACAGTATAGTATAGTAGTTTAGTATTGTAGTATGGCATAGCAGTACAGTGTAGCAGTATAGTATAGTGGAATAGTATGGTAAAATAGTATAGTACAGTAGTATAGTAAAATAGTATAGTAAAATAGCACAGTAAAATAGTATAGTTTAGTAGTATATTAAAATAGCAAATATAAAATAGTTTAGTATCACAGTATGGTAGTACAGTATAGTATAATGGAATAGTAAAGTAAAATAGTGTAGTAAAATAGTACTAAAACTCTACTATTTTACTACACTATTTTATTTTACTATTTATTACTATATTAAAACAGCAAATATAAATAGTTAGTAGCACAGTATAGTATAGTGGAATAGTATGGTAAAATAGTATAGTACAGTAGTATAGTAAAATAGCACAGTAAAATAGTATAGTTTAGTAGTATATTAAAACAGCAAATATAAAATAGTTTAGTAGCACAGTATAGTAGTACAGTATAGTATAGTAGTTTAGTATTGTAGTATGGCATATCAGTACAGTGTAGCAGTATAGTATAGTGGAATAGTATGGTAAAATAGTATAGTTCAGTAGAATATTAAAACAGCAAATAAAAAATAGTTTAGTAGCACGGTATAATAGTACAGTATAGTATAGTGGAATAGTATGGTAAAATAGTATAGTACAGTAGTATAGTAAAATAGTGTAGTAAAATAGTATAGTTTAGTAGTATATTAAAATAGTAAATATAAAATAGTTTAGTAGCACAGTATAGTATAGTAGTTTAGTATTGTAGTATGGCATAGCAGTACAGTGTCGTAGTATAGTTTAGTTTATTAGTATTTTATAGTAAAATAGTATATGTAGTAGGATAATGCACAGTTAAAGGCTTCTTTGGAAAGCATGGAAAATATTTGAAATTTCTAACAACTAACTATGGCTGTCTTTTTGGAAAACAATTGTTGAGGTCGAATAATAAATTATTTAAAATTTTTGTTTGTTTTTATTAGAATTCTTGGCATTTTAATTTGTCTTTGCCCTCAAATTTTGTCAAAAAATTTCATCGAAATTTACATAGGCTCGTCATGTCCAGTTAATTAAATTTTGAGATAAAATTTTCAATGTCAAGAAAATCCTTTGAGTCCTTTTTGTTTTGTTTTCTTTAATTTATGCTCTTCTTTTTTTTTTTGAATTTATAAAAACTAAATTGTGATTAAAATCAAACATAAATACAAACTGAAAGTAGATTTTCATTGATATTCAATTTCCAGTCGATATAAATAACTTCAGATAAAAAAAGCCAAAAAAAAAAACAAAATCAAAATACCATAAATATTTTCACTTAAAATCAGGTTTTTATTTAAAATTTCTTGATTTCATTCAAAATAAAAAAACACCGTCTTTTTTTTTATTTTTTTCTTTCGTTTAAATGTAGACTGGCTGTTATTTTTTATTATTTTTTTTTGGTTTTTTTTTATTTAAAAAAAAATAAAAAAAATCACACTATTAAATACCACAACTTGTTTTCGTTTTATTTTCCTTGCTTCGATTTGAAATGAAATGAAATGCCCAAATGTTGTTTTTTTTATTATTATTATTGTTGTTGTTGTTGTAGTTATAATTTGCTGTTGTTGTTTTTGTTTTTGGCTTACTTTAAGCAAATGTTTTGTTGTTGTTATATTGTTTTTGCTGTTTGTTTGTTTGTTATTGTACTTTTAATAACAAAAATTCATTCATAAAAAAATTTTCATTCAATTTCGTTCATTCATTCATTCCATTCGAATCCAATCCATTCATTTCAATTCGTTAAAAAAAAACAACAGCAACAGAACAGAGCTATACAATAATAACTACAACAGAACAGAATTAATAAAAAATATTTGTTTTATTTCATTAAATTTAATACTTTTTTGCAATTGTATTTGTCTGTCTGTCTTTTTTTATTTATTATTATTTAATACAGAGAGAGAGAGAGAGAGCGAGAGAGGGAGAGAAACGATAGCAAAGAGCAAATAAACAAGTTGTAAAATTAATTTTCCGTTTTTTTTTTATTTATTATTATTTTTATAAATTATTTTTTTAAATATTTTCTTTATAACTGGTAAATATTTATTTTTTATTTTATAAATTTTACATAATTTTTCCTTTCTGGTTTTTTATTAAATAATTATTCTTTTATTTTTTTGCTTTTTTGTTCTAAAAATAATTTAAAAACATACACACACACGTTAAAAAAAAAGAACACGTTTTCTTCTGGTTGTTGTTACTATTATTATTTATGTTGTTGTTAGTGTTGTAACAGAATAATATTTTTCAACCACGTTTTTATCCGTTCTTGTTTACTTTTTCGGAATTTTCTATAATTTTACTACCAACTCATATGGCGTTACTTTTCAAACTGATCGCATAAACAAAAATGTTTTCAGATTTTTACAGAATGTTTTTTTTTTCTTCTTTTACACACACACACACACACACCCATACCCATACCCATATACAATTACGCTTACAAAAACTGCTCTTTCTCTCTCTCTGTGGCCCAACGATATTTATTTTCAAACAAATTACTCTTTTCTTTTTTTACATGCTCTTGCTAACTAAATTAAACAGGTCTGTATGGGTGTGTGTGTATAAGCCTGTATGTGTAAAAGAAAAACACATGAAAAAAAAGAACCCAAGAAAACCCCTACATTTGCTACAAACTCCAATTAATGTTGTGCTTGTATATACATATACTAGGCTCTCTCTCTCTCTCATTCTCTCTTAAAAAATTGTTATGCTCTTCTACACATATTCCAATCATTCTTCTCTTAAATACATCTTGCCGCACTCTTTAATAAAAATCCTAAGTGTAAGTGTATGCATTTAAGAAATTTTCATAGATTATAGGGTATTCAGCCAACAGGAGTTCTTTGGTTAATCAAAGAAATTAAGAGGAATAATGTGTTTTTAAATTCAATTTGGAAAGGAAACATGAACTTAAAGGATCATGTATATGATTTTTAAAAAACAACATTTAAAAGGAACATATTCTGCTGTATATTCTAAAAAATAGCTACACAACTGTAGTACAGTTGTAGCATATGTATGTATATGGGAGGATAGTATAGTATAGTCAAATAGTCAAATAGTAAAATAGTATAGTTCAATATTAAATTATAATAGTATAGTCTAGGTATAGTAGTAGTTAAATAGTATTTTAAAATAGTATTGTATAGTATATTAAAGTAGTATAGTAAAATAGTTTAGTAGTATAGTATATGGTAGTAAAATATTATAATAAAATAGTATAGTCGCAGTTAAATAGTATTTTAAAGTAGCATAGTAACATAGTTCTGTAGTACAGTATATTAAAATAGTATAGCATATGACAGTAAAAAAGTTCAGTAGTATAATATAGTTAAGTAGTATAGTAAAATAGTATAGTATAGTTTAGGGGTATAGTAAAATGGTATAGTAGTACAAGTTAAATAGTATTTTAAAATAGTGTACTAATACAGTTCAGTAGTACAGTATAGTATATTAAAATAATAAAATACTATAGTAATATAATTTAGTTGTATAGTATAGGGTAGTGAAATAATATAATAAATGGCATAGTAGTAGTTAAATAGTATTTTAAAATAGTATAGTAATACAGTTCTGTAATATTGTATATCAAAATAGTAAAATAGTAGTATAGTATAGGGTAGTGAAAAAGTTTAGTAGTAAAATATAATTAAATAGGATAGCAAAATAGTATAGTATAGTTCAGGGGTATAGTCTAGTAAACTAATATAGTAATATGGTATAGCAGTAGATAAATAGTATTTTAAAATAGTATAGTTATACAGTTCTGTAGTATAGTATAGTATATTAAAGTAGTATAGTAAATAGTTTAGTAGTATAGTATAGGGCAGTAAAAGAATATAGTAAAATGGTATAGTAGTAATTAAATAGTATTTTAAAATAGTATAGTAACACAGTTCTGTAGTATAGTATAGTATATTAAAATAGCAAAATAGTATAGTATAGGGTAGCAAAAAAGGTCAGTAGTATAATATAGTCAAGTAGTATAATAAAATAGTATAGTATAGTTCAGGGGTATAATGTAGTAAACTAGTATAGTCATATGGTATAGTAGCAGTTAAATAGTATTTTAAAATAGTATAGTAATACAGTTTAGTAGCATAGTATAGGGTAGTAAAATACTACAGTAAAATAGTATAGTAGTAGTGAAATAGTATTTTAAAATAGTAAAGCAATACAGTTGTTTAGTATAGTATAAGTAAAATAGAAATAGTATAAGTAAACTAATATAGTAAAACTAGCAGATTGTACCCGGTGTTGCGCGGGTTATAAAAATAACAATAAATAAAAATCCGGTTTCGAAAGCGGCTTCTTAAAAAATACAATTTTTCAAACTATTCGGAAACCGATTTATCAAACAACCCAGTTTTTTGAATACTCTAAGTCCTAAATATAAACGCATTCAATTTGTCCGTTTTTCGCAACTTTTCCCCTTTTTGGACCCCTTTTAGTCCAACCTTTTAAACAGAACACCTCCAATAGCTATTTGGGAAACTTAAATCGTAAAAAAAATCCTTTAAAACCTATAAAATACAGCATTTATGCATAATTTTTAATTTTTGCCTTTTTTTTCTCCCTATGTCCCATTTTTCCCTTTGGTTCAAAATTTTTAAAAAATTTATAACCCTAACCTGTACCGACAAAAGCTCGATCAATATCCCAAATTTCAAGAAAATCGGTTCAAGCGTTCAGGCGTGATTGGTTATGCTCTTAATTTGCCCGTTTTTCGGCCCTTTCTCCCTTTTTGGACCCCTTTTTCAACTTTAGAAACGGAACACCTCTAGTAGCTATTTGGGAAACTTAACCAAGCTAAATCGTAAAAAAGCGTTCAGGCGTGATTGGCTAACAAACAAACAAACAAAAAAACGGACTTACAGAAAGATTTATGATATATATTAGGATAATAGAGTAGTATAGTTTAAAAGTACAGTACAGTAGTATAGTAAAGTAGTATAGCATAGTATATAGAACAGACGAAAATTGATGATGGCAATAACGGACTCTATCTTGCTGTACGGCAGTAAGGTCTGGGCAGAAGCATTAGAGGTCGAATTTAGAAGGAAAATTTTAACATCGGTACAACGAACCGCTGCATTTAGAGTGGCATCGGCGTATAGGATTGTATCCAAGTCAGCAGTACTAGTAATTAGTGGTGTAATACCTATAGATCTACAGGCATGCGAGGGGAAGAGAGTGTGGGAGGCTAAAAACGTATACGGAGAGGCAGTGAATGTCGATGAGGCCAGAAAACGAACCATACAAAATGGCAAGAGAAATGGAACACCTGAGACGAGTTGCAGATGGACGGCAAAACTTCTTCCAGATATTACGCACTGGATGGAGAGGAAATTTGGCGAGGTTAACTACTATCTGACACAACTGTTATCTGGAGACGGCTATTTTTGTAAGTACCTGTTTAAAATGGGGACGGATGAAGCGACCAAATTGCATCTATGATGATGCGCCGATTGATGATGCGGTACACACTTTCTTTCACTGTGAGAGATGGAGATTGGAAAGAAGGAAGCTTGAGGCAGAACAGAAATTTAAACTCGTAACTTTTATGTAGTAAACCAAAATACAATTCACTAAAATACAGTAACTACGCTGACATAGTTTTTACACAAAGTAATCACACTTTACCCCAGTACCAATAAAAATTCCTTAGAAAATTTATTGAATTAACTGGCAACACCTGCATTGAGGCATTTCGTGTTTCTCTTAATTTAAGCAAGAGAGTGGTAACTTTTATTAACGTGTATGGCTCTCTCCTGTCTCTCTGTGTATGTATGTGTGTGTCTTTGTATGTGTGATGTTTTATATTTGCCGCTACTTATGAATGAAGCAATTTTTGAAGTTCATCACAGCAGCATCTGTGTTCTACTGTCTTTATTGTTGTTCTTTTTGTTTGGGATTTAATGGGCAAGTGTTTTTTCGTTTGTTGTTTTCCTTTTTTTTTATTTTCCTCTCTTGAACGATTCAATTCAAAAAAAGAGTAAGAGTGCGCTCAATGTGTGCAGTGTGTTGCCATAGTTGTGAAAACGCTTTGACTGTTTGAAGTCTGTTTGCTGATGCAAAAAATGCAATAAGCGGGTGGAATTCGAATATTGTAGGTTAGCACAGGTCAATAAGATTTTTATCACAGCAACCAGACTATATTTTCCGAATGGTTTTTAGTGGTTTTTAATTCGGTGCTGTAGAGCTAGTAAATATAAAGGGCGGTGACGAATTTTTCTTAATGGCACATCCTTATTGATATTGATTGTAGCCCGCATTCGGCAGGGATGGATATACAGTCAGACAGCGGTAGAATGTGAAAATTTTCAACTCCAATATTGAATTCATAATTTTATATTGATGTGAGGCCTGGCTCGTAGTAACTTGGGGGTACACAGTATTCAGAGATCTATAACCGCATGCTATGCATACATATCTAGGGCGGCCTTATAATTGGATTTCTAACCGCGAACTACATAGACGATACAAACAAATATCTAAAGGAGATATCTTGTAAAAAAAAATTAATATTGTTACGTAAGTGGAAATGGTGTTTTTTAAATAATAAACAAAAGCTACAAAAACAAAACAATGCAGTTGATCACGTGATCAAAGAATAAACAGAAATATAGCAACAATATCAGCATAAAAAAGATGTAAACAATCAACAACAAAGTGCAGCGAACATAGAAGTAAACAACCAATAACATAATGCAGCGAACATAGAAGTAAATAAGCAAAAACAAAATGAATTAAAGGCAAACAAACAACAATAATGAAAACAAGTTGTTTACATTTTTGAATTGTTACCGAAGGCCGGCATCCTTCTTCAAAAGCATTCATCACACTATTGATTCAGCGATATAAAACGCAAGACATAGCGAGCATTTATGGAGTTCGAATTAAGATAGTTGTGTGTGTGACTACGTCACGTTGAATTGTGTGAGAATGCTACCAGTTGTGTGTGAAAACACGAGATCGAATTATAATTCAGTCAGTCTTGCGTGCAGGTAAGTTGCGTGTGAAGAAAACAATTGTTAGTGTTGTGCTTACAAAAAGTTTGTGAATCAAAGAAGAATAACGAACAAGTATTGTTGCTTACAAAAAGGTTGTAAGCAGAGAAATATCACGAACAAACACATATTGTGATAGTTATTGTTGTATACGTGGAATAAGCTGGAACAATGGCACAAAAGTTGTGCAAATAATAAAGAATTGTTTTTAAAATTAAACACGGTTCTAATCCCATGTCAGACAACTCCCACAAAACGAAATACGGAAAAATTGTTCTTCGGCGACTTCCTCTCAGCAGATTTTTTATGGCAAAAACTCTGAATGTGAATACAGTTTCTATGAAGAGCCTCTTGACTGTAAACTGTAAGTTCCGCCAGAATAAAATTAACACACACAACATAAATAGTGTAAAAAACTAGGCAGTAATCCTATCTGAAGGGTTGTAATGACCAACTGGGTTTGTTTACTTCAGCAAAAAAGACTTTCCAGAGATTATAGGTATAGATGTCTTACAACCGAAGCTAAAGTCTTCGGTCGCCTATCAGGAAATTGTAGTAATTTAAAGAATATTGTGAGGTCGCCGTGGTCTAGTAGGTAGTGTGTTGGCTTATTAGACGAAAGACCCGAGTTCGTACCCCAGGTCAGACATCAAAACAAAAATTTGAAAATAATTTTTCGGTGCCTTCCTCTCAGCAGACTTCTGGTAAAATTTCTGAGAGTAAAAAATTCTCAAAAAAAATTTGTCGTTCGGAGTAGACTTTAAACTGTAGGTCCCGCCACTCATGTATAAAATTAACGCACACAACATAAGTGGTGTGAGAAGCTAGGACGTAGTACAGTGGGTCAATTCGACCACCGAGTACTGTACTTGTCAGAATTGACAAGTACACGTCCTCTAACCTAACCTAAAGAATTTTGTACGATCCTATGCTACGGCACTAGATAATAATAATAGCATAATAAATTAAAATAATTAGACAATTGCAGCAAATTTACTTCCTTTACGCTAAACTTAACTTGAAGATATCACGATTCATATCCCGTATAGTCTGATATAACAAAAACGTAAAAATTCAGTCGGTCATGCGTGAAGACGCGGCATGTTTGAAGAAAGTAATCGTGGTTTGAAGATCTCCATTACAAAAATCAGTTGAACAATTGTCTAGTAATTGTTATTTTTTATGCAAAGAGCCTGTAAACATAGCGATAACAAAGAAAGTAATTGTTGTTGTATACATAAAGTTGTAAACAGTGGTATACAAAATCGTATAAGCAATAAAGAATTTTAATTAAAACTAAACACAATTTTTTTTTTATTTTATTTACAATCTACGAGCTCAAAATTTTAAATGTTTTTAAAAGGAAAACATGGAAACTTTCCATAATTTTTTACAGTTTACAGTGGAATACCCTACACTACAACGACCTTCCTAAATGCCAATTGACGGCTTGTGTCTACCTTGAGCTAAAGGAATGGACAACAAATCAAAAAGAAAAAAATTCCAATTAATTCATATTTTTATTGCTTCACACACACACACACACAAATACAAAATAACATTCAAACAAATAAAAATATGTACATAAGCCGAGTAGAGTATGAAATTGAATAAAAAAAACAATCAGACGCCCAAAGAGAAGGAGATAGGAAAAGGCCAGTAAAGAGGATCGCCATAAAGAATGATGTTCAAGACGTTGGTCACAAAACTTTTTATTAAAAAAAAAAACGACTGGAAACAAAAAAAGAACAGGGATTTTGGCGTGTGCTTAAAGCGCGTGCGCACAAACTTACTTAGTTAAGCAGCACAGCAACACTACATACACTTACACACACACAGACGTAAATATACACTCGAGCCTATTCGTAGCATTTGGTATGCTTTCGCTCGGCTTCATATGCATGTGCACACACACGACAGCCATTGTAAGCCATCAACATTATCACTGTTGTTGTCGTCGTCGTTTTCGTTCTCATCGTCTCTGTCGTTGTCGTTGTAGTCGTTGAACAACATCATCTCCACACAACAAGAACATACAACAACCAACGGCAACATTAACGGCAGTAAAACTTCTTTTTTCCCTTTTTTTCTTTTTGCATAAGAAAAAACTAAAGAACGACAGCCAAGCGAAATAAATTAAAGAACAAGAATTAAGCGCGCGTTTGTTTGCCCGTTTTAAGTACTATTTTTTCTCTCTTTTTTTTCCCTCTTTTTTTTGTGATTTTTTTAAAGCCCACATCTATACAAAGATAAACCCATATCATCATCAACCAGCCCAGCCATTCCATGCCGTAACGTACCGTGCCGTGCGTTCATTCACGTTAATGTTTAACGACGTTTTCTTTATTTTTTTTTCATTTTAATTCTACTTACACTTACGTACACATTTTATTTGAATTTTAAAATAAAAATCAACATAAAATTTTCAAATAAAATAAAAAAAAAAATCAATCTGCATACAACAATGTTTTCGATTTTTTCCAAAAAATAAAAATAAATACCCTTGAACAACAACAATAACAACAATGCCCATAATTTTATGGCAAAGGAAACACAAGACACAACGGATCATTGAATTGAAAACAAAATTAAATTTCTCGTTTTCACCCTGTTTTTCTAAATATTTTTCACAAGAGCATACATTCGCAGGGAAATCATTAGTTTTTATATAAAATTTGAACCATTTTTAGCATAAAAATGATGTTTTTTTTTTTGTGTCTTAGGAGGTGGTAAATCTTCAAAGATACCTTTGTTCCTACAAAAGCATGCACGATTCACCATCACTGGTGCCTACGTACGAACCCACCCCCTACTCTCCGACCATTTTCGCCTCCGCGGGACTGCCGTAAGGTATTACTTCGCGGGGGGCTTTATATCAAATTTCGTCTTCGTTCCTCCAACCTTCGGAGTACTATCATTACTTCGGTCATTTTCTGGCTGTATTGGCTCCATAGCGTCCTAGAATTCAACAGCTCCTCCATGAGCCGGTTTGGTCCTAATCTAGTTTCTCCGGGTCATCTAAACCCGGGGCAGCATGTTAGAATATGCTCCGCATCTTCCTCTTCGTCTATACAGTTTGGGCATATAGGGAAAATATCATGTCCAAATCTGTGCAGGTACTTCCTAAAACATCCATGACCAGTTAGCAGCTGGGCCGCGTAATAATTCAGCTCGCAATGTTTATTCTCCATCCAAGGGGTTATAGAAGGGACAAGCTGAAATGTCCATCTTCCCTTTAAACTGCTCTCCCATCGTGACTGCCATTCTTTCCTCCGCTTTTATAGCCGCTGTCCGTCCCGGACTCTCAAGACGGCGGAAGTATATCCGCCTCATCTCATCCGCCAATATGTCTATTGGTATTGTCTTTGCGTCTTTGCCAATACCAATACCGCTTCATCAGACACTGTCCTGAAGTCACTTATCCGTCTAACCGCGCTTAGACGATACACCGAGGAGAGTATTCTCCTTGTCGACCCCACGGAGGCATAAAAATGATGTCATTCGAGCCAACTGTACGCGCCATTTTGTTTGATAAGTTATGTTTTACCAAAGATTCAGAGAAAATCCCCCTTACACTTTAGAGATAAGTAATGAATCGTTTGTTCGCTACTCATAAGCACTCATGAAATTTTGAATATAAGTAAGTGAGTCAACAATATTGAAATTTAACTCCTTCGATTCATTCATACTGACTACAACGTTGATTTATAAGCACACAGGTTGTAATAAGTATGCGTAGAACGTTGACAACAAACTCATACCATTTGAAACATGTTTGATTCATAAGCCGCCTACTCATTTAAAGGGTCCGCCAAATAACTTTTTTTTTTGAGATGCTTAAAAAAAACTACGGAATATTTTGTCAAATTTCTTTTTTTATTTGAAAGTAAAATCCTTCCGGTTAATAATGGAAAATAATTTCATGGCTGCCTCGGCTGGCCATGCAGTACCCTACACTATTGGTCCAATTTTTAAGCACATTATCGTTTGTTTGCAGCTGTATTTCATGAAGTCGCCGTGGTCTAGTAGGTAGTGTGTTGGCTTATTAGACGAAAGGCCCGGGTTCGTATCCCAGGTCAGACATCAAAACGAAAAATATTTCTTCGGCGACTTCCTCTCAGCAGATTTCTGGCAAAGACTCTGAGAGTAAAAATTGCCATGAAGAGCTTCTCAAAAATCTGTCGTTCGGAGTCGACTTTAAACTGTAGGTCCCGCCACTTATGTATAAAATTAACGCACACAACATAAGTGGTGTGAGAAGCTAAGTCGTAATCCTGACTGAAGGGTTGTAATGGCCAATTATGTGTTATGTGTATTTCATCAATGGGTTCACGAATATTATCCTTTACGGCGTCAATTGTCTCTAGCTTGTCGGCGTAACACGTATCTTTGATGGCACCCTACAAATAATAGTCCAACGGGGTCAAATCGCAGTTCCGAGATGGCCAAATGACATCAGCTTTGTGGCTGGTAATGCGATTTTCAAAAACAGGGCGCAAAACATCAAGTGTAGCTTCGGCTGTGTTGCATGTAGCGCCGTCCTGTTGAAACCAAATGTTGCCAATATCCTCCTCTTAAATTTTTATGAACAAAAATTCGTTCAACATGGCCTGATCGCCATTGATTGCAACGGCCACTCCTTGCTTATTTTCGAAGAAAAATAGCCCAATTATGGCTCTGGACCAATGTCCGCACCAAACAATGACTCGTTTTGATTGCGTCGGCTTTGCAATGTATGCGAGGGGGTGTTCTGTGCCCCAAATGTAATAATTTTGCTTGTTTACATAACCGCCAAGATCAAAATGAGCTTCATCTGAAAAGATGATTTTTTTTTGCTAAAATCGGTCGATCGCAGGCCCATTTAGCGCAGTGAAAACGCGTATACACGACCATATTCGTTCAGCGGAAGGATAAAACTAATTATCTGTCAAATCAGACATAAGCTAAGTGTTACCATTCACAAAATAAGCACTAGTTGATAAAAAAAAGAAACGTTAGATGGCGGAACCGATAAAAATGATTAATAAAGAGCAGAAAGCAGAGCTAGCATATTAACTTCTAGAATGTATTTCAGTGTTTGTATGAGAGATCAGCAACAAGTATTTAAAACGATGAGCAGATTCGAGTCATACTTATAATTTTTGCTACTTATACGCATTCATACTTATTTAAATACTCATACTACTCATATTCAAAGTTTGAAATACTCGTTGTACTCATACTCAACAACACGTATGATGTTGTTGCTGACTCGCCGCCACTTACGTTTGGATTCATAAATTTAGAAAAATACTTATAAATGATTCGAGTGATTCGTATCATTCATTAAAATTTACAGTCTTAGTTGTTATTGCATGTACAAACAAAGAAGAAAGAAAAGACAAAGACAGCAAGCAAAGCATACATACAACCTTCTTGTGACTAAGTAGTGTTCGTATGCGAATCACACTTATTTTGAACCTCGTGTAGATGTTGAGTTATGGAGAATCGAAATCAATAACATCTCATACGTGTTGTTAGGGATAAATATGATGAGTACACTTCAAACTTTGAATACGAGTAAAGGGGTTCCATGATATTAAAATAAGTATGAATGCGTTTGAAAGTAACAGAAATTATGAGTATGATTCGATCTTTTTGAATAATCATTGTTGATTTATTCACTTTCAATATTCAATTTATCCCACTGTGCAACATACCCCCCACCCTCTCACATGCCAATGATAATCACTGTGATGATTATCTTTTTTCTATTAAGTGATGTTTTATTGCAATTTCTGTTGTTCTTGGTGTTGTTTTTACTGCCGTTGTCATTTTGTCCTCACAATCATACAATTTTATGCATTTAATCGTGTTTCAATCGTGTTTTTGACGTTTTTTTTCCTGGGTTTTTATAACACTTGATTCAGTTTCATTCAATATTTTTACTTGATAAACTAAACTAAACGAAAAGAAGCAGTAAAACGATACAAAGTGAATATACAAAAAGGAGAGAAGCAAAATACAGTAGGACCCCGCTTAACACTGCTTTGTTTAGCGTTGTTTCACTATTATGCGGTAGTATTGGGATTCTCCCAAGTCACACACTGTATTGATACTTGTTGTATACGCGTGCAAATGAAGCGGTCTTGAACCAACCAAAATCGGTGGACTATATATCTACGGCGTATACTATGTACCTTTTTCAATGCTTATGTGTTAACCTGTACCGAATAAAGATTCCAATTGTAAGTACGTGTTAAGTTGCCTCGTTCAACGCTGTTTCGTTTAGCGCTGATACTTATTGGAACGCATAGCCCGCTTTAAGCGGGGTCTTACTGTACATATGATGATCATAATGATGTTGTTGTTTCATACCTTTCTGGTAACCACTTTTAGACCGGAAACTAATTCCTGTTGCTTGTGGCATTCTTTTATTTTTCTCTCTTTTTCTTTCTTTTATTTCTTACATTCCATTCCATTCAATTTATTCAATATTTTGACTCTTTGGTGAACTACTGGATTGGTGGACATTTTGCAAGGCAACTACTTTAGAACAGAAATGCCTAAATATGGTTTTTAAGTGCTTAAGAACACAATCTTTCGCGTAGCCCCACAAAAAAATGTCTAATGCAGTGAAATCGCATGATATTGGTGGCCAGTTGATATCGCCACGACGAGAAATTATGCGGCCAGGAATTGTTGATTGCAATAAAGCCATATTCGGTCGAGATGTCGAGTTAATACCACATATTCTCCAAGTCCTATTCTTCAATAGCACGGAAAAAAAGTTCCGAATTGACGGTGACTGTCGTTCCATCGTAGTTTTCGAAGAAGGGGTCACCGTGCTCTAGTAGGTAGTGTGCTGGCTCATTAGACGTAAAGCCAGGATTCGATTCCCAGGCCAGACATCAATAATAAAAAAAAAAAAATACAAAACAAAGTATTTTTTCAGCGATTTCTTCTCTTTCTCTTCTTGTTTCTCAAAAATCTGTCGTTCGGAGTCGACTTTAAACTGTAGGTCCCGCCACTTCTGTATAGAATTAACACACACAACATAAGTGGTATGAGAAACTGCTGGCTTTTTGGGGACGCTTGCTGTAGACTGTCTAATGGTGTAGGTATAGCACTGGCCATTTTATAGTCACCAGCAGCAATTCGTTTCCTTAACGTTCGCATCTTCCCTCTTTCCACCTTTCCTAAACCTGCACCAAGCACTGCACGAGTAGGTGTCATCCCCTGAGTGCAGGTTTAATATATAGCAGGAGCGCTTTAAACAGTGACTGTTTCTGGATGTAAGGACTTCTCTTCAATTACTTGTGGTTTCTCAGAACCCCAAATACGACAATTTTGTTTATTAACATACTTACAGAGTGTGAAATGTGCTTCATCGCTGAAGAAAATTTTGTTCGCAAAATTGCCATCCACCGCCTGTTGTCCAAGCACCCATTCCACGTATCTACGACGTTGTGAATGATCAGCTGGCTTGAGTTGTTGCATGAGCTGAACTTTATATGGATTTAGGTATAGATCTAAATGTAAAAAACGCCATAATGTGCTGTAAGCCAGTCCTAGTTCCTGAGAACGACGAGGAATCAACACATTCGGGTCTTCGGCAACACTTTCACTTCCAATAGCGATATTTTCAGCGGAACATGTGAAACGATAATGCACAGGCCTTTCCATATTTGTAACCACTCCAGTCTCTTTTTTTTTTTCTTTTTTTTTTTTTTAAACCAACACTCAGGGGATGGCCCCTATTCATGCAGTGCATTGTGCAGGTTTAGGAAAATGGGTTATAGGAAGGAGGAAAGAGGAAAGAGGGAGTAGTGTTTATGGACATCCGATTTAAACTCACCAATATCGTAATTGACGGGAAAAACTCTCGCAGGAAGATCATTCCACAAGCGAGCAGTGCGGGCAAAAAATGATATCTCCCTGTAATGCATTGTGCGGTTCACTGGACAATCAACTACAAAAGGATGTGCTCTGCAAGAAGCTCGATTGCCACGTAAAAATACGTGATTATCGGGAACCAAGCCGCTTATCTCTCGAGAACACCTCCCATTACACTGCCGATAGAACAATGCTCCACATTGCAACGATGCTCCAACGAATCAATAGAGTTGGATACCCTACCGTCATTAATAAGCACCTTCTTCGCCCTCTCCTGTACGCGGTCGAGAAGCTTCAAAATAGACTTTGAAGCACCGGCCCATACATGAGAGTTGTACTCCATCCGGGGTCGGATAAAGGTCCTATAAATAGTAGGAAGATCCACTCCAGTCTCTTTAAATTTCTTCATAGTTTTGCCAATTGCTTACGTAGTTGGACGATTATGTAAATCTTAATCTCCTCTTGAAGCACGATATGTGGCTGAGGCAGAATCAATATTCTTGTAGTAGGTTTTGATAATTTTCATACTTTGTGTGATAGTTAAGCGATCCATTTTCGTCAATGTTAGACTTTCAACTGAAAATGAAAAGAGAAAAATTTGGTTTCACAACTTAGTTTGACAGGTGTGTCGAATTCCAGTCCCATACTTTTGAAACGACTACGAAATGATTAGCCCTTTAGTTTCACTGTCATTTAAAGAATCCTTTTGAAACTTTTTCATTATTCACACCTACTGTACATGTTGCATGAGAATCCAGAGTTTGTGTTGTCTTCACATTCAGTCGTAACAATTTGTAGCATAAAAATAAACAAACTTTTAAGACAAGCTCTGACCCCATCCAGTAATGAAATTAAGAAATAAATTTACTGTGATTATAAGGATGGATAACAAGGATTGCTCACAATCCTGTTTTTTTTTTATTCAAAAGCAACCAAATGCATTTACTGCCACTGCCTTAAAAAAATTAAAATGAAACCCAATACCATTCCACCCTGTCCCATCTGTCCATTAACACGTTAAAATTTATGTCTTCTTTCGCTTTGGGATTTATAAGAAGACTAGATGACCCGTGCGAATATTTCGCACCATTAGTTGTCATTTTTGTAACATAAAATGAAAATAATTAATAGAAATTTTGTTAAAAGTATAAAAATATTAAAAATCATAATATCATCATACATATTTACATACATACATACATATGTTTAAATGGTTTTATAATACTTCTTCGAATAGAATGTTAGAGGTAATGACATGATCATCGTTAACTTTTTGCCCGTACGAATCCTTAATACAAACAAAAATATCTTCAAACGTATGCACTCGAGAAAGAGCCACATATAACTGTCCATGTGAAAAGACCGGTTCTGGTAAATACAATCCTACCTTTTGCAGGGTTCGACCTTATGCTTTCTTTATCGTCATAGCAAAAGCAACTTTCACAGGGAATTGCCCTATTCATGCAGTGCATTGTGCAGGTTTAGGAAAATGGGTTATAGGAAGGAGGAAGAGAAAGAGGGAGTAGTGTTTATGGACATCCGATTTAAACTCACCAATATCGTAATTGACGGGAAAAACTCTCGCAGGAAGATCATTCCACAAGCGAGCAGTGCGGGCAAAAAATGATATCTCCCTGTAATGCATTGTGCGGTTCACTGGACAATCAACTACAAAAGGATGTGCTCTGCAAGAAGCTCGATTGCCACGTAAAAATACGTGATTATCGGGAACCAAGCCGCTTATCTCTCGAGAACACCTTCCATTACACTGCCGATAGAACAATGCTCCACATTGCAACGATGCTCCAACGAATCAATAGAGTTGGATACCCTACCGTCATTAATAAGCACCTTCTTCGCCCTCTCCTGTACGCGGTCGAGAAGCTTCAAAATAGACTTTGAAGCACCGGCCCATACATGAGAGTTGTACTCCATCCGGGGTCGGATAAAGGTCCTGTAAACGGTAGGAAGATCCACTCCAGTCTCTTCAAATTTCTTCATAGTTTTGCCAATTGCTTGCGTAGTTGGACGATTATGTAAATCATAATCTCCTCCGTGGTCTAGTGGGTAGTGTGTTGGCTTATTAGACGAAAGGCCCGGGTTCGAATCCCAGGTCAGACATCAAAACGAAAAATATTTCTTCGGCGACTTCCTCTCAGCAGATTTCTGGCAAAGACTCTGAGAGTAAAAATTGCCATGAAAAGCTTCTCAAAAATCTGTCGTTTTAAAACTGTAGGTCCCGCCACTCATGTATAAAATTAACGCACACAACATAAGTGGTGTGAGAAGCTAGGTCGTAATCGTGACTGAAGGGTTGTAATGACCAATTATGTATGTAATCTCCTCTTGAAGCACGATACGTGGTGGTTGCAAAATCACCATTTTTGTAGTAGGTTTTAATAATTTTTTATGGGTTGTATGGATAGTTAATGTTAGTCAATGTTAGACTTTCAACTGAAAATGAAAAGAAAAAAATTGGTTACACAACTTAGTTTGACAGATGTGTCGAATTCGAGTCCCATACTTTTGAAACGACTACGAAATGTTTAGCCCTTTAGTTTCACTGTCATTTAAATAATCCTTTTGAAACTTTTCCATTATTCACACCTACTGTACATGTTGCATGAGAATCCAGAGTTTGTGTTGTCTTCACGTTCAGTCGTAACAATTTGTAGCACAAAAATAAATAAACTTTTAAGACAAGCTCTGGCCCATCCAGTAATAAAATTAAGAAATAAATTTACTACGATTATAAGGATGGATAACAAGGATTGCTCACAATCATTTTCTTCTTCTTTTTTTTTGTATTCAAAAGCAACCAAACACATTTACTGCCACTGCCTTAAAAAAGAAATTAAAATGAAATCCAATACCATTCCATCCTGTCCCATCTGTCCATTAATACGTTAAAATTTATGTCTTCTTTTGCTTTTGGATTTATAGGAAGATACGATGCATAAAAAGATATCCTAGACTAATTTTGGAAATTCTTATTTCAGGTAAAATGTATGCAGTCATTGGAAGACGTAATGGCAAGATATTATCTGGTGATTTGACTCAAGGCTCTGGTAATTTTTCTGTGATGGCCATATTGCCCGTAATTGAGTCGTTCAACTTTGCCCAGGAGATTCGAAAACAAACATCGGGACTGGCTTGTCCCCAGCTAATGTTCAGTCATTGGGAGGTAAGTACATCGTGTTAACAATTCAACTCTATCGTGAATATTATGGAAATAAGTTATTTGGGAGTAAACTTTTATTCCCATCCCAAAAAATCGGTATTACGAATATATTGGGATATACGTTTTTATTGTGAATTAGTGATAAATGCTGTATAAACAAACTATTTCTTATTGTGAATTACCTCTCAATAATTTATCAAAGAACTATACAAATTTTAAAAAACTGAAATGAATTAATTTTTTGGTGCTGGAAGTAGAGAAAACAATCCATGGAAAGGTTGCAGAGAAGAGCTATTAGAAATGAATCGAATCCACTATCATTCCCTGAGCTAAAGCAAGAATTATACATACTAAATATTTATGTGTGACGGTAAAACTGTTAGTAGGTTCAACTACCTACTGAATTTGTCTATGGAAAACTTGCTCCGGAGCGGTAAGATATTTGGCATACCCCCCCAAAGTGAAACTCCCCGGCACTTTGAGATTTTTGGCGGAAGGCAGCTACAAAAAGGACAACTTGACGTCGATTTGGCGCAGTCTTCATTCAGCGAAGTGCTTTCAGGAATTATTAACAAGATTTAAAAGGGTTTTATGTCTTCAGTGGATAGTTGGGCCATCTTCTGAGGAAAAGAAAGAGATTGGCTACAACAGCCTAAATGTTCCGGTTGTCCATACAATTAATCTGCTCTTTACATTTGCGTTCTTAAGCATAACAATTATAACTTCCATGTTCCCTCCTGTGCACCATTGGCAGGTATTGGGAATTAATTTTACAAAATAATTCTTGGGAATAAACATTGGCGTTGCCAAATTTTTGTATGTTTGTGAATTCACTCCCAAAAAAATTTTTTGGGAACGATTCACATTAGGAAATGACGAAATTTGGGAATTTTTTTTATGGGAATAGTTATTTGCGATTGGGATGATTAAATGTAATGAAATTATTTTGAAGCCCAACTTCAAAACAATTTCTCTAGATAGGTCTTGGCTTTTAATTAAAAGAAAAATTGTTAACAGTTGCAAAAGACTAGATAGGTTTAGAAATTACAGTGGCTATAGCAATAAAAAGTCGACGCAGTCTAGTAGGGAGTGTGTTGTCTTATTAGACCTAAAGCCTGGGTTCAAACCTTCAACAAAATGAAATATGAAAACGTATTTTATCGGCGACTTTCTGACAAAAACCTTGTAAGTAAATAAAATTGCATTGAAAAAGTTAAAGTTGTCTTAACCTAGTACGTAGTGTGTTGGCTTATTAGATATAAGGTCCGAGTTCAAATCATTGGTCAGGCATCAAAACGAAAATATGAAAATATTTCTTCGGTGGCTTCCTCTCATCAAGTTTTTGGCAAAAATTCTGAGAGTAAATAAAAATTGCCATGAAAAGTTTCCCAAAAAAATCAATCGTTCGAAAACGACTTTAAACTGTAGGTCCGACCACTTATGGATAAAAATTAGCGCACACAACATAAATAGTGTGAGAAACTAGGTCGTAATCCTGAAAAAAGGCTTGTAATGTCGGTATATATGAATGGATGTATATACGTCAGTAAGAAGGCTAATAGGCTTTTGTTAGGCATGCCGAAATACTTTGTATTCCTGTAAATAAATTCTGCAAGAGCTCTGGCCCTGTCTTTCACTTCATGTGGTAGTTCCCCGATCTTGCCATAAAGAGACGGAGATTTCTAAGCTCTTGTTTCAGATTTCTTTGGCCGAGCTCTTGAATATAATGATTGCAGCAAAAACATGATTTTTTTTGGACTCAGTATGGTTTCCTCTAGGGAATGTTTGATCCTCGGGGTAGAATTGATTGTGGTATTACAATCTTAGGTCAGGGTCTTCTTTCTTTAAAAAAAAAGTCCGCCGCCATAACACCTGACATCTTTGACCAATTGCTCTCATACAATGATTGGCGCAAGAGGAAGAAGATTTATTTTGGATTCGTTATGGTGGTTTCCTCTAGGGAATTTTTGTTCCCCAGGCAAAATAGATTGTGGTATTACAAAGGACCTAAAAGCTGGCCTATGTAGTACCTCTTCCTTTAACGGGTGTCAGTTACATTACCTAACCTAACCTCGTTAGTAAGAAATGTAGAACAGAAGTTCTGAATTATGTTAAGCACGCCTTCAAGTGCTCGCTCTATAATTTCACTAAAGAGTCATACACAGTGGACAGCAAAAGTCTTCGTACTCCAATGTATTGCTACGTTTTTATTTATTTTAAAAACGTTAAAAATATGAGTTCGTAAAATTGGGTTTAATTTTAGATCAATTTTTTATTGTTCGAACAATTCCGTGTGCCACCCTTAGAGATTGATTAACACAATAAGAATTTTCTTTAATTTTTTTTTTTTATAAAACCAGCACTCAAGGGATGACCCCTACTCATGCACTGCATTGTGCAGGTTTTAGGAAAGGTGGAAAGAGGGAAGATGCGAACGGTAAGGAAACGAGCTACTGCTGGTGACTAAAAAATGGCCAGTGTTATACCTTCACTATTAGACAGTCTACAGCAATCATCCCCAAGAAGCCTGCAGTTTCTCGCACCACTTATGTTGTGTGTGTTAATTTGATACAGAAGTGGTGGGACCTATAGTTTAAAGTCGACTCCTAACGACAGATTTTTGAGAAATAAGAAGGGAAAGAGAAGAAATCGCCAAAAAAAATTCTTTTTGTATTTTTTTTTTATTTTTGATGTCTGGCCTGGGACTCGAACCCTGGCTTTACGTCTAATAAGCCAGCACACTACCTACTAGACCACGGGGACCCCGAACGAATTTTTATTCACAAAAAATGGGGAGGAGGATATTGGCAATATTTGGTTTTAGCCGAAGCTACACATTTTGTTTTGAAGATCGCATTATCAGCCGCAGAGCTAATGTCGTTTGGCCAACTCGGAGCTGCGATTTAACACCGTTGGACTATTATTTGTGGTGGGCCGTCAAAGATAAGTGTTACGCCAACAAGCCAGAGACAATTGACGCTTTAAAAGACAATATTCTTAAAGCCATTGGTGGAATACAGCCGCACACAATCGATAATGTGCTGTCATCTTCACACACGACTGACTGAATCACCGTTGCCTTCTCTGTCTTGCTTTTTATATCACTGAAACAATAGTGTGATGAATACTCTGGAAGGAGGATGACGGCCTTCGGGAACGATCCAAAAATGTAAACAAGTTGTTTTCATTATTGTTGCTTGTGTGTCTTTAATGCATTTTGTTTTTGCTTGTTTACTTCTTTGTACGCTGCACTTTGTTGTTGATTGTTTACATCTTTTATCTCTTAAATATATTTTTTTATGCTGATTTTGTTGCTATATTTCTGTTTATTCTTTGATCACGTGATCAAGTCCATTGTGTTGTTTTTGGTACTACCAGAAAATACTAAACAAAACTTGTACATTCAATTCCAAATGGGTTAAATGAAGTGTTCTTGATCTTAAGGGATATTCTACTGAATACAATGGCACAACATTTTCATATGTTAGGCCTTTAAAATTTTGAATTTTTCAGGGTTCTCCTTGGCAATGCCAATATTTTTCTCTTATTTTATGAAAAACATTAAAAAATTGTTTGTTTTTTTTATTAAAAATAGAAATAAATTAATAAAATAAATATAAAAACCGTAAATTGTTTATAGAAACTATTGATTAATATTCATGAAATTGATAAAATATATTGGAGTACTAAGACTTTTGCTATCCACTGTAGATTTAAAGATTGCAATGAAAAATTTCTCAAAAATCTGAGGTTCGCCATTGATTTTAAAATGTATATTCCACCTTTGATGCATCAAATTAACACCCACAATATGGGTGGTGTGAGAAGCTAGGTTGTAATCCTAACTAAAGAGTTGTAATGCCCCCGTTAATTAAGTAAATAAAATAATTAAAATCGTGTATAACAGCTCCCTATTTGCAGAATGTGAAAACAATTTGTCGTTTCCCATACATTTCGGGAAGTTTGTGGTTTTATTTCCATTTAATGTTGTTGTTGTTATCACACATCCTTATACCACCACACAGCAATGGTTGGTTGGCTGGTCTCCCTAAATTTCGTTTACGTTTCGTAAATATTTTCGTATGAAAACAGAAAACAAAAAAAAAACATGCCGTTGAAGGGAAGTCTTATAAAAACAAACGAATGCAACAGTTGAATTTCGTGTTAGCGTTGTTGGTGTTGGTGTTGTTGTTATTGTTTGTGTATTTATTTTGTTGTTTTTTAGTTCGTTTCTAAAACTTTTGTTTCCTTTCCATCCATTTAGTATCATCACGACGGGAACTTGTTGAATGAAATTAAATGAAAGCAATCATGTTGCATTGTTGTTGTTTTTATTTTTTGCTTTTGTTGTTACTTTTTAGTTGCTACAATCGAAGAAGAAGCAGAAGAATAAAAAAAATTTTTGTTTGGCTTTTAAAAGTTCTTTTGGATTCATTCATGGGGGTTTTTCTTGTTCTCTCTTTACGAAAGTTTTGTGTTCGTTTTTGTTATTCTTTCCCCAAATAAAAAAAAAACGAAAAGTAGAAGAAGAAGAAGAAAAAATTTAACAAAATGACCTTGTGTTTATTGTTATTTTAGCTGTTGTTGTTGTTTGTTGTACACTTTTGTGATTTCCTGTTGAATTTTTTTTTTTGAATGTTGCGTTTTTGTTGTTGTTTTTTTGTTAGTAAATCTTAGTGGACTTTAACGAAATGATTTTCAAATGAATTCTCATTCGTTTTCAAATTTTCATTGTATTGGCAACAATCAATCATTTTTTGTTTCTTTCAATTTTGTTTTTATTCTCTTCTATTTGTTTTCATATTTGTTTTTATTGTTGTTGTTGTTTTTGTTTTAGTTTTTGTCTGTCTGTCTCTCAATCTGCCCGTTACAGTCTCTTTTTTTTAATTGTGAGAAAACTTCCGGCCATTATCTTGTGCTTTTTTTTTCTCTCATTTCTTCTCAAAGTTTTTCAATTTTGAAATATTTTGTTAAAGCAGTGCTAACCAAGCTTTTGTCCATTTCCATAGAATATCTTTCTGATTTTCAAAATTATCACTAGATTCAGTTTCAAGTTTAAAACATTACAACCAAGCTTCTTACGCCACCTAGGTTAGGTTAGGTTAGAGGACGTTCACCTGCCGGTCAAGGCAAGCCCAGTAAGCGGAGATCGAAATTGACCCATTGTAAATTGTCCTTAGGGGTGGAAGGAAATGGAGGACATAGGAATGTAGGGAAGTGTGCGACTACAATGAGAATGATAGTGCGACTACACTTATGAAGCCCTAGCACTTTTCAACCATCCCAAGCTGCTAATGAATCTGTGGAGAGCATTGATCTCGGCTCTCGACACAGAACTCAAGTTCTCAAAGAAGGCCCTGCGAAGGGTCGTCAAACTACCAAGGGCTGGGCAGTTGCAAAGGAGATGTTCGACAGTCTCCAACTCCTCCTCATCGCAACATACCCTGCAATAGTCCGGCTGGGTTGTGTTCCAGATCCCCGTCAGCGACCTAATCTCGCAGTGCCCCGTGATAAAACCAACAACCAACCTTAAGCTGGCCTTAACCAAGCCCAGCAGCCACTCTGTCCTCTTGTTGTCCACAGCAGGCCATAGACGCCTAGAAACAGAACAATCCGATATGCCACCTATGTTATGTGCATTAATTTATAACTAACTAGACTCTTCGCGCGATTTGAGTTCAAAGCACAGCCACCACGATGCTCCCAATAGGGGCCACACCAACAGCCAGATTGGAACCGAGATTCCAGGGGCTTCTGACTCCCCTGGTACCAGAATTAAGTCTCCGGTCAGATCTCATAATTAGATCGATTACTACCAGTTGAACTGCAAAGAGTTCGGGACCGGTGTTCCACAGCGACACAGTAAACATACATCGGCATACAGAACAACACTTACAGTACTAGCATTGAACAGTGTGGACGAGGCTTTGGCCACATGGTATGGCACCGTGAGTGGGCAAAACGAACGTAACAGAAAAACACACAACAACACAGCAGGCTTGGCAGCGGCGACAATGACGGGAATGATGGCAGCAAGGTAGAGGGGCAATTTGGGCCGGCATATGCACAACAGCAGCAGCAACAGGAACGGTGAAGCGGAGTCGTAGAACCAGCAGCAATAGATCCAAAATTGTCAACGATTGCATGCCTATCTGCTTACAGGGCCAGACGAAAGCGGCAAAAGGAACAAGGGGCGCACGACAAGGAGTACACCACGAAGGATGATCACATATTGGGGTTGGCTCCGCTATACCTCCTATTCCTTCTAACAAATACTTCACGAAAGAAATCGCTCAACCTCCCAAAAGCCCGGCTATCCACTAAGGTCGTGCTATAATCCCAACCTTGACCAATATGGGCTATTTTCATACAATCTAAACTCCTAATGTCGTCATAGTTTGAACACATTGTTATAATGTGTTCGACAGTCTCAGGTCCCCTCGCACACCCGCAGTCCAGACCTCTTAAGCAAAAATCCATTAAGTAAACCATGTCCGGTAAGTAAAAAACCCAAACTTAAGCCGAAGCCAAAGTCCGGACGTCGTCGTACAAAGTCCACGTCACATATGAATCCATACGATAACCTATCCTCGTCTGCTTTGGTCCATCGGGTCCGCCACCTTGAAACAAAGCACTCGTCTAAGAGTATCTTTATTTCCCTACTCTCCAAATTCACCAAGTCAAAAGCCGAAACCAAATCAGAGATCTAAAAGTGGTAGTCCCTTCTTTATTTTGAAGCAGCACTCAGGGGATGACGCCTACTCATGCAATGCATTGTGCAGGTTTTTTTGGGAAAGGTGGACAGAGAGCGGGATGATGGGAACGGTAAGGAAACGAGTTGCTGCTGGTGACTATAAAATAGCCAGTGTTATACCTTCACCATTAGACAGTATAAATCAATCGTCCCCAAGAAGCCAGCAGTTTCTCACACCACTTATGTTGTGTGTGTTAATTTTATGCAGAAGTGGCGGAACCTACAGTTTTAAAGTCGCTCCGAACGACAGATTTTTTGAGAAACAAAAAGAGAAAGAGAAGAAATCGCCGAAAGAATACTTTTTGTAGTTTTTTTTTTATATTTTTGATGTCTGGCCTGGGACTCGAACCCTGGCTTTACGTCTAATAAGCCAGCACACTAACTACTAGACCACGGCGACCTCGAACTTACTTAATTGGCCATTAACAAACCGATTAATGGACTTCGGCCTGGCGCAACACATCCTTCCAGGCGCCTTAGCTTTTTGCGTGCCTACGCCAGTTGGTCACACCAAATTGAAGTTAGGGCTTCCTCGATTTGTTTCTTCCAACGTATACAATGTCATCGTCTTCGACGACTTTCGCAGATTTCCGCATCAAATACACATCTTGCCGGAGCATCTTCCTCCATTTGAACGACATAGTTAAGCCACAGCAGCCGCTGAATATTAATACGCTGCACAACGTCTATGTCGTCATGGTAGAGCTAGAGCAGCCGCTGAATATTAATACGCTGGACAACGTCTATGTCGTCATGGTAAAGCCAGAGCAGCCGCTGAATATTAATACGCTGCACAACGTCTATGTTGTTGAGGAGTTCATACAGCTCACTGTTGGATCATACATACATAACATACATAATTGGCCATTACAACCCTTCAGTTATGATTACGACCTAGCTTCTTACACCACTTATGTTGTGTGCGTTAATTTTTTACATGAGTGGCGGGACCTACAGTTTAAAGTCGACTCCTAACGACAGATTTTTGAGAAGCTTTTCATGGCAATTTTTACTCTCAGAGTCTTTGCCAGAAATCTGCTGAGAGGAAGTCGCCGAAGAAATATTTTTCGTTTTGATGTCTGACCTGGGATACGAACCCGGGCCTTTTGTCTAATAAGCCAACACACTACCCACTAGATCACGGCGACTTCACTGTTGGATCGGTTGGGTAAATCATCGCCAACTCGCATTGCATGGAAGATCTTACGGAGTTCTTTTCTCTCGAATACTTTAAAGGCTGTTGCATCAGTGCTTAATATGGTCCATCCCTCTGCACCATAAAGAAGAAGCCCGGGCAGAATGAGTGTCTTGTTGAGTATTAGTTTTGTCTTACGAGAGAGGTCTTTACTAATCAATTGCCTAGTGAGACCATAGTAGCAGCTGTGTTGACAACAGTGATCCTACACTTGATCTCCAGACTGGCAACATTTTTGGTGGTAACTAGATCGTAATCCTGACTAAAGGGTTGCGTTTAACATATGACGTATGTATGGATGTGTTGATACTCTGGAGTATCATTATTTCCTTTCTCAAAAGTTCCAAATTTTTTTTGTAATTAATTGATGTTAGTTCCACCTGTGTTTCCTATTCATAGTGATCATATTGTACAGCTCTGCAGTTCGGTTGCTAGCAAATAGAATTTTCTAGACAATATGTCCACATATGGATTGACTTTTTTTTTAATATTTGATTTGATTTGGTTTGGTTTTCTATTTTTTTTTAATACAAAGTATTTCGAATTAGTTTTGGCGAGACTAGTTTATTGAAATTTATTTAAAGCGATAGTTAATGAAATTAAATTGGAAACAACAACTCACAAGTAATTATTCTGCCATATTTGGTGGTAATGCCCCGTAGAATAATTTTTGTAATTTTTATATGGTTGGATGGGAAATTTATTTAATTTTTCATTTCAGAGTTTTTAACAAATAAAATATGAGAATCACTAAACTAAACCACAAGGAAATAACTCTCAGATCCCTATCCCTAGCTACCTTACAGAGGATGATTATAAAAAATAACATTCAGTGGAAGAATAATTAAAAAGGGACTCATAATGTAAACTAATGTAGTAAATGATCTACAGTGAGCATCAAAAGAAAATGTACTTTATTGATAAAATTCCAACAATTATCAAACTCAACTTTTACCACTTACGGAGGAGAGTGCCCGAAAAAATTTGACAATACTTGGAAAATTTTCGTAATTTTTTCTTTGTTTCAATTTTAAAAACTGACAATGAAAGAATTTTTTAAATAAAAATAACGGTAATTTATTAATTTTTTTAAATGTCCAGTTTCTTTTGCCACTTACTGTATATGGGGTATTCAGTTGCTAATCTTTCCAGTACGTTTATCATAATTTTGCAAAAGAGATTAATTATGGCAACGGTTAGGCTAATTGCTGCCACCTCAATGGATGGGCCGGACTATTGCAGGGTATGTTGCGATGAGGAGGACTTGGAGACTATCGCACACCTACTCTGTAACTGCCCAGCCCTTAGTAGGTTGATGTTGAAGATCCTTGGCAGGGTTTGAATCTTGTAACGAGTGTCGACGTAAAGGCTCATCATAGATTCTTTTTTTTTAATAATTTGAACTGGTTGAGGAGTACAAGGACATCAATGGCTTGCGATCTCTTGAGTATTTTATTAGTCATCTATTGCTATTCTCTCATTCAAGTCAAGTTTCTTAGATGTTAGTAAGGCCTCAGTGTAACCGGCTTTGCTATTTAAATTTTCTTCGTTATTCAGAATTACATGACAGAAGTTTCCGACAGTACAAATGCCAACTTTGGTCTCAAGATTTTTTCTTTCCAAACCCTATTTCTTACTGTGAAAGAAAATGTGTTCCGCATCATCAATAGATGCATTTTGGTCGTGTCATCTTCCCTATTTTAAACAGGTACAGTCGCACCTCTATAAATTGAATCACCATTATCCAGAAAAAAACTTAGATTTATAGAAAACTTCAATTAAGAATGCAAAAACTTAATAGTAGAATTCTCTCCGAGGTGTTGTTGCCGGCCGGGCTTAAACTTATAGAAATTTCAAGTAATAGAAGTTCAAATTATAGAAGTTTGACTGTACTTATAAACATAACACTGTAACCGGATGACTGTTGTGTTAAATAGTCATTAACATCACCGAATTTCCTCTCTATCCAGAGGGTAATATCTGGTAGAACTTTTGCCGTCTCTCCCCTTTAGGACCTGCGGGTACTGTAATTATTTCATTTGGCAAGTACACGTCCTCTAACCAAAACTTAACCTAAAACTATGCTAACTTAGGCTCTAAGGACTGCAATAAACTAAAAGTTATATGAGAAGCTGTGTATACGATACATACATAATTGGTCATTACAACCCTTCAATCAGGATTATTGACCTAGTTTCTCACACTACTTGTGTGTGTTAATTTTTTACATAAGTGGCGGGACCTACAATTTAAAGTCGACACCGAACGATAGATTTTTGAGAAACTTTTCATGGCAGGTTTTTATTTACTCTCAGAGTTTTTGCCAGAAATCTGCTAAGAAGAAATCGCCGAGAAAATACTTTTTTTTTTTGGATTTATTTTGATGTCTGGTCTGGGACTCGAACCCTGGCTTTACGTCTAATAAGCCAGCACACTACCTACTAGACCATGGCGACTTCTGTGTATTAAGCATAGTATTCGCGAAGAAAATTACTTAGAAGATCGATTTTCGTCCAGCATTTCAATACAGAATGACTTTTTTTAATTAAATCTGAATTAAGTTTCGAATTTTTGTTCACTTCTACTGTCATTTATTTGTAATTTTAAACGTTCAAGTAATTGTAATTTTTTGTTTTTCTTCTAATTTTTCTGTCATTTTTATCTCGTTTTTCACATTTGATTGCACATTCACACAAACACGCACACACTCGCTCAAATAGCCACATTTTAAACCAATTACCCAAAAAAAACCGATTTGACGTTACTTGACGTTTGTTGTTCTTCGCATTAGAAACCACAATTAATTTACGTTGCTTTGTATTGTTTTTGTTGTTGTTGTTGTTTCTCTCATTATTTGCTTCACATCGGATTTGATTTGATTTAATTTGATTTATTGGTGTCAACTAACTCAGTTAATCAAAACCTAATCACGACTATTCTCAGTGTATCTCACCATATATGCAGACGCAGACGGAGACAGTCTGTCTGTCTGGTCGATTGTACAGACAGAACAACCACCAACTCGTCAAAACTTACAAACAACGTTTTGAAATAATTTGAAAAAAATTAAATTGAATATCACAGACAACGGAGTGACAAAATTTGAATGACAATCAACAACAACAACAACAAACAAACAAACAAAAAAAAAGGAGGGGAAAAAAAACAATTACGGCCTACGAAATAAGTTTTCATTTTATGGCTCTCGTTTATGGTATTACAACTGCTGCTGATGTTGTTATTGTTGTTGTTGTTGTTGGCATATATTAATTATAACACCCCACCACCTGTCCTACACATTCAATTATAGTTACACACACCATTGTGGTACACTCACATCAACATCAACGTCAACTACAACGTTTAGACACGGCGTACAACCCACTATTTTTTGCCTGCATATTGCTGCACTTTAAATGCAAATTATTTGGGATAATCACAGTCTATCCTCTATAGAGGATGACTATACATTCCATCGTATTTGAATTATCCTGTTATTAGGTTAGGTTAGGTTAGAGGACTTGCACCTGTCGGTCAAGACAAGAACACAGACACAAAACAATAGAGGTTGAGAGCGCGACTACACTTATGAAGCCCTAACACCTTTCAACCAGCCCAAGCTGCTAATGAATTTGTGGAGAGCCTTGATGTCGGCTCTCGACACAGAACTCAAGTTCTCAACCTACCAAGGGCTGGGCAGTTGCAGAGGAGATGTTCGACAGCCTCGAACTCCTGGGATCTGTTCCAGATCTCCGTCAGCGACCTAATCTAGCAGTGCCCCGTGATAAAACCGACAACGAACCTTAAGCTGGCCTTAACCAAGCCCATCAGCCACTCTGTCCTCTTGCTGTCCACAGCAGGCCATAGACGCCTAGAAACAGAACAACCCATATCCTGTTATTACTCCCGCTAAAAATTTAAGACTATTGTCATCATTAGTCCAGGGTTTTACGTGAGTAACGGCAAGATGGCATAAGCATATCATTGATTGCATCACCATACATGAGTACCAATTCGAAGTTATGCATTTGGACATGACTTTCCTTTTGGTTAGGGGTCAAAGACTATCTAAACTCTTTTGTGAAAATGGTTAAGCGAGTAACGGCACACCGAGCTTGTACTCTCTCTGCGATTTGGGCCACACCATTGTCCTTCAAAGTCAAGTCTCTAAAACTCCCGAAACCCGTGAATCCAAAATTAAGCCCCCAGTCAACGGTTCGGGACTGGAGACCCTTTAAACGCAACAGCCACTACCAGACGAAAAGTATTCACATACATAATTGGCCATTACAACCCTTCTTCTCACACCACTTATGTTGTGTGCGTTAAGTTTATACATGAGTGGTGGGCCCCTCCGGTTTAAAGTCGCCTCCGAACGACAGATTTTTAAGAAGCTTTTCATGGCAATTTTTACTCTCAGAGTCTTTGGCAGAAATCTGCTGAGAGGAAGTCGCCGAAGAAATATTTTTCGTTTTGATGTCTGACCTGGGATACGAACACGGGCCTTTCGTCTAATAAGCCAACACACTACCTACTAGACCATGGCGACTTCTATTATCCTCTACCCATCTTTTATTTCCGCTGAGGGGGATTCAATGTACCTAACTGCACCATAGGAGAGTTAATTTTATACATGAGTGGCGGGACCTACAGTTTAAAGTCGACTCCGAACGACAGATTTTTGAGAAGCTTTTCATGGCAATTTTATTTACTCTCAAAGTTTTTGCCAGAAATTTCTTGAGAGGAAGTCGCCGGAGAAATATTTTCATATTTTCGTTTTAATGTCTGGAACTGGGGTTTGAAATCGGGCCTTAAGTCTAATAAGCTAACACACTGCCTACTATACTACAGCGACTTCACGATTAGGCTAACAGATTTGGTCCTTCGAACGCGAACAAGGTTGTCTTCTTCGGCGACTTTCGTAGATCCCCGCATCAAATACCCGTCTCGCCGAAGTATCTTCTTCCACTCAAACGACATGGTCGAGCCAGCGCAGCCGCTGAGTGTTAATACGTCTACGTCCTAACAGAAGGGTTGTAATGACCAACTATGTATGTTATGTAATGGCGATTTAAGTAAGTACGCACGCTTATGGTGGATTTTGACAGATTGCATTATGCAATGGATTTTGCCCCCACTATATATTACTCCTCCTTCCGATAATAACCCTACGTTTTTAATCTTGTATAGAGAAAATACTGCTGTCCTTGCTTAAGATTACTGCTCTGTGTCCTACTATCTTTGCTTGTGAGTTATCGTGTAAGCATTTGAAGAACACTCTGTTTTAGAGATCAGCAATGAATCGTTGTTTTGCTTACTCATAAGCATTCACGAAATTTTTAATTCATTCATACTCACTACAACATTGATTTATAGTGGGTACAGGTTACAATGAGTATGATGCGTACAACGTTGACATCAAACTCATAACATTCGAAATATGTTTGATTCATACGCCTACTCATTCTGATTCATAAATTTTGAAAAATATTTATAGTACTTATAAATGATTCTAGTCACTCGAAAAAGGCAGAGCAAGCATACAACCTTCTAATAAGTATTTTAGTGTTCGTATGCAAATCATACTTACTTTGTGTTACAGAAAATATATTGAGTTATGGAGAGTCGAAGCAATAAGAACGTCATACGTGTTGTTAAGTACGAATATGATGAGTATACTTCAATCATTGAATATGAGTAGAGGAGGTTCCATTATATTGAACTAAGTATGAATGCGTATGAAAGTATCAAAAATTATGAGTATGATTCGATTTTAGTTAACTTTGTGAATCATTATTGCTGATCTTTGCTCTTTATCTTCTAATAAAACTGAAACCAGGGGGCGGGTATGTAACTACACGAGACATACCAAGCAGCTCACAGCCTCCGTATTTTAGATCAGGCGCTCCCTGGGTACTAGTATCTGGCAACCGCTGGGTACTTGCTAATGTGAGAAGGCAAGATTAATGATTCGGCATGACTTTGACTACGATTGGAACTTCGATTTGAATATGACGCAATAGGGCTGACGTTCTGCAGTATTCTGTCACCTGAGTACACCGAGTGAAATCCGGTAGAAATGGCTTTCAGGCTAATGTTGCAGACGCCTTCGTTCTGTTAAATCCTTGGCAGGGCTTCAAGTACGTTCGATTTGGTTGGTGATGATCATCGCCATTTGGTTGGTGATGCAGGTTTAGTTGAGAGGACTCCTAATTAGTGTCCGATCTGGCTCTGATCGCAAACACCCATAAGGTTTTGCGTCAACCCTCGCGAGGAGGCTTATCACATAAGATTGCTTTCAATTTTTTTGGAAAACAACATACTTTATGCTTTAGCATACACCCTGTGATTAGCCTAAATTTTATGTAAATGTAACAACAACAATAATGGCAGACTTGTTGTATGCCTCCAGCATAATTAACTTAACAAAACCGCATTTTAATAAACATTTACTACGAAATAAAAAATACACTAAAAAAACAATTCAAGTGTAGTAATAAAAAGAAGAAGAAGTACAACAAGTCGGACTAATAACCTAGTGAGAGCGAGAGAGAAAGAAAGAGAAAGGAAGTATCAAAAGAAAAAATTTTTTTAAAGAAAGAAAGAAAAAAAGTGTGCACATCATGCCATTACACTGCTTGCTTGCTTTTGCTAGCTTGACAGTTAAATGTTGCTGTTACTTTTGACAATTAAAACAGTTATATGCTCATTTAAACAACAACAATAACAGCAACAACAACAGACAATAGACTACAACATTATGGTGATTAAAAATGAATTTAGAAAGAAATACGATAAAAAAAAGAGGAGGAGAGTACAAACAATCAAAAAAAAAAAAACGAACAAGAACACGAAGTACACAATAATGGATGGTGGTGTGGTCGCTGTTGTTGTTATTGTTGTTGCTGTCGTAACAAAAGTAATGCGACCATGTGTGTAGGTGGAGTTGTCACGTGCTCTATAATATTATACTCGTAGTATGTTAAATAATAATGAAGTTGTTTACTGTGATCATTATAATCACCTCGTCGAACATAAGTTTTATTCGTTTGGTGAGTATATTAAACTCTTGTTGTCTTGTTTTGTTTTCCGAAAAGCCTTTGCCTTATGGCCAGTAAGCAGTAGAGCAATAAGAAGAAGGACATACACTCACTCTCTTAATATTTTGTCTGTTCGTTAAGAGAGTTGTTCTTAAGTAATTAAAACAAGACATTGAAAATCAGCAAAAAAACGTCCAACTTACTGTGAGCGTCAAAATAAAGTGTATAAAATATTTTGTTATAATAAATCCTCTATGTAATGCATTGGATATAAAATTAAATTATAAATTTTTGTGTTTTTTTGTCTTATTACATTGTTATTTACTTAATTCTAAAACAACCACAAAAAATTTTTTTTGCAATAGCTTAAGTAATTAATCAAAAATTAATATCTAGTCCATATTTTACGCGTCAAAATAAAGTGTACAAATTACTTCTGGGGAATTTTAACGAGGTTGTACTGTAAAAAGTTCCGTTATATTTGGTTGTTTACGTCTTTTGTATTCTATTGAAATGTTGTTAACGTTGATTTTAATTAGTTGCAATCGGCAGAGTAAAAACTTTTTGTGAAAAGTAAATTTTTAAAAATGGGTAAACAAACTTCCAATGATGTTCGAGAACTTGTATTAAAACTTCGCGATGAAGGTAAAACTTTTCCTGAAATTGGCACTATTATCAACAGAAGTTATAATACTGTGAAAAAAATACTTGACAAATGCAAAAAATTCGGAAAAATAGAAAATCTTCCAGGACCAGGCCGATCAAAACGTTGGAATGAGGCTGAAGTAAGGTCTATAGTGCGTGATGTGAAGAGAAATCCATTTTAATCAACAGGAAGTTGAAGCAACAACAGGTACTAGCGTAAGTGCCAGTACAATACGACGAGCATTACATGCAAATGGGTTATATGGTCGATTCCCACGAAAAAGGCCGCTAATATCTACTGTTAATTAGAAAAAACGTTTCGATTATGCAAAAAAATACGAAAACAAAGACGTTTCTTTCTGGAATAATGTCCTTTTTTAAGGGATGAAAGTAAGTTCGAGGTATTCGGCCAGAAAAAACCCGTAGAAGTATGGAGAACTAAAAATAATGAGTATGCCGAACAAAATTTAATATCCACGGTTAAGCACGGAGGGGGTTCGGTGATGGTGTGGGGATGTATGGCGTCAAGTGGAGTTGGAAGTTTGGTTTTTATTGAAAGTACTATGAATAAAACTGATTATCTGAATATTTTGAGAAACAATTTGCCAACCAGTGTAGAGAAATTGGGGTTGCAAGGCTCTTGGATTTTCCAGCAAGACAATGATCCTAAGCATACCGCAAATATAGTGAAAGAATGGCTACTCTACCGCACTCCTAAAGTACTGGATCATCCTGCCCAATCACCGGACTTAAATCCAATCGAGCATTTGTGGGAGCATCTAGACCGCCAGATTCGAAAAAGGATATGCTAAAATCCGTTATAATGGAAGAGTGGCAGAAAATTTCATCTGATGTAAAAAAAAAAACTTGTAAAATCAATGCCTCGAAGACTGAGTGCAGTTATTAAAGTAAAAGGAAAAGCAACAAAATACTGAATCTCCTTTATTTTTATGGAAACAAAATGTTGTACACTTTTTTTTGACGTTTATTTTTGTTTTATAAGTTTAGTCTAAGTAAAAAACTTTAATTTTATTTTTTCGAACTAAGAAGAGAATATAACATTGAGTCATAAAAACTTAAAATAGTTAATATAGTCGTATATTTAAAGATTGAAATAAGAACTTTATTAAAACAAATGCTTTTGTACACTTTATTTTGACGCTCACAGTATATCAGATTTTTGTTGGCAAATCTGTTTAAATTTGATTTAATTTTTGTTGTTAAAATGATCGAATTTGTGTATGTGACCGACCACTTGTTGTCTGAATTTTTTTTTTTTTTTTGTAATCAATACCCTGCTGCTGCACTCTAACCTGTGCCTGCTGCTGTTGCTGTTGCTGGGCTTGAACTCATCATTTATTTTTCCTTCTGATTTTTTGTCGTTTTTTATTGTTTAAGTGCCAGCCAAATGGTCAACAAGTGTTTCATGTTGATCACTTATGCTTATTCTTCTTCTTCTTGTTCTGTTTTATTTTATGTTGTTGTTGTTGTTGTTCATTTAGTTTATGCCAGCCGTCATTGTCTAAGTACATACAATATCCTTTTTGTAAGTGACCGAACACAGAGTTGAATGTATCGCCCAGACAGTATCATATAATCGTTAATGCCTTATGCAGCAGCAATAGCAACAGCACCAGCAGTCTAGATTTCTCTACGTATTCATCTTGTGTTAATTTAAAAGATCCAAGTAACCTTAGACATGAAATCTGGTCAGAATAAATTCTCATTTTTAATTATAAAATAAAAAATCTTTTTTTTGTTTTTCTGACTGAACTTCTCATATTTCATAATGAAAAATTAATTCGAACATTTCAAAACCAAAAAAAAATAGAGTAGCCAGATTGGTAAAAGTCATACTGTGGCTTAGAATTAGATTCCCTACTTATAAACACTCATGAAATTTTGTAATGGGTGATTTTTTAAGTTGCCGTGGTCTAGTAGGTAGTGTGTTGGCTTATTAGACGAAAGACCCGGGTTCGAATCCTAGGTCAGACATCAAAACGAAAATTTGAAAATTATTTTTCGGTGACTTCCTCTCAGCAGATTTCTGGCAAAAACTCTGAGAATAAAAAGTGCCATGAAAAGCTTCTAAAAAAATCTGTCGTTCGGAGTCGACTTTAAACTGTAGGTCCCGCCACTCATGTATAAAATTAACGCACACAACAGAAGTGGTGTTAGAAGCTAGGACGTAGTACAATTGGTCAATTCGAGTACTGTATTTGTCAGAAATTGACAAGTACACGTCCTCTAACCTAATACTATGTTCAGATATGCGCTTATATTGAGAAAATTGCAATAAACGGCATTATTGATCTCAATATCTCATATAAAATTTCAAATAATTATTGGTCAATAAATTCATAAATTGTTATAAAATTGATTAAAACTTCAAATACAACACTGTCATAAGTACGTTCAGTGAGTATATTACATTTTTCCGAACACTTTCTATTGATATTTGACAACTCAAATGTTAACAACGACAGTGTCATAAGCAAAAGCTTTCTTTTCTGCCAGCTATCCAATATTATCAAATTTTTATTTCTCATCCTTCTGAGGAAAGCCACTTTGGAGTCACGAGTAGTCCCTATTAACCGCAACAGCTCGACGTTTTTTCCATTTTTTCTAAAAAATATTTTTGGCACTAATTTTCGCGATTAAATTAAAAATAATTTTGTTGAAGCAATCAGTTGTTTTGAACATAGTATAACTTAACCTATGAGAGATCGGAGATCTTTAGAACAATATCAGGTCACTGACACGTGAGGTGAAAAACAGCCATTTTTGTCTTCTCACTCTACAAAGCTCTTGCCAAAGTCTCTAGTCGAAATGCCAAGTCTTTCGGCATGTCTACACAAAGGCCAGCAGTCCAGCCCATAAGCATATTTAATGCAATGGGACGGTCTTATCCTAGGGTATCTGTACATTCACAAAACTCATACGAATTGCTTTGCTTTGCTGGTCACTCTAACAAATTCCGAGTCTTGCCACCTGCACTTCAATTTTGCGAAATTGTGAAAAAAAAACGAATTTTTTATAGCAAACCACAGATGGGGCCAAATGCAGAAATGAAAACCAGAATAAAGACAAAAGAACTATGGAAAGAGAAGCATTAAAAAAAACCACCAGAAGCAGAAGAACAAACAGTAGCAGCAACAGCAGCAGCCCACATCATCATTGGCAAATAAATGCAAAACACAGAATGAAATTCAGATGATCCTCGTAACCAAAAACAAAAAATGAAAGAAAAAAAAACAACACCAATTGGAATTGGGAATAAAAAAACAAACCGAAAATCAACATTTTCTGGTGCTTAATGCTCTTCTAAGTGCAAATGATGGCAAAAGAAGGGAACTGCATTTGGAAACCTTTTGGCCACAACACTCTTGTACACACAACTTCTTTAATTTTATTAATGATTTTTTTTTAATGTTTTTGTTGTTTTTGTTGTTATTATTATTGTATTCCATTTGTGTGTGAGTGTTTTATTGCTGTTTTTCGTTGAATTTCATTCATTTTACCACACAATCGTACATTTTTAAAGATTTTTGACTACCGTATTGCGCACGTTCTGTTCTTAATTTTTTGTTATGCGAACGTATGTAAAGAATCGAAAATTTGAAATTGTTTACGAGAAAAAGTTCAATTCGAATTGAATTTTGCTAACTACACTACAATATTTTTTTCATGTTCGTTTTGTATAAGATATCTGACCTAGGGTATGAACTTTGACCTAACATCTAACACTAGGTCCTGTACCAGATACAGAGAGAAGGTTTCTATAGAAATTAAGGTGGGTTTGCTAATAGTGAGACAACAACAAGCCTTTTAAACCGCCTGCCGTCTTTTCTATGATTTTTGCATTTCTTAATGCGAATTAATTTTTTCCCTTACCCAATGTGTTGTAAATGGATTTTGGTAGAAACCGCATGATCATGTTAACTTGTATTCCTTTATTTTCTTTCTTTCTTTAATTCTTAGTCTTATTGTGGTTGTTGTTGTTTTTGTGAGTGATGGTAAATAAGAAGCTGTTATGATTACTATTGTCATTCTGTTTTTGTTTTGTATGCATTGCTGCTGCTATTGTTGTTGCCACAGCTATTGCTTGCTCTGATGTAAATGATTATGAGAGTTGGTTTGTGCGGTAAGCGAGCGCGCGAGTTTATTGTGGTTTTTTGTTTAAAAATTTTTAAAGCAAAACTTCTTAAAAATTCAACGACTTACTCGATGCGAGAGACACTTACATACGTACATACACTTACATGCAGATACGATTATTACTTCGATATAGACGTGTGGTGTACAACCTTAACAACTTAGCATACTAAATATACGAATGTATGCATGCAAGAGTAAGTGTAAGTATGTGCAAGTGTGTGCATGTAATATTTGTATGCATCTTATCTTTGTATGCCAGACCTCAGACCTTAGCTACCCGTCTTTACAATGTTGAATAGAAGTCATCATCATCATCGTCATCGCCGTCGTCTTCGTCTTCGTCATTGTCAATGTGATCATGAGTAGTGGTAGTAGTAAGTAGCGAGCATACTTACGAGCATTGAATGCCCGAGTAGTGTTTACTGCTACTGGTATTACTTTGGCCTACCAACTCTACTCACTTACTTACTTACTTACTTACTTACGCTGTTGTTAAAGCAACATTGTTTTTATTTTTCTTCTTCTTTATTTTTAGTTTTTTTTTTTAAGTGTTGTCGTTGTTGTTGTTGCTTGAATTTTCGTTAAGGTTGTTTAAATGTTGTACGTAAGTAAGTAGTATATCTGTACCGTATATGCACTACATACATGCATACATTTTTCTTATCATATGAAGTCATAATGTAAGCATTTGTTGTTGTTTTATTTGTTTATTTAATTTTTCGTTTTTCTCTTATGCTGTTGTCGTTTTTTTTCTGTTTTTGTTCATATTGTTGGTTGTCATTTGTTGTTGTTTAATGCCATAAACGCGGTTATATGTTTATTAGAGCACACGCGTGTTCCATTATTGTGAATGCTTGCTTGAATGGTGGACAGGACAGAGACAAAGTGTGGCTATGTGTGTGTGTGTGTTTGTGTATATGGATATTCATTTTGAATTGTGGTTTGTCATGTAAAAAAATAAAAAATCCGACAGTAAAACAACTTAATCTGATAACCATCCTGTTTGCCTCTCTACTCTCTTCCTGTGTATGTATACCTAACTGCTACGTAACCATTATTATCGTCCTCAGGTGGGAGGAAATAGAGAGTTCGTTTATTATTCTTTTATACACAACCACAGGATATATATGTGTGTGTATGTGTGTTTGTGTTAAATAAATATTGAAAGAACATCATTATCATTATCCATGGCCCATATGCAAAGAAAATAATCTTATGAGCACGTTATAGAAATTTGATGGTGGTGGTGGTGGTGGCCTAAAACCACAAAAATTTAATAATTATTTAATTTCCACTGTTTTTATTTATTTATTTAATCCACAACGTTATTATTTTTATTATTATTTTTAATGACAGAGAGTAATGATATAAGAGCACATACATACCTACATACACACATATAACGCAACTAGTAAGCACCCTGTTTTATCATCATAAAATTCACCCTGATTTCTGTTAGTGTAGTTGTAAAAAATTTACTACTTGTTATTTGTATTTGTTGTTGTTGTTTTTTTTTTGCTTTGTTTTTCAGTCAATATTTCCACATTTTGTTGTTGTTTTTTTTTTATTATATATTCTCTACCATAACCTCACCTGTATTTGTTTTAGGTTTTCGTTGTTTTTAAAATGCATTTAATGGATGGAGTAGTAGTGTTATAGGGTTGCCAAATGTTTCTAAAAGTATAAAGTTTAGGTTTAAAATCTATTTAAGAAATCTAAGAAAAGCTCGAAAAACAACTTAATGGACTTGATCAAAGAATAAACAGAAATATAGCAACAACAACAGTATAAAAAAAATGTTTAAGAGATAAAAGATGTAAACAACCAACAACAAAGTGCAGGGAAAAAAAGTAGTAAACAATCAACAACAAAGTGCAGCGAACAAAGAAGTAAACAAGCAAAAACAAAATGCATAAAAGACACACAAGCAACAATAATGAAAACAAATTGTTTACATTTTTGGATCGTTCCCGAAGGCCGTCATCCTCCTTTGAGAGCATTCATTACATTAATGATCCAGTGATATAAAAGGCAGGACAAAGCGAGCAAAGATGGAGTTTGAATTAAATCAGTAACGTGTGAACAGGTCACGTCATATCCAATGAGAATTAAATTAATAGTGTGTGAAGACACGAGATCGAGGTCGCCGTGGTCTAGTAGGTAGTGTGCTGGCTTATTAGACTGAAAGCCAGGGTTCGAGTCCCCGGCCAGACATCAAAATAAAAATACAAAAAGTATTTTTTCGACGATTTCTTCTTAGCAGATTTCTGGCAAAAACTCTGAGAGTAAAAATAAAATTGCCATGAAAAGTTTCTCAAAAATCTAGCGTTCGGAGTCGTCTTTACAACCATTGTCATTACAACCATTCAGTCAAGATTAAAACCTAGTTTATCACACCACTCATATTGTGTGTGTTAATTGCAACAGTGACCGCCGAGACATACAGATTAAAATCCAGTCCGAATGACAAATTTCAGATACTCTTCATGGCATTTTTATTTTACTTTCAGAGCTTCTGTCAGAAGTCTGATGGGAGAAAGTCGGCTTAAAGATATATTTTTTCGTAATTCGTTTTCTTCGAGATGTCTGAGCCGGGGATTATAACACCGGCTCTTGTTTAATAAGCCAACTTACCACCAACGACGACTCCGACGTTTTTTTGTACAATTTGTAGGACATTCTTGTTGAAATTCTGGGTGATTATTTAACGAAAGCAAACAAAATTTTAAATTCAAGGAAGGAAGCAACCGCTCCAAAGCAGCCAACTCTGTCTAATGGAAGAGGATTTGTATTTAATCAGGACCTATACACTGCTGGATGTCCGCTTATAATCCCTGAAAATCTGTTTCGATTATGTGATACAGCCGTATGGACTGGATCAGGCTAAATTTATATTCTTTGTTCCGGTCTAAGTATTTAGTCTTAACAGAGGGAATGAATATTAGCGCCGTGCGTACTAGGACCATTAAGTTATTACGAAAGTATGCAACCAGAAAATATGCCACAGTTATTGTATGCCAGGAAATTGTGTTAGGTCTTCAGGACATTAATTTTTTTTTTTTTTAATATACTCAGTTTCACTAGGCAGAAAATTATATGATCAGGGAATGTTTTGAAAACCAATCATTCTCCTATTTGGTGTTGTACTGCGAGCACAAACGCTGTATTTTACTCTTGATCTTAAAACACTGCCTTTAACAGTTTTTTTATTTTAATAAAAACCAACACTCAGGGGATGGCCCCTATTCATGCAGTGCATTGTGCAGGTTTAGGAAAGTAGGTTATAGGAAGGAGGAAAGAGGGAGTAGTGTTTATGGACATTCGATTTAAACTCACCAATATCGTAATTAACGGGAAAAACCCTCGCAGGAAGATCATTCCACAAGCGAGCAGTGCGGCCAAAAAATGCATTGCATTCTCCCTGTAATGCATTGTGCGGTTCACTGGACAATCAACCACAAAAGGATGTGCTCTGTGAGAAGTTCGAGTACCACGTAAAAATATGTGGTTATCGGGAACCAAGCCACTTATCTCTCGAGAACACCTCCCATTATAGTACCGATAGAACAATGAAACACACGCCACATTGCGAATCAATAGAGTTGAATACCCTACTGTCATTAATAAGCAACTTCTTCGTCCTTTCCTGTACGCGGTCGAGAAGCTTCAAAATAGACTTTGAAGCACCGGCCCATACATGAGAGTTGTACTCCGTTCGGGATCGGATAAAGGTCCTGTAAATAGTAAGAAGGTCGGATGGAGTGAAGTATTTTCTGCACCGTCGTTTCAAAAAACCAAGGCACTTGAATGCTTCCTTCGACACTCGAAAAATGTGATCGTTCCAATGAGTATCACAACTAATTCTCATGCCCAGAACATCAAGAGCATCCGCCTCCTCAATATTTACATTACCCATAAATACAGATGACAGAACACCACGGTGTGTCAAAAACAACATTGGGTCTTGCGCGCATTGAAATCGACCCTGTTCGCGCGGCCCCACTCTGAGATTGCTATCAGGTCACCTGTGAGTGCGTCATTCATGTTTGACCTCCTTGCCCCACTCTCCAAAAGGCTCGGCCTCCGATCAAATGAATATGAGTAACAAATGTTGCTGTCGTCCGCAAAAGAGTAAATAGGATTCGAAGTAATAGATAGAAGATCATTGAGAAAAATAAGAAAAAGAGTAGGAGAAAGAACAGAGCCCTGCGGTACCCCTAAATTTATATTGAACTCGTCGGAAAAGACGCCATCTATAACAACTCTAATAGTGCGATCTTTGAGAAAGCTCGATATAAATCAAGAGAAGTCACTATCGACACCATTATATTTAAGTAAGTCTGGCAACTCTGGAAATGTTGTTTTTTTTAAAAGATGACATCGCTCCACACTTGAGCACGGTGCGATAATAATCTCAAGCGTATTTCAGTAGCAACTGCTGCGTAAATTACACTTGAAATCACGACAATAACAACAACGTGAGTGATTTTTTTTTTATTGTGTTTTGTATGTTTCTTTATCGTTGTTGTATTATATTTTTTTTCTCTTTTTCTTCTTCTGTTTTTTTTTTGTCTTTCTGGTTTTCTCATTCCCTAATCTGTTTATGTCACGTTTTGTATTCTTTCCATTTGGTTTTCTTTTTTTTTCAATTTTTTTTTTGATTTTCAGTATGTTTTTAAGGTGTATTTAAATTGTTTTGTTGTTGTTGTTGTTGTTGCTATTGCTGATGGTGGTTTTAAGGAACTGCAGAATAGAGATTCGTTTTGTATTCAAAAATATTATTTTACAAAAGAAAAAAAAAACCAGAAGTTACTCTACATTAGGCGATTATCATTGTTAGGGAAAGGAGTACGCATCAGAGATCAGCAATGAATCGTTTTTCCGCTATTCATAAGTACTCATGAAGTCGCCGTGGTCTAGTGGGTAGTGTGTTGGCTTATCAGACGAAAGGCCCGGGTTCGTATCCCAGGTCAGACATCAAAACGAAAAATATTTCTTCGGCGACTTCCTCTCAGCAGATTTCTGGCAAAGACTCTGAGAGTAAAAATTGCCATGAAAAGCTTCTCAAAAATCTGTCGTTCGGAGTCGACTTTAAAACTGTAGGTCCCGCCACTCATGTATAAAATTATCGCACACAACATAAGTGGTGTGAGAAGCTAGGTCGTAATCCTGACTGAAGGGTTGTAATGGCCAATTACGTATGTATGTATAAGTGCTCATGCAATTTTGAGTATGAGTGAATGAACAGAATTGAAATTCAACTACTCTGAGTCATTCATACTCACTACATCGGTGATTTATAAGTACAGGTTGCAATGAGTATGATGCGTACAACGTTGACACTAAACCCACAACATACGAAATATGTTGGATTCATACGCCTACTCATTCTGATTCATAAATTTAGAAAAAATGCTTATAACAACTTATAAATGATTCGAGTAATTCGAATTATTCAGCAAAATTTACAGCCTTTGTTGTAGTTGCATATACAAACAAAGAAGAAAGGAAAGACGATAGACAACAAGCAAAGCATACACACAATCTTCTTGTGAGTATTGCAATGCTCGTATGCGAATCATACTTATTTTGTGCTTCATGTAAATTTTAAGTAGAAACGAGTCGAAGTCAATAACATCATGCATATTGTCCAGTATAAGTACGACGAGTACTTCCAACTTTGAGTAAGTATAATATGAGTATCATATTAAAATAAGTATGAACTCGTATAAGTATCAGAAATTATAAGTATGACTCGAATCTACCCAATGTTTTGAATACTCGTTACTAATCTCTGGTATACATACGTGTAGTTTCAAAGCTTTTACGAAAGAAAAATATTTTTAGAAACTGACTGCCAGCTTTATAAGGAAATGGATGCAGTGTTTTAATACAGTGTTGTTGCATAATACAAATTAGATTGAAATATCTATTGATGCCACTAGCAGAGATTAGCAATGAATCGTTTCTACACTACTCATAAGTACTCATGAAATTTTCAATATAAGTGAGTCAATAATATTGAAATTTAACTATGTACTCTGATTCATTTATACTCACTACCTACGTTGATTTATAGGTACAGGTTGGAATGAGTCTGAGTACAACGTTGACATCAAACTCACAACATTCGAAATATGTTTGATTCATAAGGCTGCCTACTCATTTAGATTCATAATTTTAGAAAAATACTTATAACTACTTATAAATGATACGAGCGACCCGAATCATTCATTAAAATTTACAGTCTTAGTTATTGTTGCATTTACAAAACAGGGGAAAAAAGATGCATAAGCAAAAAAGACGAGAGCAACCAGCAGAGCAAACATACAATCATTTAGTGAGTATTTTAGTGTTCGTAGGCGAAATCAACAACATCTCATACTTGTTGTTAAATATAAATATGATGAGTACTCTTTAAACTTTGATTATGAGTAGTGGTTTCATGACATTAGAATAAATATGAATGCGTATGAAAGTTTTCGAAATTATGAGTATGATTCGATTCTACTTATCTTTTTGAATAATCATTTCTGATCTCTAGCCACTAGTTTAAAAAGAGGACTAAGAAAACTGTCGCATGATATATCGGGTCCGCCATTTAACGTTTCTTTTTTGCAACTAGTGCTTATTTCATGAATGATAACACTTAGCTCATCTCTGATTTAATAGATAATCCGCTTTATCCTTCCGCTGAACGAATATGGTCGTGTATACGCGTTTTCGCTTCGCTAAATGGGCCTGCAAACGACTTACAGAAGCTGCAGATTTTGACAAAAAAATCATCATTTTCAGATTAAGCCCATTTTGATCTTGGCGGCTAGGTAAACAAGCAAAATTGTCGCATTTGGGGCACAGAAAACCCGCACGCATACATTGAAAAGCCGACGCACCCAAAACGAGTCATTGTTTGGTGCGGTTTTTGATCCAGAGCCATAATTGGGCCATTTTTCTTCGAAAATGACTAAGGGGTGGCCGTTCAAGTCAATGGCGATCGTTATCGGTCCATGTTGAACGAATTTTTGCTCACAAAAATTGAGGAGGAGGATGTTGGCAACATTTGGTTTCAACAGGACGGCGCTACATGCCACACAGTGGAAGCTACACTCGATATTTTGCGTCCTGTTTTTGAAGACCGCATTAGCAGCCGCAGAGCAAATGTCGTTTGGCCACCTGGGGCCTGCGATTTGACACCGTTGGATAAGTGTTACGCCGACAAGCCAGAGACATTTGACGCTTTAAAGGACAATATTCGTGAAGGCATTGCTGAAATACAACTGCACCCAATCAATAATGTGCTTAAAAATTGGATCGATCGTGTAGGCTACTGCATGGCCAGCCGAGACAGCCATTTGATTGAAATTATTTTCCATTATTAACCGGCTTGTACTTTCAAATAAAAAAAGAAATTGGAGAAAATATTTCGTAGTTTTCTTCTTAAAGCATTTAAAAAAAAAAAAAAAGTTATTTGGCGGACCCTTTACTATTTGTGCTCAATTGCATGCATATAATCATGGGCTTATTGAAGAATTGAGTTTGCTGAAGGGTTATTCGGAAATTTGGTTTGCCCTTTAGGTTGATTGGATCTATATATTGCATTGCATTAAGGCGTTTAATGCTTGTGCTCTAGGTAATGCTAGAAAAATAAATTTCTGGCTTAAAAATACTTGATAGCCTAGGGTTTACTTTTTTCCCGATAGTTTTATGAAGGTCGCCATAGTCTAGCAGGCAGCCCAGACAACTCGCACAAAAAAAAAATTTCTCTCGGCGACTTCCTCTCAAGAGTTTTCTAGCAAATGCTGGTTTTTCCAAGATTTTCATTGACTGCTAAGCGCTGGACAGAAGTCTACTGGATAAAGTGTTGCCTTAAACCGTAGTTCAAAGCTCGGCCAAGGGAAATTAAAAACATATTATTTCTTAGGTGACATCCTCTCAGCAGATTTCTGGCAGAAACTCTGAGTGTAAAAAAAATTCTCATGAAAAGTTTTTTCAAAAATCTGTCGTTCAGAGTTGACTTTAAACTGTAGATCCCATAGCTAATGGATAAAATTAACACACATAACATGGGTGGTGTAATTAGCTTGGTTGCAATCCTGACTAAAGAGTTGTAATCTGAAGATCTCGCCTTTCATGGATAAAATTAAAGCACACACACGTAAGTGAGGTGCTAAGCTAGATAGGCAAGCTGTAATCCTGATTGAAGGAGGCTTGTTAATGATCAATTAAGTAAGAGCATTGGGTGCTATTGTGCTGTGTTGGCTTATTAGACGAAAGGCCCGGGTTCGTAACCCAAGTCAGACATCAAAACGAAAAATATTTCTTCGGCGACTTCCTCTCAGCAGATTTTTGGCAAAGACTCTGAGAGTAAAAATTGCAATGAATAGCTTCTCAGAACAATCTGTCGTTGGGAGTCGACTTTAAACTGGAGATCCCATATCTAATGGATGGGTGGTGTAATTAGCTTGGTTGTCATCCTGACTAAAGAGGTGTAAACTGGAGATCTCGC
>CM025792.1:92663418-93123512 GCA_014635995.1 Sarcophaga peregrina | reverse complement strand
GCGAGGTCGCTGAAAATGTGTCAAATTGCGACTTTAGTCGCTCAACGGTAACGCTGATCATAAACTATTAAAGCCACCCTTTTAAGATCAAGAGTAAAATACAGCGTTTGTGCTAGAAAAGGTAATCGCATTACAACACCAAATAGGAGAATGATTCGTTTTCAAAACATTCTCTGATTATATAATTTTCTGCCTAGTGAAACTGAGTGTCTTAAAAAAAAAAAAAACATTAATGTCCTGAAGACCTAACACAAATTCCTGGAATACAATTGCTGTGGCATATTTTCTGGTTGCATAGTTTCGTAATAACTTAATCGCCCTAGTAAGAACGGCGCTAATAATACTCATTCCCTCTGTTAGTCTAAATACTTAGACCGGAACAAAGAATATAAATTTAGCCTGATTTAGTCTATCACATAATCGACAGATCTCTGGAACCTGAGCTATGACGAAATCTTAGGAAGAGATATGCCAGAGGACACATACCTCGTGGGATACGTGGATGATATAGTGTCAGTCATTTCAGCGTGCGACATTGAGGATGCCAGGAGAAAACTGAATCGAGTCATGATAAGGACTCAAATATGGCTTGAGGATCATGGTCTAGAGCTCGCAAAGAACAAGACCGAGGTCATACTGATGACAATGGCTCACATCCCACTTGAGACTGGTATGCAGATAGGTGATGTGTCACTGGTCACAAAAAGGGCAGTTAGTTATTTGGGCATAAGACTCGACTGCAGACTTAATTATTGGGCCCAAATACAGCATGCAGCTACCAAGGCAGCGAAACTAACGGGTATGCTAAGCAGGATGATATATAGGCGGACCAACACAGGCCAAGCGGAAATTGATTATGGCGGCGACGAACTCGATATTGCTGTACGGAAGCGAGATATGGGGAGATGCGCTGGAGATTAAATCTAAGCGGAAAATATTAGCAGCGGTGCAGCGAACAGCGGCATTAAGAGTTGCCTCGGCCTACCGCACAGTATCGGACGCCGCAGTCCTAGTGATCGCTGGTGAGATACCTATTGACCTGCAGGCATTTGAGCGAAGAAAATCTTGGAGAACGAAGAGGGAAAATCTTCCCATTAGTAGCGCAGATCTCAGATCTCAAACACTACGGCGATGGCAAAGTAGATGGAACGAGGAAACATGCGGAAGATGGACTTATAAACTTATTCCATCTATAGAGGCATATGGATACGGAGAACCTATGGGGAAACTAACTATTTTCTTACCCAGTTTCTCTCTGGTCATGGTTATTTCCGAAAATACCTATACCGTATGGGCAAGGTGACTGATCCTGGCTGCATTTATTACGAGGAAATGAGTGACGACGTTGAACACACATTCTTCCATTGCATTAAATGGCAAGACGAGAAGAACATGTTGATGGAACAAATTGGTGAATTTACACCCGACACCATTGTGAACGCAATGCTCGAAAGTGAGATGAAATGGAACGCTGTGAGAAGATACGTTGAATATGTACTCCGCAGAAAGAAGTTCGACCTTGATACAATACAACAGAATGATATATGAGAAGACGAGCCAATAGCATGAAGCTGCCTTTAAATATATGGCGCACCCAGACGTGGGAGAGTAGACAATGGTCCTTAACTGGACGTCGTTCTGGGCCCTCCCCGAAGTAATGCAGATAGCCGTCCCGGGAAGGGAGTATCCCCAGAAGGAGAAGGGATTGTTTTAGTGGAAGCATTTTGAACCCTACCTCACACGCCAAAAAATCACATAATCGAAACAGGTTTTCAGGGGTTATAAGTGGATATCCAGCAGTGTATAGGTCCTGATTAAATACAAATCCTCTTCCTTTGGCTAGAGTTGGCTGCTTGTGACGGTTGCTTCGTTCCCACGACTCAATTCCTGACTGTAATGATTGAATTTAAAATTTTGTTTCCTTGCATTAAATAATGACCCAGAATTTCAACAAGAATGTCCTACAAATTGTACAAAAAAACGTCGGAGTCGTCGTAGGTAGTGAGTTGACTTATTAAACAAGAGCCCGCGGTATAATTCCCGGCTCAGACATCTCGAAGAAAACGAAATATAAAAAAATATATCTTAGGCCGACTTTCTCTCATCCAGAAGTCTGATATAAGCTCTGAAAGTAAAATAAAAATGCCATGAAAAGTATCTAAAATTTGTCGTTCGGACTGGATTTTAATCTGTATGTCCCGGCGGTCACTGTTGCCATTAACACACACAATATGAGTGGTGTGATAAACTAGGTTTTTATCTTGACCTTACATAGTATAATGCGCTGTTATAAATGGCGGTAAACTCTTTCAATTCACACGTTTTTGTAGAAATATTTTTATGTTTACGATGATGTTTGACCGGGATATATAAGCCAACACACTATCGCCAAATCCTCCAATCATACAAACTGGTTTCTAAAGTCATATTAACAGTGTTACGTTTTTACCTTTTAAAAACGTTAAAAATATGAGTTCGTAGATTGTAAATAAAATAAAAATAAATATGAGGTTAATTTTAAATCAATTCTTGATATACAACAATAACTATCACAATATAAGCTTGTTTGTGATATTTCTCTGCTTACAAACTTTTTGTTAGTTATTCTCCTTTGCTCACAACCTTTGTATAAGCACAATATTAACAATTGTTTTCTTTACATGCAACTTGTCTGCACACAAGCCGCACTGAATTATAGTTCGATCTCGAGTCATACATAATTGGTCATTACAACCATTCAGTCAGGATTATTGACCTAGTTTCTCACACCACTTATGTTGTGTGTGTTAATTTTATACATGAGTAGCGGGACATACAGTTTAAAGACGACTCTGAACGACAGTTTTTATGAGAAACTTTTCATGGCAATTTTATTTTTACTCTCAGAGTTTTTGCCAGAAATCTGCTGAGAAGAAATCGCCGAAAAAATACTTTTTGTATTTTGTTTTGATGTCTGGCCTGGGACTCGAACCCTGGCTTTTACGTCTAATAAGTCAACACACTACTTACTAGACCACGGCGACTTCAGTCAGTCATCTAAACTAATAATCTCTGGAAAGTTCTTTTAGTCAAGGTTTACATACATAATTGCTCATTACAACCCTTCAGACAGGATTACTATTTAGTTTGTTACACCATTTATGTTGTGTGTGTTAATTTTATTCTGGCGAGACATACAGTTTAAAGTCGAGAGGCTCTTCATGTAAACTGTATTCACATTCAGAGTTTTTGCCATAAAAAATCTGCTGAGATGAAGTCGCCGAAGAACAATTTTTCCATATTTCATTTTGTTGGAGATGTCTGACCTGGAATTAGAACCGTGTTTAATTTTAAAAACAATTCTTTATTATTTGCACAACTTTTGTGCCACTGTTCCAGTTTATTCCACGTATACAACAATAACTATCACAATTTTTGTTTGTTCGTGATATTTCTCTGCTTACAACCTTTTTGTAAGCAACCGCATTTGTTCGTTATTCTTCTTTGCTTCACAACCTTTTTGTAAGCACAACATTAACAACTGCTTTCTTCACACGCAACTTGTCGGCACACAAGACTGACTGAATTTTAATTCGATCTCGTGTCTTCACACACAACTGGTTGTATTCTCACACAATTCAACGTGATGTGGTCACACACGACTATCATAATTCGAACTCCATCATTGCTCGCTTTGTCTTGCCTTTTATATCACTGGATTAATAGTGTGATGAATGCTCTCGAAGGAGGATGACGACTTTCGGGAACAATCTAAAAATGTAAACAACTTGTTTTCATTATTGTTGTTTGTTTGTCTTTTATGCATTTTGTTTTTGCTTGTTTACTTCTTTGTTCGCTGCACTTTGTTGTTGGTTGTTTACATCTTTTATCTCTTAAACATTTTTTTTATACTGTTGTTGTTGATATATTTCTGTTTATTCTTTGATCAGGTGATCAAGTCCATTAAGTTGTTTTTGAAGCTTTTGTTTATTATTTTAAGAACACCATTTCCACTTTCGTAACAATAGGAACATAATAACTAGATTTCTTAAATAGATTTTAAACGTAAACTTCATGTTTTTATAACATTTGGCAACCCTATAACACTACTACTCCATCCATTAAATGCATTTTAAAAACAACGAAAACCTAAAACAAATACAGGTGAGGTTATGGTAGAGAATATATAATAAAAAAAAACAACAACAAAATGTGGAAATATTGACTGAAAAACAAAGCAAAAAAAACCAACAACAACTACAAATAACAAGTAGTAAATTTTTTTACAACTACACTAACAGAAATCAGGGTGAATTTTATGATGATAAAACAGGGTGCTTACTGGTTGCGTTATATGTGTGTATGTAGGTATGTATGTGCTCTTATATCATTACTCTCTGTCATTAAAAATAATAATAAAAATAATAACGTTGTGGATTAAATAAATAAATAAAAACAGTGGAAATTAAATAATTATTAAATATTTGTGGTTTTAGGCCACCACCACCACCATCAAATTTCTATACGGTACAGATATACTACTTACTTACGTACAATTTTTAAACAACCTTAACGAAAATTCAAGCAACAACAACAACAACGACAACACTTAAAAAAAAAAAAACTAAAAATAAAGAAGAAGAAAAATAAAAACAATGTTGCTTTAACAACAGCGTAAGTAAGTAAGTAAGTAAGTGAGTAGAGTTGGTAGGCCAAAGTAATACCAGTAGCAGTAAACACTACTCGGGCATTCAATGCTCGTAAGTATGCTCGCTACTTACTACTACCACTACTCATGATCACATTGACAATGACGAAGCCAAAGACGACGGCGATGATGATGATGACTTCTATTCAACATTGTAAAGACGGGTAGCTAAGGTCTGAGGTCTGGCATACAAAGATAAGATGCATACGAATATTACATGCACACACATACACACTTACACTTGCATGCATACATTCTTATATTTAGTATGCTAAGTTGTTAAGGTAGTACACCACACACGTCTATATCGAAGTAATAATCGTATCTGCATGTAAGTGTATGTACGTATGTGTCTCTCGCATCGAGTAAGTCGTTGAATTTTTAAGAAGTTTTGCTTTAAAAATTTTTAAACAAAAAACCACAATAAACTCGCGCGCTCGCTTACCACACAAACCAACTCTCATAATCATTTACATCAGAGCAAGCAATAGCTGTGGCAACAACAATAGCAGCAGCAAATGCATACAAAACAAAAACAAAAAAAAAAAAACAGAATGACAATAGTAATCATAACAGCTTCTTATTTACCATCACTCACAACAACAACAACAACCACAATAAGACTAAGAATTAAAGAAAGAAAGAAAATAAAGGAATACAAGTTAACATGATCATGCGGTTTCTACCAAAATCCATTTACAACACATTGGGTAAGGGAAAAAATTAATTCGCCTTAAGAAATGCAAAAATCATAGAAAAAACTTACTAGGTAGGTAGGCAGGCGGTTTAAAAGGCGTGTTGCTGGCTCACTATTAGCAAAACCATCTTAATTTCTAAAGAAACCCTCTCTCTGTATCTGGTACAGGACCTAGTGTTAGATGTTAGATCGAAATTCACACCCTAGCTCAGATATCTTGAACAAAGCGAACATGGAAAAAAAAATATTGTTTTGGCGACTTCATCTCAGTAGATTTCTGGCAAAAACACGAGCACAGCACATGTGAAACGAATGCAAAAGAGTTTTCCGCCATTTATAAAGGGTCCGCCATTTAACTTGTTTCTTTTTCTTTTTTGAAAATGCTTTAAAAAAGAACTACTAAATATTTCGTCAAATTTTTTTATTTTATTGGAATAAAGGAAAATAATTTCATTCAAATGGCTGCCTCGGCAGGCCATGCAGTAGCCTTTACGATCGGTCCAATTTTTTAACACAATATCAATTGTGTGCAGCTGTATTTCACCAATGGCTTCACGAATATTGTCCTTTAAAGCGTCAATTGTCTCTGGCTTGCCGGCGTAACACTTATCTTTGACGGCACACCACAAATAATAGTCCAACAGTGTCAAATCGCAGTTCCGAGGTGGCCAAACGACATCAGCTCTGCAGCTGATAATGCGGTCTTCAAAAACAGGGCGCAAAACATTGAGTGTAGCTTCGGAAGTGTGGCACGTAGCGCTGTCCTGTTGAAACCAAATGTTGCCAATATCCTCCTTTTAAATTTTTGTGTTAAGTTAGATGCAGGTTTGGAGTGAGAAAGAAGTGTCATCGCTTTAGGAAATTTTATTTAAAAAATCAGCATTGAAAGCCTGTTGCCTTAGGGCAAAAGAAAGTTAAATTTCTGTAGTTGTTATTTAGAACAATTACGTTTCCCTTTATAATTTCTAAAGCAATATTGCTTTGTTTGGAAACTGTGAACCAAAAAAAAGGCAACCGAGGAGGGATAAATGTACCTAACCGCACCTTAGAGTCGTCATTCCCTTCGTGTGTAGGGCATTCACCTATTAAATCCCCCTTCGTCTCGAGGACTGTTGTGACGAACTACGATGGTATTAATCTGGAGTAGAGTCCTTTTGGCTCTTTCGCCCCTGCATGCTCATATCCGCGTCCGGTTTGCGTATCGAAAGTTGAGGAGTTATCTAAGTATCTCTACTATTTCCCTTTGATTGGTTCCTGAATTAAATTTCGTTTGACACATATGTCAGTGTCATCTATGCCGGCGTACCTACATGTTTTGCAGCCTCAAGATCTCTCTTCTTCTGCCTTAGAATGCGCTCCACGTTATTCGCCACTGGGGCTAAATTTTCCCTATTCGCAATCATAACCCCGACAATGTTAGTGACCGTGATCGTTCTTGTCATGGACATCAGTTTAGAGCGATAGCTCTGCCAGCATGCACATTCGAAAGCAGTGTGTTCTGCATCATCAGTTACTTCGTCTTCCTCGTAAAGGCAGTCTTGCCCATTCTGTGCAGAAAGACTCGTGACACGATAGCATCTGCGTAACGTAGTAATTTACCTCTCCAAATTTTCAACCAATCCATGGCTTTATGTCCGGAATAAGTCTCGTCGTACACCTTCTTCTGTCTCTACCGTTCCATCGTCGTTGCCATTCTGAAATAGTGTTTTCCCTAAAGTGACCGGTTATGTGATTTTCAGCCAATTTCGCCTTATAAATCTCCATTTGCTTTGCTGCCAGCAGATCCCTAGATATGAACATTGTAACATTAAGTAGATAAGTTGGAGTGGTAACTTTGATACCAAAAGCTTACTTGAACATGCATAGCGGCCCGTTGTCATGCCACAGGGATACGCACTCTCTGTACTGACCGAGTTCCACCAAACTAGGGAAGAAGTTGGTTAGAGCAAGGGTTGCATATTAGAAACACGTTTAACCCTACGCTAGAAAACCAGGCCGAAACCCTAATCAATGGATAATAGCTTAGTCAAGCTGCCAAGGATTGGAAAGCCAAATAACCTATATCCGCAGCTCGCAAAGGATGGGCTTTGAAAAAAATGTCTTCCTCATCAGATCTGCTGCACGGCAGGGAGCTGCGTTCTTTCCTTGTGTCTTTCTATAACACAAAGATTGGACAGCCAAATAATCAATATTTGCACCTCGAAAGAGTTGGGCATTAGCAAAGAAAATGGACAACAGTCCGCATTTCCTCAGAAGACCTGTAGCCTCGGCGAAGTAGTTCGATATGAGCTGCATTCTTTCCGTGCGTCTTTTCAAAACACAAGGATTGGAGAGCCAAATAACCTATATTTGCACTTCGAAAGAGTTGGGCATTGACAAAGAAAATGGATAACAAGTCTCCACTTCCTCAGAAGACTTGTAGCCACGGCAGAAGTCGTTCGATAGGAGCTGCATTCTTCCCGTGTGTCTTTCTATAACACAAGGATTGGAAAGCCAAATAACCTATATTTGCACCTCGAAAGAGTTGGGCATAGACAAAGAAAATGAATAATAAATGAATAACAGTCTCCTCTTCCTCAGCAGACAGAAGTCGTTTGATGGGTGCTGCATTCTTTCCGTTTGTCTTTCTATAACACAATGAGGTCTATGCATGGCCACTATGATCAAGATGACGTTACGATCAGTAGAGCAGGATTTCTCCTTGATCTAGTATAGGTTGGCGTTCCGAAAGAATTTCCGTACAATGGCAAATTTAATCGAGGTAAGTGGCAGTAGGTAGTGTGTTGGCTTATTAGACGAAAGACTCGAGTTCGAATCCCAGGTCAGACATCAAAACGAAAATTTTAAAATAATTTTTCGGTGACTTTCTGTCTGCAGATTTCTGGTAAAAACTCTGAGAGTAAAAAAAATTGCCATGGAATGCTTCTCAAAAAATGTGTCGTTCGGAGTCGAGTTTAAACTGTAGGTCCCGCCACTCATGTATAAAATTAACGCACACAACAAAAGTGGTGTGAGAAGCTAGGACGTAGTACAATGCGTCAATTCGACCACCGAATACTGTACTTGTCAGAATTGACAAGTACACGTCCTCTAACCTAACCTAAATGGCATATCCAAGTCGATAGACAATGATTCCGGAAAGAGTGCACCACCGCAGAGTGCCCTGCAGTTTCCCGGAATGTGACTGTGGTTAGGGGCCCAGACAAATGAGACGCTGAAGCGCTTAGGAAAACCGTTGAGATAGCATTTCTGGAGTTCCTTATAATATTAAAACATTGTTAGAAGTCGCCGTGGTCTAGTGGGTAGTGTGTTGGCTTATTAGACAAAAGGCCCGGGTTCGTATCCCAGGTCAGACATCGAAACGAAAAATATTTCTTCGGCGACTTCCTCCCAGCAGATTTCTGGCAAAGACTCTGAGAGTATAAATTGCCAAGAAAAGCTTCTCAAAAATCTGTCGTTCGGAATCGACTTTAAAACTGTAGGTCCAGCCACTCATGTATAAAAAATTAACGCACACAACATAAGTGGTGTGAGAAGCTAGGTCGTAATCCCGACTGAAGGGTTGTAATGGCCAATTATGTATGTATGTATGTATTAAAACGTTGTAGTTAGCAAAATTCAATTCGAATTGAGCTTTTTCTCGTAAACAATTTGAAATTTTCGATTCTTTACATACGTTCGCATAACAAAAAATTAAGAACTGAACGTGCGCAATACGGTAGTCAAAAATCTTTAAAAATGTACGATTGTGCGGTAAAATAAAAAAACACACGTACACAAATGGAATACAATAATAATAACAACTAAAACATTAAGAAAAATCATTAATAAAATTAAAGAACTTGTGTGTACAAGAGAGTGTTGTGGCCAAAAGGTTTCCAAATGCAGTTCCCTTCTTTTGCCATCATTTGCACTTAGGAGAGCATTAAGCACCAGAAAATGTTGATTTTCGGTTTGTTTTTTTATTCCCAATTCCAATTGGTGTTGTTTTTTTCTTTCATTTTTTGTTTTTGGTTAAGAGGATCATCTGAATTTCATTCTGTGTTTTGCATTTATTTGCCAATGATGATGTGGGCTGCTGCTGTTGGTGCTACTGTTTGTTCTTCTGCTTCTGGTGGTTTTTTTTTATGCTTCTCTTTCCATAGTTCTTTTGTCTTTATTCTGGTTTTCATTTCTGCATTTGGCCCCATCTGTGGTTTGCAATAAAAAATTCGTTTTTTTTTTTGCAATTTCGCAAAATTGAAGTGCAGGTGGCAAGACTCGGAATTTGTTAGAGTGGCCAGCAAAGCAAAGCAATACGTATGTGTACGGATACCCTAGGATAAGATCGTCCCATTGCACGCTCAATAAAGATGCTAATGGGCCGCTGTCCTTTGTGTAGACATGCCGAAAGATTTGGCATTTCGATTAGTAACTTCTGCAAGAGCTTTGTGGACTGCGAAGACAAGATTAGGTTAGGTTAGGTTAGAGGACGTGCACCTGTCGGTCAAGACAAGCACAGTACCCGGAGGTCGAAATTGACCCATTGTACATTGTCCTTAGGGGAGGAAAGAAATGGAGGATATAGGAATGTAGGGAAGGGGAGGGATAATGGGAAACGGAGGAATGAAAAGAAACAGACACAAAACAAAAGAGGGTGAGAGTGCGACTACACTTATGAAGCCCTAGCACCTTTCAACCAGCCCAAGCTGCTAATGAATCTGTGGAGAGCCTTGATGTCGGCTTTCGACACAGAACTCAAGTTCTCAAAGAACTCAATACTGACAAGTACAGTACTCGGTGGTCAAATTGACCCATTGTACTACGTCCTAGCTTCTCACACCACTTATGTTGTGTGCGTTAATTTTATACATGAGTGGCGGGACCTACAGTTTAAAGTCGGATCCGAACGACACATTTTTTTGAGAAGCATTCTGTGGCAATTTTTTTACTCTCAGAGTTTTTTGCCAGAAATCTGCTGAGAGGAAGTCACCGAAAAATTATTTACAAATTTTCGTTTTGATGTCTGACCGGGGATTCGAACCCGGGTCTTTCGTCTAATAAGCCAACACACTACCTACTAGACCACGGCGACGTATAAAATAACCCATTACAAAATTTCATGAGTGCTTATGAGTAGCGATGCTGATTCTTTTACAAATCTGGCCACTCTATTTTTTTTTTCCTTTTTTTGGTTTTGAAATTTTCGAATTAATTTTTCATTATGAAATATGAGAAGTTCAGTCAGAAAAATAAAAAAAAATTTTTTTTTATTTTTATTTTTTTTATTTTATAATTAAAAATGAGAATTTATTTTGACCAGATTTCATGTCTAAGGTTACTTGGGTCTTTTAAATTAACACAAGATGAATACGTAGAGAAATCTAGACTGCTGGTGCTGCTGCATAAGGCATTAACGATTATATGATACTGTCTGGGCAATACATTCAACTCTGTGTTCGGTCGCTTGCTTGCTTGCTTATTCACTTACAAAAAGGATATTGTATGTACTTGGACAATGACGGCTGGCATAAACTAAATGAATAACAACAACAACAACATAAAATATAACAGCAGAAGAAGAAGCATAAGTGATCAACATGAAACACTTGCTGACCATTTGGCTGGCACTTAAAAAAAAAAAAAACGAAGGAAAAATAAATGATGAGTTCAAGCATAGCTACAGCAACAGCAGCAGGCACAGGTTAGAGTGCAGCAGCAGGGTATTGATTACAAAAAAACAAAAAAAAATTTCAGACAACAAGTGGTCGGTCACATACACAAATTTTAACAACAAAAATTAAATCAAAATTTAAACAGATTTGCCAACAAAAATCTGATGGAAGTTTTTTGCTGATTTTCACTGTCTTGTTTTAATTACTAAAAAACAACTCTCTTAACGAACAGACAAAATAATAAGAGGTGAGTGTATGTCCTTCTTCTTATTGCTCTACTGTTTACTGGCCATAAGGCTAAGGCTTAACAAAACACACACAGAAAACAACAAGAGTTTAATATACTCACCAAACGAATAAAACTTGTGTACGACGAGGTGATTATAATGATCACAGTAAACAACTTCATTATTACTTAACATACTACGAGTATAATATTATAGAGCACGTGACAACTCCACCTACACACATGGTCGCATTACTTTTGTTGCGACAGCAATAACAATAACAACAACAACGACCACACCACCATCCATTATGTGTACTTCGTGTTCTTGTTCGTTTTTTTTTTGATTGTTTGTACTCTCCTCCTCTTTTTTTTTTATCGTATTTCTTTCTAAATTAATTTTTAATCACCATAATGTTGTAGTCTATTGTCTGTTGTTGTTGTTGTTTAAATGAGCATATAACTGTTTTAATTGTCAAAAGTAACAGCAACATTTAACTGTCAAGCCAGCAAAAGCATGCATGCAAGCAAGCAGTGTAATGGCATGATGTGCACACTTTTTTTCTTTCTTTCTTTAAAAAATTTTTTCTTTTGATACTTCCTTTCTCTTTCTCTCTCTCTCTCGCTCTCTCACTAGGTTGTTAGTCCGACTTGTACTTCTTCTTCTTATTACTACACATGAATTGTTTTTTTTATTGTATTTTTTATTTCGTAGTAAATGTTTATTAAAATGCGGTTTTGTTAAGTTAATTATGCTGGAGGCATACAACAAGTCTGCCATTATTGTTGTTATTGTTGTTGTTACATTTACATAAAATTTTGGCTAATCACAGGGTGTATGATAAAGCAGAAAACATATTGTCTTCCAAAAAAAAAATTGAAAGCAATCTTTCATGATAAGTCTGTGATTACATAGAAACTGAAGCCGTAATATAACATCGCCGAATGAAAACAAAATATTAAAATATTGTAAATGGTTAGATGGAACATGCATTCAAGAGAATATAGAAAATGAGTTAACGACTGTGGAAGAAATAAGATTTTATGTCAACCTTATGAAAAACAGTATAGCAGCTGGGATTGATTGATGGCATTAAATCAATCGTTCTCAAAAATATGCCGGATTCAAATTTTAATATTTTATCTAAAGCATTTAACTGGTGCTTAAAAATATTTTGGGATATTTTCCCAACATTTTTAAAAAGGCCAAAGTTATTCCCATCTTAAAACAGGGGAAAAACCCAATATTGACATCAAGCTACCGACCTATTAGTATGCTGAATTGTTTAGATAAAGTTTTCGAAAATATCATTTTTAACAGAATATATGAATTCACAAAATCCAACTCAATTTTAAAAGCAGAACAATTTGGTTTCCGTAGGGAACACTCTACGATTCATCAAATCAAAAGAATTGTAAAATTTGTGAAGCTAAACAAATCTCAACGTAAAGGCACGTGCGGGCATTATTTTTCTGGTTATAGAAAAAGCATTTGACACTTTATGGCACAATGGTCTTGTTTATAAACTGAATAACTTTGGATATCCTATGTTTATTCAAAAAATTGTAAAAAGTTTTTTTTGGGCAAATAGAACATTCGTGGTGGAAATAGATGGAAAAAAACTGCCGGTCGTAGAATTTTAGCTGATTTTATATTCCATATATACTTCGGATTACAAGACCCCAAAAAGTTCAACATTGGCTCTTTACGCTGATGATACAGCTATTGTTTCAAGTGGCAAAGTCTCAAATGCTATCGTCAGAAAAATGAACAACAGCTTCTTGCATATCAAAAAATACTTCACAAAGTGGAAAATACAAATTAATGAAGGAAAAATCCAAGCAATAATTTTTTCCTTTAATAAGTCGCCAAAAAGAATTTCCAGCATTTCGCTTCGCATTCAAAGACTCCAAATTCCGATTCAAACCTCCATCAAATATCTAGGCATCGTTCTGGATAATCGCTAGTCGTTTAAAGAACATGTGCTATATTCTTGCGAAAAAGCTATAAAATGCGAGAGAGCACTTTTCCCTCTACTAAATCGAAAATCGAAACTGAACACTAAGAATAAACTTCTACTTTACAAAATGTGCGTGCATTCGTTCGATTATGACATGGATGCCAAGTATGGGCAGATAGCTGCGCCAAAACATATTTGAAAAAGCTTCAAATTATTCAAAACAAAAACCTTAAAATAATATATAATTTGCCGAGATCGTCTCCACACGCGATATAAAGCAGATATGTTTGAAACCACAACCACTAATCTTTGCCGAAGATTCGAAGATCGAAACAGATCTTCAAGTTACGCTACCATAAGAAATTTGAGAGAATAATTCCTTCTATTATTTATATTGAAGTGTACTCCTCATATTCGTACTTAACAACACGTATGACGTTGTTATTGATTTCGACTCTCCTTTACTCAACCTATGAATCCACGAATCACAAAGTAAGTATGATTTGCATACGAACACTAAAATACTTACTAGAAGGTTGTATGTTTGCCCTGCTTGCTGCTTTGCCTTTTTTGCAAACATATTTCGAATGTTATAAGTTTGATGTCAACGTTGTACGCATCATACTCATTGCAACCTGTACCTACTATAAATCAATGTGTGAGTGAGTATGAATGAATCAGAATGCATAGTTAAAAATTTCATGAATCCTTATGAGTAAGCGAAACAACGATTCATTGCTGATCTCTAAAACAGAGTGTTCTTCAAATGGCTACACGATGACTCACGAGCAGAGACAGTTGGACACAAAGCAGTAATCTTAAGCAAGGACAGCAGTATTTTCTCTATGCACGATTGAAAGCGTAGGATTACTATCGGAAAGCGAAGATATATAGGAAATGTGAACAAAATCCATCCCACTATGCAGTCTGTTTTGGGATAACAAATTACTTTCCCACGGGTGTCTGAACATCAAAGAAAGCCAAGGAGATGATCCCACTCCGTTTTTTGGCTTTAACAGGATATTTTTAAAAGAGGCAATGAGAAAATGGCCAACATTCACCGTAAACTTACTTATTTACCTAATTAGACATTAACAGATTTGGGCCTGCCTTATTACATCTTTCCAGGCATCTCTACTTCCAGTTGATCACACCAATCGGTGAGAGGACTTCCTCGAATTGGTCCTTCCAATGCAAACAAGGTTGTCTTCGGCAACTTTCGTAGATCCCCGTCTCGCCGGAGCATGTTCCTCCACTCAAACGACATGGTCGAGCCAGAGCAGTCGCTGAATGTTAATACGCTGTACAACGTCTATGTTGTTGAGGAGCTCATACAGTTCACTGTTGGATCGGATCCGAAAATCATCGCCTAACTTCCACTGATTCGAAAATCTTACGTAGGACTTTTCTTTCGAATATTCTCAAGGCTGTTGCATCAGTGCATAATAGAGTCCAGGCCTCAGCGCCCTAAAGAAGCATGGGAGCTTGAGTGTCTTGTAGAGTATTAGTTTTGTCGTACGAGAGGGCCTCTGTTTTAGAATGGCCTATTGAGACCATAGTAGCACTTGTGTTGGCAAGAGTGATCCTACGCTTGATCTCCAGACTGACATCATTTTTGGTAGTAACGGTGGAACCTAGATAAATAAATTCCTGGACAATATCGAATGTATAATTATCGGCCATTATCTGAAATCCAACATGCCGAACGTCTCTTGTCAACAACATATACTTCATCCACCGTAAAATAATATAAAAATGACACGATTGCCTTGGTTATTCCATAAACTTTCTCGGTGTCAATGCTCAGTCAGTTCGTACGTCCGACTGTGTATAAAACCACGCAGAAAACGGTAGAGCGCTTATATATCACTATATCGGCAATAGGATGGACATATTCGATACTCAGTACCTGCAGGTGTTTGTGTGAGAAACAGGAGTTGATAGAGCACTTCCTCGGCAACAATATAGCATCATTGGTACTTGCATGTACCATGGATGAACTGGACCTGCTAGCAATTCCATTGAAGGCATTGGTCTGGTTCCTTGACGTACTCTGTATCTGACTGATAATGAAACAGCGACAAAAGGTTCCACTTCGAGAGACTAGTAGAATAATAAAACAAAACGGGGTGCAGCTGTCATTAAGTTTTTCAGATGGAACGTCTTCCTATTGTCGACTTCAATTGCCATTGGCTCCTGCTCTTATCGTATTCTGTGACCTTTGAATACTTTTCCTCTGGTACTGGTTGTTGCATTCAAAGGGTCACCAGTCCCGAACCGTTTGGACTGCGAAGCTTGACTGGAGACTTAATTTCGACACTCCACGGGTTTCGGAAGCCTCAGAGACTTGTCTTTGAATGACAATGGTGTGGCCTCCTAGTGGGAATAATGTCCCAAATCACAGAGAGAGTGCAAGCTCGGTGTGTCGTTACTCGCTTAACCATTTTCACAAAAGAGTTTAGATAGTCTTCGACCCCTAACCAAAAGGAAAGTCATGTCCAAATGCATAACTTCGAATTGGTACTCATGTATGGTGATGCGATCAATGATATGCTTATGGCATCTTGGCTTTACTCAAGTAAAACCCTGGTCTAATGGCGACAATAGCCTTAAATTTTTAGCGAGAGTAATAACAGGATACGGGTTGTTCTGTTTCTAGGCGTCTATGGCCTGCTGTGGACAGCAAGAGGACAGAGTGGCTGCTGGGCTTGGTTAAGGCCAACTTAAGGTTGGTTGTCGGTTTTATCACGGGGCACTGCGAGATTAGGTCGCCGATGGAGATCTGGAACAGATCCCAGCCGGACTAGTGCAGGGTATGTTGCGATGAGGAGAAGTTGGAGACTGTCGAACATCTCCTCTGCAACTGTCCAGCCCTTGGTAGGTTAAGAAATTGAGTTCTGTGTCGAGAGCCGACATCAAGGCTCTCCACAAATTCATTAGCAGCTTGGGCTGGTTGAAAGGTGTTAGGGCTTCATAAGTGTAGTCGCACTCTCAACCTCTATTGTTTTGTGTCTGTGTTCTTGTCTCGACCGACAGGTGCAAGTCCTCTAACCTAACCTAACCTAATAACAGGATAATTCAAATACGATGGAATGTATAGTCATCCTTTATAGAGGATAGACTGTGATTATCCCAAATAATTTGCATTTAAAGTGCAGGCAAAAAATAGTGGGTTGTACGCCGTGTCTAAACATTGTAGTTGACGTTGATGTTGATGTGAGTGTACCACAATGGTGTGTGTAACTATGATTGAATGTGTAGGACAGGTGGTGGGGTGTTATAATTAATATATGCCAACAACAACAACAATAACAACAACATCAGCAGCAGCAGTTGTAATACCATAAACGAGAGCCATAAAATGAAAACTTATTTCGTAGGCCGTAATTGTTTTTTTTTTCCTCTCCTTTTTTTTTGTTGTTTGTTTGTTGTTGTTGTTGTTGATTGTCATTCAAATTTTGTCACTCCGTTGTCTGTGATATTCAATTTAATTTTTTTCAAATTATTTCAAAACGTTGTTTGTAGGTTTTGACGAGTTGGTGGTTGGTTTGTCTGTACAATCGACCAGACAGACAGACTGGCTGCGTCTGCGTCTGCATATATGGTGAGATACACTGAGAATAGTCGTGATTAGGTTTTGATTAACTGAGTTGACACCAATAAATCAAATTAAATCAAATCAAATCCGATGTGAAGCAAATAATGAGAGAAACAACAACAACAACAAAAACAATACAAAGCAACGTAAATTAATTGTGGTTTCTAATGCGAAGAACAACAAACGTCAAGTAAAAATCGGTTTTTTTTTTTGGGTAATTGGTTTAAAATGTGGCCATTTGAGCGAGTGTTTGTGTGAATGCGCAATCAAATGTGAAAAACGAGATAAAAATGACAGAAAAATTATAAGAAAAAAACAAAAAATTACAATTACTTGAACGTTTAAAATTACAAATAAATGACAGTAAAATTGAACAAAAAACGAAACTTAATTCAGAATTAATTAAAAAAAATCATTCTGAATTGAAATGTTGTACGAAAATCGATCTTCTAAGTAATTTTCTTCGCGAATACTATGTTAAATACACAGAAGTCGCCGTGGCCCCACTGTCGGACAGTTCAGCCTCCACGCGAACACTACCCCCAATGGTGTGAGGCTGATCGATTTCGCCGCGGCGCGTAACATGGTAGTATGTAGCACCAGGTTTCAACATCTCGACATCCACAAGGCCACTTGGATGTCCCCCGATCGATCAACATCCAACCAGATCGATCATATTGTGATTGACGGAAGGCATTTATCCAGTGTACTAGATGTGCGCACATTTAGAGGTCCGAACATTGACTCGAAACCCTACCTTGTCGCAGCCAAGTTTCGATTGCGCATTAGCGCCTCGAGGAAGGCGCGCTCTAGTACATTGCGGAAGCTGTACAGTCAGGAAGCTGCGATCACAAGGGACAGTTGAGGCGTTCTCCGCTCAACTCTCGGATAAGCTCCGTCGATCCCCATCTAATCATCAACGACATTGGAGGACTGTGGGCCAACATCTCCCACTCCTTGCGCACTACTGCGGAAACAGTCCTTGGTTTCGAGCGCCCACCCCAACGAAATCAATAGTACGATGAGGAGTGTCGCGAGGCAGCTGCAGCGAAAAACGCCACATACAAGAAGACGTTGCAGTCTGCTGCTACGCGAGCCATTGTCGAGAACTACAGAGAGAAGAGAAGGAAAGAGAGACGCCTTTTCAGACGCAAGAAAAGGGAACAGGAAAGGCGTGAGCGTGAGGAAGTCGAGATGCATAGACGTAGGAATGACGTTCATCGGAAGATTAAGCGTCTAACCGAGGGTTATAGACCCGGAGCGTCTTCTTGCAGGGACGAGAACGGAAATCTGGTTACAGATCCGCAGGGGGTGTTGAGGTTGTGGAGGAAACACTTCTCTACTCTGCTACAAGACGATGACGACACCAATACCGCCTCTAGAGATGATGTTCCGAACTCGATCAATGATGACGGCGTGGAGATTCCGCCGCCTAGCTATGAAGAGGTCAAAGTCGCGATTACGCGTCTTAAAAACAATAAAGCGGCAGGTCCTGATGGCCTCCCCGCTGAATTGTTTAGGACCGGATGATTATTTACAAAATTTGGCTAGAGGAAAGTATGCCCAACGATTGGAACCTCAGTGTTCTCTGTCCTGTCCTGAAAAAGGGAGACCCCACAATATGCGCCAACTATAGGGGTATAAGCCTTTTCCCTATCGCATATAAGGTTCTTATAAGCATATTATGTGAGCGACTAAAGCCCCTCGTCAAAACACTGATTGGACCTTATCAGTGCGGCAAGTCCCCCATCGAACAAATCTTCACACTACGCCAAATCCTGGAAAAGACCCACGAAAATCAAGTCGAGCTGCTTTCGATAGCCCCATAAGGGATCGTGTTTTTGCCGCAATGTTTGAGCTCGGTATACCTGCGAAGCTGATAAGGCAGAATGACGTTGAGCAATACCCGCAGCTCCGTCAAGGTAGGAATGGACCTCTCCGAACCTTTTGATACCGTGCAAGGTTTCAGACCAGGCGATCCCTTATCATGCGACCTCTTCAACTTCGTCATGGAGAGTGTTCTGCGAAAGGCAGGAGTGCATCGCAATGGCGCTTTTTTTTTTAAAGTGTCCAACTGCTTGCGTACGCTGACGACATCGACATCATAGGGCGTACCAAACGAGATGTCACTGCTGCCTTTAGTGCTATTGAACGGGAGTCTAAGAAGATGGGATTGGCAGTAAATGAGGGCAAAACGAAGTATATGTTATCGACAAGTAGAGCCGTGCGGCGTATTGTACTCAATTACGGCCGATAACTATACTTTTGATACAGTCAAGGAATTCATTTACCTTGGCTCCACCGTTACCACCGAAAATGATGTCAGTCTGGAGATCAAGCGCAGGATTACTCTTGCCAACAGGTGCTATTATGGTCTCAATGGGCAATTGAGTAGCAGAGACCTCTCTCGCAAGGCGAAACTAATACTCTACAAGACGCTCATCCTACCGGTGCCTCTTCTTCTTTCTTTATGGCGCAGAAGTATGGACCCTATTAAAAACTAATGCAGCTGCCTAGAGAGTATTCGAGAGAAAAGTTCTACGGTAAGATCTTCGGTCCAGTGCGAGTTGGCGATGATTTTCGCATCCGATTCAACAGTGAGCTGTATGAGCTCCTCAACGACATGGACGTTGTGCAGCGTAATAATATCCAGCGGCTGCGCTGGCTCGGCCATGACGTTCGAATGGAGGAGGATGCTCCGGCGAGACGAGTATTTGATGCAGGGATCTGCGGAAGACGGCGAAGACGACGACCTTGTATCCGTTGGAAGGACCAAATCGAGGAAGTCCTGTCATCGATTGGTGTGACCAATTGGCGTAGGCGCGCAAGAAGCAGAGGCGCCAGGAAGGATGTGTTGCGGCAGGCCGAAATCCGTTGATCGGGTTGTTGTGGCCAATTAAGTAAGTAAAGGAAGCATGGCAAGAGCACCTCGTAGTGCAATTCTATTAGGTTTTGCTTCTTTAAATTGAAGTTTCTATAAATTCAAGTTTTTTTTTCTGGATAATGGTGATTCAATTTATAGAAGTTCGACTGTACCTGTTTAAAATGGGGAAGATGACACGACCAAAATGCATCTATGAAGATGTGTCGATTGATGAGGCGCAACACACTTTCTTTCATTCCAAGAGATAGAGTTTAAAAAGAAAAAATCTTGAGACCATTTGTACTGTCGAAAACTTCTGTGATGTAATTCTGAACAACGATGAAAATTAGAATAGCACAGCCAGTTACACTGAGGCTTTAGTAACATTTGACTTGGTTGAAGGAAGTGGAGTAAATATTTAAACACCATCCCAGATTTGGGTCAATTTCGACCTCCGGGTACTGTGCTTGTCTTGACCTACCTTCCCATATTTTGTAACACAATCCGGACGCGGATATGAATGTAAAGTAGCCAAATGGCCAGACAGACCCCACTTCGAAGTAATACCACAGTAGTTTCTGGAGTAGGCACAAAAAGTCCAAATCATGAGGGGGAGATTTAGTGAATGAGAGCCCCACACATGGAGGATAGGGACGACTTCTCCTATGGTGCAGTTACGTACATTTACTGCTCCTTTGTGGAAATAAAAGATAGGGAGAAGATAATAGAAGTCGCCGTGGTCTAGTAGGTAGTGTGTTGGCTTATTAGACGAAAGGCTCGGGTTCGTATCCCACGTCATATATCAAAACGAAAAATATTTCTTCGGCGACTTCCTCTCAGCAGATTTCTGGCAAAGACTGTGAGAGTAAAAATTGCCAAGAAAAGCTTCTCAAAAATCTGTCGTTCGAGGTCGACTTTAAACTGTAGGTCCCGCCACTCATGTATAAAATTAACGCACACAACGTAAGTGATGAGAGAAGCTAGGTCGCAATCCTGACTGAAGGGTTGTAATGGCCAATTATGTATGTACGCATGAGAGGATAATAGGGGTGATAGGGAAAACGGAGAGGATGTAACAAAGGGAGAATAAGGAAGCAAAGAAATTACACAGACCAAGCAAAACACACAAGAGAGCGCGGTTACACCATTGATGTACTTGTTGAGAACAACCAACTTAAATTGTTAAAAAAAAGAATCTATGACGTCCTTTACGTCGGCACTCGATGCAGGACTCAAACCCTCAAAGAATACCTTGGCAAGGATCTTCAACATCAACCTACTAAGGGCTGGGCAGTTACAGAGAAGGTGTTCGATAGTCTCCAAGTCCTCCTCATCGCAACATACCCTGCAATAGTCCGGCATCTGTTCCAGTTTCTTGCCAGCGATCTAATCTAATCTTGCAGTGCCCCGTAATAAACCCAATAACTAACCTTAAGCTGGCCTTTTCCAAGACCAACAGCAAATCTTGTCTTATAATGTCTATAGCAGGCCATAGACACCTAGAAATATAACATCCCGATCCATTCCCCCAATGTCTCCGCTCTTCAAACCTGACCCATCCATTAAAAAGCCCATAGAGGTGGCAGTAGTTAGCCAAACTGTTGCCATAATTAATCTTTTTTGCAAAAATTATAATCAAACGAACTGGAAAGATTAGCAACTGAATACCCTATATACAGTAAGTGGCAAAAGAAACTGTACATTTAAAAAAATTAATAAATTACCGTTATTTTTATTTTAAAATGGTTTCATTGTCAGTTTTTAAAATTGAAGCAAAGAAAAAATTCCGAAAATTTTCCAAGTATTGTCAAATTTTTTCGGGCACTCTCCTCCGTAAGTGGTAAAAGTTGAGTTTGATAATTGTTGGAATTTTATCCATAAAGTACATTTTCTTTTGATGCTCACTGTAGATCATTTACTACATTAGTTTACATTATGAGTTCCTTTTTAATTATTCTTCCACTGAATGTTATTTTCTATAATCATCCTCTGCAAGGTAGCTAGGGATAGGGATCTGAGAGTTATTTTCCTGTGCTTTAGTTTAGTGATTCTCATATTTTATTTGTCATACACTGAAGCTGAAAAGTGAAATAAATTTCCCATCCAACCATATAAAAATTACAAAAATTATTCTACGGAGCATTAGCACCAAATATGGGAGAATAATTACTTGTGAGTTGTTGTTTCCAATTTAATTTCATTAACTATCGCTTTAAATAAATTTCAATAAACTAGTCTCGCCAAAACTAATTCCAAATACTTTGTATTAAAAAAAAATTAAAAAAAAAAAAACGAAACCAAATTAAATATTGAAAAAATCAATCCATATGTGGACATATTGTCTAGAAAATTCTATTTGCTAGCAACAGAACTGCAGAGCTGTACAATATGATCACTATGAATAGGAAACACAGGTGGAACTAACATCAATTAATTACAAAAAAAATTTGAAACTTTTGAGAACGGAAATAATGATACCCCAGAGTGTCAACCCATCCATACATACGTCATTGGTCAATTGCAACCCTTTAGTCAGGATTACGATCTAGTTACCACCAAAAATGTTGCCAGTCTGGAGATCACTGTTGCCAACACAGCTGCTACTATGGCCTCACTAGGCAATTGATTAGCAGAGACCTCTCTCGTAAGACAAAACTAATACCCTGCAAGACGCTCATCCTACCCGGGCTTCTTCTTTATGGCGCAGAGGGATGGACCATATTAAACACTAATGCAGCAGCCTTGAAAGTATTCGAGAGAAAAGAACTCCGTAAGATCTTCCATGCAATGCGAGTTGGCGATGATTTACCCAACCGATCCAACAGTGAAGTCGCCGTGGTCTAGTGGATAGTGTGTTGGCTTATTAGACAAAAGGCCCGGGTTCGTATCCCAGGTCAGACATCAAAACGAAAAAATATTTCTTCGGCGACTTCCTTTCAGCAGATTTCTGGCAAAGACTCTGAGAGTAAAAAAAATTGCCATGAAAAGCTTCTCAAAAAATCTGTCGTTCGGAGTCGACTTTAAAGCTGTAGGTCCCGCCACTCATGTATAAAATTAACGCACACGACATAAGTGGTGTGAGAAGCTAGGTCGTAATCCTAACTGAAGGGTTGTAATGGCCAATTATGTATGTTATGTATGTATGATCCAACAGTGAGCTGTATGAACTCCTCAACAACATAAACGTTGTGCAGCGTATTAGTATTCAGCGGCTGCTCTGGCTCGACCATGACGACATGGACGTTGTGCAGCGTATTAATATTCAGCGGCAGCGCTGGCTTTGCCATGTCGTTCGAATGGAGGAAGATGCTCCGGCAAGATGTTTATTGATACGAGGATCTGCGAAAGTCGTCGAAGAGGGCGACATTATATACGTTGGAAGAAACAAATCGAGGAAGCCCTAACATCAAATTGGTGTGATCAACTGGCGTAGGCACGCAAGAAGCTAAAGCGTGGAAGGATGTGTTGCACCAGGCCAAAACCCATTAATCAGTTTGTTAATGGCCAATTAAGTAAGTTCGAGGTCGCCGTGGTCTAGTAGTTAGTGTGCTGGCTTATTAGACATAAAGCCAGGGTTCGAGTCCCAGGCCAGACATCAAAAATAAAAAAAAAAAAACTACAAAAAGTATTCCTTCGGCGATTTTTTCTCTTTCTCTTCTTGTTTCTCAAAAAATCTGTCGTTCGGAGTCGACTTTAAAACTGTAGGTTCCGCCACTTCTGCATAACAAGGCGCAAAACATCGAGTGTAGCTTCGGCTGAAACCAAATGTTACCAATATCTTCCTCTCTATTTTTTGTGAACAAAAATTCGTTCGGGATCGCCGTGGTCTAGTAGGTAGTGTGCTGGCTTATAAGACGTTAAGCCAGGGTTCGATTCCCAGGCCAGATATCAAAATAAAAAAAATCAAAATACAAAAAGTATTTTTTCGCCGATTTCTTCTCTTTCTTTCTTGTTTCTCAAAAATCTATCGTTCGGAGTCGACTTTAAACTGTAGGTCCCGCTACTTCTGCATAAAATTAACACACACAACATAAGTGGTGTGAGAAACTGCGGGCTTCTTGGGGGCGATTGCTGTAGACTGTCTAATGGTAAAGGTCATTGCCATTTTATAGTCACCAGCAGCAACTCGTTTCCTTACCGTTCCCATCTTCCCGCTCTCTTTCCACCGTTCCTAAAAAACCTGCACAGTGCACTGCATGAGTAGGGGTCATCCCCTCAGTGCTGCTTCAATATAAAGAAGGGACTACCGCTTTTAGATCTCTGATTTGGTTTCGGCTTCTGATCTGGTGAATTTGGAGAGTAGGGAAATAAAGACACCCTTAGACGAGTGCCTTGTTTTAAGGTGGCGGACCCGATGGACCAATGCAGGCGAGGGTAGGTTAACGTATGAATTCATATGTGACGCGGACTTTGTACGGCGACGTCCGGACTTTGGCTTCGGCTTAAGTTTGGGTTTTTTACTTACCGGACATGGCTTACTTCATGCATTTTTGCTTAAAAGAGGTCTATCCGATTCTCTAGACTGCGGGTATGCGAGGGGACCTGAGACTGTCGAGCACATTATAACAATGTGTTCATACTATGATGACATTAGGAGTTTAGATTGTATGAAAATAGCCCATATTGGTCAAGGTTGGGATTATAGTACGACCTTAGTGGATAGCCGGGCTTTTGGGAGGTTGAGCGATTTCTTTCGTGAAGTTTTTGTGAGAAGGAATAGGTGGTATAGTGGGGGCAATCCCAATATGTGATCATCCTTCGTGGTGTACTCCTTGTCGTGCGCCCCTTGTTCCTTTTGCCGCTTTCGTCTGTCCTTGTGCGCAGATAGGCATGCAATCGTTGACAATTTTGGATCTATTGCTGCTGGTTCTACGACTCCGCTTCACCGTTCCTGTTGCTGCTGCTGTTGTGCATATGCCGGCCCAAATTGCCCCTCTACCTTGCTGCCATCATTCCCGTCATTGTCGCCGCTGCCAAGCCTGCTGTGTTGTTGTGTGTTTTTCTGTTACGTTCGTTTTGCCCACTCACGGTGCCATACCATGTGGCCAAAGGCTCGTTCGTGAGGACGCTGTTCAATATTAGTACTATAAGTGTTGTTCTTTATGCCGATGTATGTTTCCTGTGTCGCTGTAGACCACCGGTCCCGAACTGTTAGGGGTTCAACTGGTAGTAATCGATCTGATTATGCGGTCTGACTGGAGACTTAATTCTGGTACCATGGAAGTCCAGGAGCCCCTGGAATCTCGGTTCCAACCTGGCTGTTGATGTGGCCCCTTTTGGAGGTATCGTAGTGGCTGTGCTTTGAACTCAAATCGCGGAAAGAGTCTAGTTAGTTAGAAAATTAATGCACATAACATAGGTGGCGTATCGGGTTGTTCTGTTTCTAGGCGTCTATGGTCTGCTGTGGCCAGCTTAAGGTTGGTTGTCGGTTTTATCACGGGGCACTGCGAGATTAGGTCGCTGACGGGGATCTGGAACACAACCCAGCCGGACTATTGCAGGGTATGTTGCGATGAGGAGGAGTTGGAGACTGTCGAACATCTCCTTTGCAGCTGCCCAGCCCTTGGTAGGTTGAGGACCCTTGGCAGGGCCTTCTTTGAGAACTTGAGTTCTGTGTCAAGAGCCGACATCAAGGCTCTCCACAGATTCATTAGCAGCTTGAGCTAGTTGAAAGGTGCTAGGGCTTCATAAGTGTAGTCGCACTCTCAACCTCTATTGTTTTGTGTTTGTTTCTTTTCATCCTTCCGTTTCCCATTCTCCCTCCCCTTCCCTACATTCCTATACCCTCCATTTCCTTCCACCCCTAAGGACAATGTACAATGAATGGGTCAATTTCGACCTCCGTGTACTGTGCTTGTCTTGACCGGCAGGTGCACGTCCTCTAACCTAACCTAACCTAGATGGCGTAAGAAGCTTGGTTGTAATGTTTTAAACTTGAAACTCAATCTAGTGATTGTTTTGAAAATCAGAAAGATATTCTATGGAAATGGACAAAAGCTTGGTTAGCACGGCTTTAACAAAATATTTCAAAATTGAAAAACTTTGAGAAGAAATGAGAAAAAAAAAGCACAAGATAATGGCCGGAAGTTTTCTCACAATAAAAAAAAAGAGACTGTAACGGGCAGATTGAGAGACAGACAGACAAAAACTAAAACAAAAACTAAAATAAAAACAACAACAATAAAAACAAATATAAAAATAAATAGAAGAGAATAAAAACAAAAAATTGGAAGAAACAAAAAATGATTGATTGTTGCCAATACAATGAAAATTTGAAAACGAATGAGAATTCATTTGAAAATCATTTCGTTAAAGTCCACTAAGATTTACTAACAAAAAAAACAACAAAAACAACAACAAAAACGCAACATTAAAAAAAAAAAATTCAACAGGAAATCACAAAAGTGTACAACAAATAACAACAGCTAAAATAACAATAAACACAAGGTCATTTTGTTAATTTTTTTCTTCTTCTTTTTTTATTTGGGAAAGAATAACAAAAACGAACACAAAACTTTCGTAAACGGATTTTTGGTTTAAAAAGAAGAGAGAACAAGAAAAAACCCCCATCAATGAATCCAAAAGAACTTTTAAAAGCCAAACAAAAATTTTTTTTTATTCTTCTGCTTCTTCTTCGATTGTAGCAACTAAAAAGCAACAACAAAAATAACAACAATGCAACATGATTGCTTTCATTTAATTTCATTCAACAAGTTCCCGTCGTGTATTTAGGTCAGGGATGGAAAAGTTGATACAATTGTACTTTTTTTTAGTACTATTTGGAAGTCAAAAACACCATAGCACCTCCATAACTTATTTAGCACTATTGAAAAATGTTCTCGACTTTATTACACATCACTCAAATATTCTGTCTCATCAGTGTATAATTTTTTTGTTTTCGTTTCATTTGCATAAGGCAACTCGTTGCTAACTTGACATACACACAGTTACAAAAGAATACATACGATTAAAAAATATTTATAATTGTCTGACATTTTTCTTCGACTTTAAGACGGTGTTTTACATTAGTTCAAAAATTTCTGAAATTTGTTAAATTTTGTGGGCCTCCACAGGCCTGGACAGGCTCACAAAAGTATACATACGGTTAACAAATTTCACAAATTTCTGAATGCAATGCAAAAGACCGTCTTAAAACCGAGGAAAAATGTCAGATAATTATAAAGATTTTCAAGGAAAACGGATTGATTAAAAAATGTCTGAAATTTGTTAACCGTATGTATTCTTTTATGGGCTTGTCCAGGCGTATGCAGGCCTACAAACATTAACAAACTTCAGAAATTTTTTAACCAAGACCGTCTTAAAATCGAGGAAAGTTGTAAGACAATTATAAATATTGTCAATTATAAACGGATTGGTTAAAAAATTTGAAAAAAAAAATTGAAATTTATTAACCGTATGTATACTTTTGTAACTGTGTGTATCAAGAGTTATAAAAGGAATATTATCCGTTCCACATTCATCTGCAAATGTAGAAAGGATTTTTTCATACCAAAATTTAGTAAAAATCAAAGGGACAAATGGACTGCTTCCTTTGACTGTTTCTAATTTAATCCAAACAAGGGATTTATTGAAGTCATTTAATTCATGTTGCTACAGTTTTGAAATACCAAAAATAGTTTGCTGATACAAAATTTATCATCATAAATAGTGATTTAAAATTTAGATCTCATAAACTTTTTTATTCCTTTATAGTTAAGTATTAAAATAAGTTGTTAAGGTTCAATTAGTCGTGCCTTTACCATAACGCTGTAGTCGTAACATAATCCATAACCGCAAATTTACTATTAGCAGCAATCAGTGCTGCCATAACCATAAACAGCTGTTTACGTTAATTGCACATGCATATGTATTTTTCAAAAGTACAAAAGTAAACAAACGAAAAATGTGTATACATGTAAGTAAATTCAGCAAACAGCTGTTTATGGTTATGGCAAAAAACCAAAATTCAATTGATACAACATATGGTTATCGTTATGACTATGGCATTGTGGTAAGTTACCTATAATCGAAAACAGTGATGTCCATAAAGTTGGTTAAAACAGCTGATTTATATGGTTATCGTTAAGTCACGACTAATTTAACCTTTAAGTTTACCTATTATAAAGTGCTTTTCATAATTATAGCACCACCAGAGCATTTCAATAATAACAAACAATGAATTGTTTTCAGGTCATATTCTCTGATGAAAAATAGTGAAACTTAGATAGATACTACTGTCGTGACCTTAGAAACTCAAATTTTGGGGAAATAGTTTATTGCTGGGGGCTTATTTCTTTAAGTGGTTGCCTTGAATTTCAGTTTCCATCTAACCGAATGTATAGTACAGAGTACATTACTGTTCTTAGCTGTAGTTTGCTCCCCTTCTTGACAGAAAATAATGAAAAAATATATTTTACAACAGGACAATGCCAGAATTCATGTCAGCAGACAGAGGATGGAATGGTTCCGTAAACAATCTATTGAGCTTTTATCGTGGCCGGGTTGCTCTCCTGATATGAATATTATTGAAAACGTTTCCCCCAAACGAATTCCCCATTCCTGTCCGAAGATTATATTCAAAATAACAGGCAATTTACCAGTGCTGTGAAATTAAAAATGATCGAAGAGTGGGTGTAAATAGACGGAGAAATATTAAATAATCTTTATAAGAATAGCAAGGACCGAATATTTACTTTAATAAGGGAGGTTTACTAAGTTTTAAGTAGAAATATTTTTGGTAAATAATGCTTCTTATTGAACAAAAATAAGACTGGAGCTATAATTTTGCAAAGACTAAAACCCTTAATTTTTATACTGAAGTCAAAACTGCGCTAACAATTTGAAAAATTTACTATTATTTTTGTTCTTTTAATACTACACACAATGAAATGAATTGTCATTTATATTTTTTATTAATTTATTTAAAAAAAAAAAGTTTAAAAAAGAAAAAAGTGAATTTAATACAATCGGTCTGAAAAAGTTCAATTTTTTATGAACGTTAAAACAATTTGTTAAGACCAATTTCCCATCCCTGATTTAGGTATTGATGATCACACTAAATGGTTGGAAAGGAAACAAAAGTTTTAGAAACGAACGAAAAAACAACAACAAAGTAAATACACAAACAATAACAACAACAACACCAACACCAACACCAACAACGCTAACACGAAATTCAACTGTTGCATTCGTTTGTTTTTATAAGACTTCCCTTCCATGCCGTTGGTTTTGTTTTTCTTCTGTTTTCTTACGAAAATATTTAGGGAGACCAACCAACCAGTGATGCCAACTCTTCGGACACCAAACGCGTGAAAAAAAATGAAAAACGGGCTAAAAAGGGCTAAATTGAAAAAATTACGTTTTTGGTACAATACAATTTCATTTTTTTCAAAAAAGCGCATAAAGGGGGCTAAAATGAAAAAAGTCTTTTCAGATAAAACCACCACAATTTTTAAAGAAAACAATTTATTAATCGATAATATTGCTTTAGAGATCATTTTCCGTTCACTATATTTAAGGTACTAGATTAATTTCAAATAAAATTTAATTACAATCTTTCAAAGTTGGTCATTGTTAAATACGATTTGTACTCCTTGGTTATCCTCTTCTTCAATCTTAAATCGCTTTCTATATGGTATTGAGACTTGGCTCTGTCAAGTGTTCTGTGGAAGCAAATGGTGAATGAATTGCAATATATAACGATAGCGCAGCCTGATATTTCTTTTCCACCTAATTATTAGGTAAACACAATTTTGAACTTTCAGCAAAGCTTGTGTTTCCCGGTACTTTTGGTAATTCTATATAAATAACAAAGAAGAAAACAAAAAATAGAAAAAAAAGTTCTGCCACATTGGTTTACAATTCGTCATTGCCAGAGAAACGTAAGATAATATTTCCATACAGAGTTAAAGGAAAAACGGGCTAAAAGGGCTAAACAAAAATATTGAAAAGCGCTGAAATTGCGCGTTTTTTAGTTTAGGGCTAAAAAATTTTTTTCGCGTTACAGACATTCCAAAAAGGGCTAAATCTAGCCCGAAAAGGGCTAAGTTGGCATCACTGCAACCAACCAACCATTGCTGTGTGGTGGTATAAGGATGTGCGATAACAACAACAACAACATTAAATGGAAATAAAACCACAAACTTCCCGAAATGTATGGGAAACGACAAATTGTTTTCACATTCTTCAAATAGGGAGTAGTTAGACACGATTTTAATTATTTTATTTACTTAATTAACGTGGGCATTACAACTCTTTAGTTAGGATTACAACCTAGCGTCTCACACTACCCATATTGCGGGTGTTAATTTGATACATCAAACGTGGAATATACATTTTAAAATCAACGGTGAACCTCAGATTTTTGAGAAATTTTTCATTGCAATCTTTAAATCTACAGTGGATAGCAAAAGTCTTAGTACTCCAATATATTTTAGCAATTTCATGAATATTAATCAATAGTTTCTATAAACAATTTACGGTTTTTATATTTATTTTATTAATTTATTTCTGTTTTTAATAAAAAACAAACAATTTTTTAATGTTTTTCATAAAATAAGAGAAAAATATTGGCATTGGCAAGGAGAACCCTGAAAAATTTTAAATTTTAAAGGCCTAACATATGAAAATGTTGTGCCATTGTATTCAGTAGAATATCCCTTAAGATCAAGAACACTTTATTTAACCCATTTGGAATTGAATGTACAAGTTTTGTTTAGTATTTTCTGGTAGTACCAAAAACAACACAATGGACTTGATCACGTGATCAAAGAATAAACAGAAATATAGCAACAACATCAGCATAAAAAAATATATTTAAGAGATAAAAGATGTAAACAATCAACAACAAAGTGCAGCGTACAAAGAAGTAAACAAGCAAAAACAAAGTGCATTAAAGACAAACAAACAACAATAATGAAAACAAGTTGTTTACATTTTTGAATTGTTACCGAAGGCCGTCATCCTCCTTCTAGAGTATTCATCACACTATTGATCCAGCGATATAAAAAGCAAGACAGAGAAGGTAACGGTGATTCAGTCAGAATTCATTCAGTCGTGTGTGAAGACGACACGTAAGAATTCGGTCAACCACTTTGTGTTTGAAGAGAAGATTATGGTGTTGCTTACGAAAAGATTGTAAGCAGAAAAGAATAACGAACAGTTGTTATTGCGTACACGGTAGAGTGTGAAAGAAGAAGAACAATTAAAGGGGTCGCCGTGGTCTAGTAGCCTACACTATCGGTCCAATTTTTAAGCACATTATCGATTGTGTGCGGCTGTATTCCTCCAATGGCTTTAAGAATATTGTCCTTTAAAGCGTCAATTGTCTCTGGCTTGTCGACGTAACACTTATCTTTGACGGCCCACCACAAATAATAGTCCAACGGTGTTAAATCGCAGCTCCGAGGTGGCCAACCGATATTAGTTATGCGACTGATAATGCGATCTTCAAAAACAGCGCGCAAAACATCGAGTGTAGCTTCGGCTGAAACCAAATGTTGCCAATATCCTCCTCTCCATATTTTGTGAACAAAAATTCGTCCGGGATCGCCGTGGTCTAGTAGGTAGTGTGCTGGCTTATTAGACGTAAAGCCAGGGTTCGAGTCCCAGGCCAGACATCAAAAATAAAAAAAAAATACAAAAAGAATTTTTTTTGGCGATTTCTCCTCTTTCTCTTCTTGTTTCTCAAAAATCTGTCATTCGGAGTCGACTTTAAAACTATAGATCCCACCACTTCTGTATAAAATTAACACACACAACATAAGTGGTGCGAGAAACTGCGGGCTTCTTGCGGACAATTGCTGTAAACTGTCTAATGGTGAAGGTATAGCACTGGCAATTTTATAGTCACCAGCAGTAACTCGTTTTCTTACCGTTCCCATCATCCCTCTCTCTTTCCACCTTTCCTAAAACCTGCATAATGCACTGCATGAGTAGAGGTCATCCCCTGAGTGCTGGTTTTATAAAAAAAAGAAAAAATTAAAGAAAATTCTTATTGTGTTAATCAATTTCTAAAGGTGGCACACGGAATTGTGCGAACAATAAAGAATTGAGATAAAATTAAACACAAATTTATTTTTATTTTATTTGCAATTTACGAACTCATATTTTTAACGTTTTTAAAACAAATAAAAACGTAACAATACACTGAAGTACGAAGACTTTTGCTGTCCACTGTGTATGACTCTTTAGTGAAATTATAGAGTAAGCACTTGGAGGCGTGCTCTACATAATTCATAACTTCTGTTCTACATTTCATACTAACGAGGTTAGGTAAAGAAATGTGTCAAACACCCCTTAAAGGAAGAGGTGCTACATAGTCCAGCATTTAGGTCCTTTGTAATATCACAATCTATTTTGCCTGTGGATCAAAAATTCCCTAGAGGAAACCACCATAACGAATCCAAAATAAATCTTCTTCCTCTTGCGTCAATCATTGTATTAGAGCGATTGGTTAAAGGTGTCAGATGTCAGGTATCAGGGTGGCAGACTTCCCTTAAAGAAAGAGGACCCTAACATAACGTTTAGGTTCATTGTGATACTACAATGAATTTTACCCGGGGATTGAACTTATCCTAAAGGAAACCATCTCGAATCTAAAATAAATCTTGCCAATTCGTGATTTTTTATATTAGAGTGCTCGATTAACGATGACAAAAAATTAGAAGTGAGAAACCTCCACATTTTTATGATAAAATCAGGGCACTGACAGGTGAAAGATAGTCTCTTTTTTCTTCTCACAGCCCCTGCTGAAGTCATTTGCAGGAATGCCAAGTTTTTCTTACTGATGTAGGCCCTGACTTTTCTAATCCTATCTTGACTTTTGAAACTGCCAATAGTTTTTCTTATGCGTACCCTTTTAATCGCCCTCTCTAGGAATGACTAAAATAATTTCATTCAAAACGTCATAGACTTATTTACCCGACGGATAACGTTGCCGTAGTCTATTAGGTAGTGTGTTGACTTATAAGACATGAGGCCTCGGTTCAAATCCTAGGCCAGACAATTCCAACAAAACGAAATATGAAAACGTATTCGTTCGACGACTTCCTTTCAGCGGATTTCTTGAAAAAACTTTGAGAACAAATGAAATTGCCACGAAGAGTTTCTCAAAAATCTGTCGTTCGGAGTCGACTTTAAACGATAGGTTCCTGCACTTATGTATAGAATTAATGTACATAACATAAGTGTGAGAAGCTAACTATCCTGACTGTCTGTATTTACCCGCCCTCTTGTTGGATTTAACTTTCAAGTTCAAAGTTTTAAATTGTATTTCAAATTTTTTCCGTATTAATTCGCTCAAAAACGATGTTCTACTTCTACAATTAAGTCTTAACACGATGTACTTACCTCCCAATGGCTGAACATTAGCTGGGGACAAGCCAGTCCCGATGTCTGTTTACGTATCTCCTGGGCAAAGTTGAACGACTCAATTACGGGCAATATGGCCATGACAGAAAAATTACCAGAGCCTTGAGTCAAATCACCAGATAATATCTTGCCATTACGTCTTCCAATGACGGCATACATTTTACCTGAAATAAGAATTTCCAAAATTAGTCTAGGATATATTTTTATGCATCATATCTTCCTATAAATCCAAAAGCAAAAGAAGACATAAATTTTAACGTATTAATGGACAGATGGGACAGGGTGGAATGGTATTGGATTTCATTTTAATTTTTTTTAAGGCAGTGGCAGTAAATGCATTTGATTGCTTTTGAATGCAAAAAAAGTGCTTGTGAGCAATCCTTGTTATCCATCCTTATAATCACAGTAAATTTATTTCTTAATTTTATTACTGCATGGGTCAGAGCTTGTCTTAAAAGTTTGTTTATTTTTATGCTACAAATTGTTACGACTGAACGTAAATACCAAACTAACTCTGGATTCTGATGCAACATGTACAGTAGGTGTGAATAAGAAAAAGTTTCGAAAAGATTCTTTAAATCCCAGTGAAACTATTTTGATGATTTTTTAAAATCTTACCGACTTTCTTGAAAACTCTTGAAACTGTAGGCTATTTGAATGGAAATTAAGGGTAGGGCAGTATATATATTCCGTCGCCGTGGTCTAGTGGGTAGTGTGTTGGCTTATTAGACAAAAGGTCCGGGTTCGTATCCCAGGTCAGACATCAAAACGAAAAATATTTCTTCGGCGACTTCCTCTCGACAGATTTCTGGCAAAGACTCTGAGAGTAAAAATTGCCATGAAAAGCTTCTCAAAAATCTGTTGTTCGGAGTTGACTTTAAACTGTAGGTCCCGCCACTCATGTATAAAAATTAACGCACACCACATAAGTGGTGTGAGAAGCTAGGTCGTAATCCTGACTGAAGGGTTGTAATGGCCAATTATGTATGTATGTATGTTACATTAATGGGACATTAACAACCCATCTGCCGGATTTCAAAGCCTATTTCAACACATCCTTCCAAGAGCCTTTACATCTTACACGCCTTCGAGACAGATCTTGTTCAATTTGATCTATCCAACGCCGGCAAGGTCGTCCTTTTCGCCGACTTATGCTAATCTTTGCATCATTTAAATAACAGTGAAGAATTTATTCAAATTAAATTCAATTTGATTCGACTGTGCAGCATCCTCCCCCCGTCACATGACAATGATAATCACTGTGATGATTATCTTTTTTCTATTAAGTGATGTTTTATTGCAATTTCTGTTGTTTTTGGTGTTGTTTTTATTGCCGTTGTCGTTTTGTCCTCACAATCATACAATTTTATGCATTTAATCGCGTTCCAATCGTGTTTTTGACATTTTTTTTCTGGGTTTTTATAACACTTGATTCAATTTCATTCAATATTTTTACTTGATAAACTAAACTAAACAAAAAGAAGCAGTAAAACGATACAAAGTAAATATACAAAAAGGAGAGAAGCAAAATACAGTAGGACCCCGCTTAACGCTGCTTCGTTTAGCGCTGTTTCACTATTATGCGATCGTACTGGGATTCTCCTAAGTCACACACAATATTGATACTTGTTGTTTATTTGTGCAAATGAAACGCCCTTGAACCAACCAAAATCGGTGGACTATATATCTACGGTGTATACTATGTATCTTTTTCAACGCTTATGTGTTAACCTGTCCGGAATAGGGATTCCAATTGACTTTTCCGAAGTCGCAATGTATGTACGTGTTAAGTTGCCTCGTTTACCGCTGTTTCATTTAGCTCTGATACTTATTGGAATGCATTCCTCGCTTTAAGCGGGGTTATACTGTACACATGATGATCATAATGATGTTGTTGTTTCATACCTTTCTGGTAACCACTTTTAGACCGGAAACTAATTCCTGTTGCTTGTGGCATTTCTTTATTTTTCTCTCTTCTTCTGTTTTAGGCTTGTGTTTGCTTTTTTTATCAGTTTTTTATTTCTTTCATTGCAACTCAATTCATTCAATATTTTGACTCTTTGGTTGTCTGGATGGGTAAAAATTTTGGATTCCTACTGTGCTTCCCGGTAAGAAGGCTAGGCTAAGTTCACTGCAGCTAGACTAAATGCTTTGTCTCGTTGGCGCATTGTCCCTTCTGGTCACTCCTCTATTTTGGCGATTCATTTTGTGGCTTCACTGAACGTCCATTATCTCCATGTGTTTTCACTTTCTGATTCCGAGCAGAGACGTCTGGGACCCTGACATTATCGTCCTACAATGAATCTTCGTCAGCGGTGTTCCTTTCACCCGCATCTCTGGCAGTCAGGTTGCTATAAGGTCTCTGTCGAACTTTGTGAATAACTCCAGAATCGTCAGGGAATGTCTCGACCTTCTTTTTCGGTACTTTAGTGTCACATTTATCTAAGTCTCCGGGCACAGTAATATTCCGTGAAACTGCAAAGCTTGACGGAGCTATCATCCATTGATATCAAGGATATACAGTAAGCGTCAAAAAAACAAGAAAAACTGGTCACAATGCACTATGCAAATTCTAATCAAACTCAATTTTTACCACTTAAGGGAAGTGCCCTAAAAAATTTTTGACAATATTTAGAAATTTTTTTTGTAATTTCGTTTTTGTTTAAATTTTAAAAACTGACAATGAAGAAATTTTAAAATAAACTTAGCGGTACTTTATTAATGTATATTTTCCAATGTACACTTTTCTTTTGACGTTCGCTGTACATAGCTTCGTTTATCAAACTTTCGGGTTAGTTTGCCAGCGTAGCGTTTAGTCATGCTTTAAATGTGCAGCCCTTGATCCGATCAACTTCTTTTTCTTGCCTGGTTTGAAGGAATATGATCAGTACAGCGACTGCGTTCACTATTCACTGGAATCCTTGATCCAATAGATATCCAGGCCAATTGTGTTCAAATTCTTATTTATAATTCTTGACCTTTTATCGCATTCCAGCACGGTAAAAAAAACGGAGGAATGAAAAGAAACAGACACAAAACAATAGTGGTTGAGAGTGCGACTACACTTATGAAGCCCTAGCACCTTTCAACCATCCCAAGCTGCTAATGAATCTGTGGAGAGCCTTGATGTCGGCTCTCGACACAGAACTCAAGTTCTCAAAGAAGGCCCTGCCAAAGGTTCGCAACCTACCAAGGGCTGGGCAGTTGCAGAGGAGATGTTCGACAGTCTCCAACTTCTCCTCATCGCAACATACCCTGCAATAGTCCGGCTGGGATCTGTTCCAGATCCCCATCAGCAACCTAATTTCGCAGTGCCCCGTGATAAAACAGACTACCAACCTAAAGCTGGCCTTAACTAAGCCCAGCAGTCACTCTGTCCTCTTGCTGTTCACAGCAGGCCATAGACGCCTAGAAACAGAACTACCCGATCCGTTCCTCCAAGGTCTCTGCTCTTCCCTCCTGACCATTCATCGATAAGGCCATAGAGGTGACAGACTGGGGGGTCAGGAACAACCGTCAAATCGCCACCTGAAAGCGAATCTAACCTAGCGAAGGCATCCGCCGTCTCATTGCCCAGTATTCCGCTGTGACCCGGAACCCAGCATAGACGGAAACGGTCCGGTCCAAAACTCCTCAACGACTCTTTGCACTCGCGATTCGCACCAGACCGACGCAATGTCCCTAAGGGCAGAATGACTGTCAACGAAGATCGTGTAAGATTCCGAATCCGAAGATAGGCCACCAGCTATGGCCTCAATAGCCTTCAGTATTGCGATAATCTCCGCCTGAAAAACGCTGCAGTCATCATTCAACCTGAAGTGGAGTTCAAGACCAAGTTCCTTACAGAAAACCCCAGCACCTGTACATCCACCTAACTTCGACCTATCTGTGAAGATGGGTATACCACTCCATTGTGCCCTATCCGGTATGAGTATACTCAAACCAAGTAGGAACATAGCCTCAGGCACAATATAATCAGTGGCTTTTTCCGAAAGTCCGTACCTTCCGTCAGGAAAGACGGTATTCAGAACTCTGGAGTGACCTATCGAGCGCTGTTTCCAACAACCCGATTCCCTCAGGCGTATGGCACTACGCGCTGCACACCGCTTGACATATAAGTCAAGCGGGGTCAGACAGAACATAGTATCAAGAGCAGCCTGAGGGCAACTCTTCCTCACTCCAGTGATACTCAAAGAGTTAATCCGCTGAACCTTATCCAAGATTTTCCGTTGAAAACTCTTATCTAAGGCACACCACCAGACAACACAGCCATAAGTAATAACCGGTCTAACAATCGCCAGATATATCCAGCGAATGGCTCTCGGCGGAAGACCCTAGTTCTTACGTTAAAGAAATTCAACAATTTCAACCATTGAGTCTGAAGCTTAGTTCGGTATCAAGTGATACTCAACTTTTTCTCTGTATGATAAATTATGGAAAGGAAGGAAACTAGAATGGATACAGGAGTAGGATAAAGAAATAAGATTTAGAATTTATTCCTATTTTATTACTTTTTCTCTTCACTGCAACACTATTCCTCCCTTCCATTACATATAAGATGAGTAGAATCGAATTATACTCATAATTTCTAATAATTTCATACGAATTCATGTTTATTTTAATATCATGGAACCCCCTTCCACTCATATTCAAAGTTTAAAGTGTACTCATCATATTCATACTTAACAATAGGTATGATGTTCGACTCTATTTCAACTCTCCATTACCCAACACTTACACGAATCACAAAATAAGTATGAATTGCGTACGAACACTAAAATACTTCCAGGAAGGTTGTGTGTTTGCTCTGCTAGCTGGTCTGTCTTTTTTGGCTTATATATCCTTTTTCTTTTGTTGTAAATGCAATAACAAGTAAAATTGTAAATGGTGATAAATGATTCGAGTGATTCTAAAGTTATGAATCTAAATGAGTAGGCTTTTTTATCAAACATATTTCGAATGGTATGAGTTTGATGTCAACGTTCTACGCATACTTATTACAACCTATTTACTTATAAATCAACGTTGTAGTGAGTATGAATGAATCACGAGTACATAGTTAAATTTCAATATTGATGACTCACTTAGTTATATTCAAAATTTTATGAGTGCTTATGAGTAGCGAAAAAACGATTCATTGCTTATCTCTAATATGTAAGGGCAATTTTCTCTGAATCTTTGGTAATCCATAACTTATCAAACAAAATGGCGTGTACATTTGATTCGAATGACATCATTTTTATGCCTCCGTGGGGTCGACAAGGAGAATACTGTCCTCGGTGTATCGTCTAAGCGCGATTAGACGGATAAGTGGCTTCAGGACAGTGTCTGATGAAGCGGTATTGGTATTGGCAAAGACAATACCAATAGACATATTGGCGGATGAGATGAGGCGGATATACTTCCGCCGTCTTGAGAGTCCAGGACGGACAGCGGCTATAAAAGCGGAGGAAAGAATGACTTGCATGCACAAATGGCCGTCACGATGGGAAAGCAGTTTAAAGGGAAGATGGACATTACAGCTTGTCCCTTCTATAATCCCTTGGATGGAGAGTAAACATTGCGAGCTGAATTATTACGCGACCCAGTTCCTAACTGGTCATGGATGGTTTAGGAAGTACATGCACAGATTGGTATGCCCAAACTGTGTAGACGAAGAGGAAGATGCGGAGCATATTCTAACATGCTGCCCCAGGTTTAGATGACCTGGAGAAACTAGATTAGGACCAAACCGGCTCATGGAGGAGCTGTTGAATTCTAGGACGCTATGGAGCCAATACAGCCAGAAAATGGCCGAAGTAATGATAGTACTCCGAAGGTTAAAGGAACGAAGACGAAATGTGATATAAAGTGATAAAGCTTTCGACCTAACTAGCCCCCTGCGAAGTAATACCTTACGGCAGTCCCGCGGGGGGGTAAATGGTCGGAGAGTAGGAGGTGGGTTAGTACGTAGGCACCAGTGATGGTGAATCGTGCATGCTTTTGTAGGAACAAAGGTATCTTTGAAGATTTACCACCTCCTAAGGCACAAAAAAAAAAACATCATTTTTATGCTAAAAATGATTCAAATTTTATATAAAAACTAATGATTTCCCTGCGAATGTATGCTCTTGTGAAAAATATTTGGAAAAACAGGGTGGAAACGAGGAATTTAATTTTGTTTTCAATTTTCAATTCGATGATCCGTTGTGTCCGTTGTTTCCTTTTCCATAAAATTATGTGGATTGTTGTTATTGTTGTTGTTCAAGGGTATTTATTTTTATTTTTGGAAAAAATCGAAAACATTGTTGTATGCAGATTGTGTTTTTTTTTTATTTTATTTGAAAACTTTATGTTGATTTTTATTTTAAAATTCAAATAAAATGTGTACGTAAGTGTAAGTAAAAATTAAAAAAAAAAACTAAAGAAAACGTCGTTAAACATTAACGTGAATGAACGCACGGCACGGTACGTTACGGCATGGAATGGCTGGGCTGGTTGATGATGATATGGGTTTATCTTGTATAGATGAGAAGAGGAAAAAAGAGAGAAAAAATAGTACTTAAAACGGGCATACAAACGCGCGCTTAATTCTTGTTCTTTAATTTATTTCGCTTGGCTGTCGTTCTTTCTTTTTTTCTTATGCAAAAAGAAAAAAAGGGAAAAAAGAAGTTTTACTGCCGTTAATGTTGCCGTTGGTTGTTGTATGTTGTTGTTGTGTGGAGATGATGTTGTTCAACGACTACAACGACACCAGAGACGATGAGAACGAAAACGACGACAGCGACAACAACAGTGATAATGTTGATGGCTTACAATGGCTGTCGTGTGTGTGCACATGCATATGAATCCGAGCGAAAGCATACCAAATGCTACGAATAGGTTTGAGTGAATATTTACGACTGTGTGTGTGTAAGTGTATGTACCCTGTAGTAAATAAAGTAGTAGGCTGATAAAAACGCAAATTATAAATTAACTATTCTGCAATTGACTACAAATTGTTTTAAATCTCATGCAGATATCAACCAAACATATTGAATAGAAACAAAAGTAAGAATGAAAAAAGCAAAATAAGAAAATGTAAGAAACCGATAATAAAACAAAGGAAGCATCCCGATAAATCATATGTCAATCACAGCATATACGATTTTTAGGTGGTGCTCAATTTTATTAAAAAAAAAGGGAAAACCCCAAGTAATTATTGCAAATTTATAATAAAATCTGTAAAAGTGATAGTGAAGTGATAGTGAAATAAAATAGTTTATTAAAAATCTAAATAAAACAATGTCTATATATCAAATCTATACTTGTACTAGCAACTATGAGGCGCATTTATCTGAGCACTGCTGTAAAGTATCTTGTACAATCGTAATAATATGCCTTATTATTTATGTTGTATTTTAACAGATAAAGGTACAGAAAATGATGATGCCAATGTTCCCCAATTTGATGTCAAATTTTCTGAAATGAATGCCAAATTATCAAAAATAACAGGTAAAATGAAAATATGTTTTGTCTACCAAAATATCACGATTTTCTGATAAATATTTATATTGCAAGGTGAAATTAAGGAGCTCAAACAGAGCTCAAAATAAGATTATAATGGCAGCATTGTCTACCCAAAAAGTAGTGACCGAAAGCCTTGTTCGACAGGAAAAACGCTATGTGGCAATTAAGACTACCTCTGCAATAAACACCATCGAGGAGCTGAAAGCTCTCAATGATAACATAATCGATGAAAATCAGCAAATTTACGTGAGTTTTTATTCTTCTCTACTTTTATAATTTTTCAAATTTTTGTGCATTTTTGCAGACCAATGCCATGAAATTATCACTGAAAGGGGGAAATGCCAAAAACTTTAACGACAATTTTATCTCTGCAATTGAATTTTGCTATAAATATTGATGGCACTCATGGCAAAAAGAGCTTGAAGGATTACAAAAAAGTTTTTGATGCATTCATGGATGCACTTCGGCCTCTCTGTGATGACCCAGACAAAGAATTACGTAACGCCTTAGCCGTTATTAAAAAACGGCATTTTCATCACGTTTGTATTGGAAAAAAAACTTAATAATATTTTACTTTTGAATTTTCCTTCAGTACAAACTTTCTTTTCATTTAACTTCTTTTTATTACAACTTTTATGTTAAGTCCTAAAATGTACATGTATTTTTTTTTTTTCATTTAAATAATTTTTTTTTGTATTATAATAATTATTTCTATATATAAATATATGTATATAATATAATGTAAATAAAACTGTTTAAAATTGAATTAAAAAAAAAGTGGTTTTTAAATAATTTAGTTTAAACTAATATTTAATTAACTATATTTCGTTTAACTACAAATTGGTTGAAAAATAAGTAGTTTGTAGTCAATTTAAAAGTCATGCTGAGATAACCAATTGACTACCGCCTAGGACATGCCTAGGTTAAAATAATGAGTCGGCGACAAGGAAAAAAGTCACTTAATCAACTAATTGTGCTTATTAAAAAACCAGTTTCAAGTTACTTTAAAATTAGTTTGATTTCCTACAGGGATACCAAACGCTACGAATAGGTTTGAGTGTATATTTACGTCTGTGTGTGTAAGTGTATGTAGTGTTGCTGTGCTGCTTAACTAAGTAAGTTTGTGCGCACACGCTTTAAGCACACGCCAAAATCCCTGTTCTTTTTTTGTTTCCAGTCGTTTTTTTTTTTAATAAAAAGTTTTGTGACCAACGTCTTGAACATCATTCTTTATGGCGATCCTCTTTACTGGCCTTTTTCTATCTCCTTCTCTTTGGGCGTCTGATTTTTTTTTATTCAATTTCATACTCTACACGGCTTATGTACGTTCATATTTAAATAGAGGAGAGTATTTTTGTTTGTTTGAATGTTATTTTGTGTTTGTGTGTGTGTGAAGCAATAAAAATATGAATTAATTGGAATTTTTTTTCTTTTTGATTTGTTGTCCATTCCTTTAGCTCAAGGTAGACGCAAGCCGTCAATTGGTATTTAGGAAGGTCGTTGTAGTGTAGGGTATTCCACTGTAAACTGTAAAAAATGATGGAAAGTTTCCATGTTTTCCCTTTAAAAACGTTTAAAATTTGAAGCTCGTAGATTTTAAATAAAATAAAAAAAAAAAAAGTGTTGAATTTTTAATTAAAATTCTTTATTGCTCATACGATTCTGTTCTGTCACTGTTTACAACTTTATGTATACAACAACAATTGCTTTGTTTGTTATCGCTATGTTTACACACTCTTTGCATAAAAAATAACAATTACTAGACAATTGTTCAACTGATTTTTGTAATGGAGATTTTTAAACCACGATTACTTTCTTCAAACATGCCGCGTCTTCACGCATGACCGACTGAATTTTTACGTTTTTGTTATTATCAGACTATACGGGCTATGAATCGTAATATCCCCATGTTAAGTTTAGGGCAAATAAATTATTATTGTTATTATCTAGTGCCGTAGCGTAGGATCGTACAAATTCTTTAAATTACTACAATTTCCTGAGAGGCGTATATAGACTTTATTTTGTTTGTCAGTCACACATACATGATTGGTTATTAGAACCCATCATTCAGGATTATTGACCTAAATTCTCACACCTCTTATGTTGTGTGTGTTAATTTTATGCATGAGTACGGGACCTACAGTTTAAAGTCGACTCCGAACGACAGATTTTTTGAGAAACTTTTCATGGCAATTTTATTTTTACTCTCAGAGTTACTTTTTGTATTTTGTTTTGATGTCTGGCCTGGGACTCGAACCCTGGCTTTTACGTCTAATAAGTCAACATACTACTTACTAGACCACGGCGACTTCAGTCAGTCATCTAAACCAATAATCTCTGGAAAGTTCTTTTAGTCAAGGTTTACATACATAATTGCTCACTACAACCCTTCATACAGGATTACTACCTAGTTTCTTACATCATTTATGTTGTATGTGTTAATTTTTATTCTGGCGGAACTTACAGTTTAAAGTCGAGAGGCTCTTCATAGAAACTGTATTCACATTCAGAGTTTTTGCCAGAAATCTGGTGAGAGAAAGTCGCCGAAAAACTATTTTTCCATATTTCATTTTGTTGGAGATGTCTGACCTAGGATTAGAACAATAACTATCACAATATGTGTTTGTACGTGATATTTCTCTGCTTACAACCTTTTTGTAAGCAACAACACTTGTTCGTTATTCTTCTTTGCTTCACAAACTTTTTGTAAGCACAACACTAACAATTGTTTTCTTCACACGCAACTTACCTGCACGCAAGACTGACTGAATTATAATTCGATCTCGTGTTTTCACACATAACTGGTAGCATTCTCACACAATTCAACGTGACGTAGTCACACACACGACTATCTTAATTCGAACTCCATAAATGCTCGCTATGTCTTGCGTTTTATATCGCTGGATCAATAGTGTGATGAATGCTTTTGAAGGAGGATGACGGCCTTCGGTAACAATTCAAAAATGTAAACAACTTGTTTTCATTATTGTTGCTTGTGTGTCTCTTATGCATTTTGTTTTTGCTTGTTTACTTCTTTGTTCGCTGCACTATGTTATTGGTTGTTTACTTCTATGTTCGCTGCATTTTGTTGTTGATTGTTTACATCTTTTTTATGCTGATATTGTTGCTATATTTCTGTTTATTCTTTGATCACGTGATCAAGTCCATTGTGTGGTTTTTGTAGCTTTTGTTTATTATTTTAACAACACCATTTCCACTGTCGTAAAAATATTAATATTTTTACAAGATATCTCCTTTAGATATTTGTTTGTATCGTCTATGTAGTTGGCAGTTAGAAATCCAATTGTAAGACCGCCATAGATATGTATGCATAGGATGCGGTTATAAATCTCTGAATACTGTGTACCCCCAAGTTACTACGAGCCAGGCCTCACATCAATAAAAAATTATGAATTCAATATTAGAGTTGAAAATTTTCACATTCTACCGGTGTCTGTCTGTATATCCATCCCTGCCGAATGTGGGCTACAATCAATATCAATAAGGATGTGCCATTAGGAAGAATTCTTCACCGCTCTGTATATTTACTAGCTATACAGCAGCGAATTGAAAATCACTAAAAACCATACGGAAAATATAGTCTGGTTGCTGTGATAAAAATCTTGTTGGCCAGTGCTAACCTACAATATTCGAATTACACCCGCTTATTGCATTTTTTGCATCAGCAAACAGACTTCAAACAGTCAAAGCGTTTTCACAACTATGGCAACACACTGCACACATTGAGCGCACTCTACTCTTTTTTTGAATTGAAACGTTCAAGAGAGGAAAATAAAAAAAGGAAAACAACAAACGAGAAAACACTTGCCCATTAAATCCCAAACAAAAAGAACAACAATAAAGACAGTAGAACACAGATGCTGCTGTGATGAACTTCAAAAATTGCTTCATTCATAAGTAGCGGCAAATATAAGACATCACACATATAAAGACACACACACACACACACAGAGAGGGACAGGAGAGAGGCATACACGTTAATATAAGTTACGACTCTCTTGCTTAAATTAAGAGAAACAATGCCTCAATGCAGGTGTTGCCAGTTAATTCAATAAATTTTGTAAGGTATTTTTATTGGTACTGGGGTAAAGTGTAATTACTTTGTGTAAAAAGTATGTCAGCGTAGTTACTGTATTTTAGTGAATTGTATTTTCGTTTACTACATAAAAGTTACGGGTTTAAATCTCCATTGTGCCTCAAGATTCCTTCTTTCCAATCTCCATCTCTCACAGTGAAAAAAAGTGTGGACAGCGTCATCAATCGGCGCATCATCATAGATGCAATTTGGTCGCTTCATCCGTCCCCATTTTAAACAGGTACTTACAAAAATAGCCGTCTCCAGATAACAGTTGTGTCAGATAGTAGTTAACCTCGCCAAATTTCCTCTCCATCCAGCGCGTAATATCTAGAAGGAGTTTTGTCGGCCATTTGCAACTCGTCTCAGTATTTCATTTCTCTTGTCATTTTGTATGGTTCGCTTTCTGGCCTCATCGACATTCACTGTCTCTCCGTGCACGTTTTTAGCCTCCCACACGCTCTTCCGTTCGCTTGCCTGTAGATCTATAGGTGTTACACCACTAATTACTAGTACTACTGACTTAGATACAGTCCTATACGCCGATACCACTCTAGGTGCAGCGGTTCGTTGTATCGATGTTAAAATTTTCCTTCTAAATTCGACCTTCAATGCTTCTGCCCAGACCTCACTGCCGTACAGCAAGATAGAGTCCGTTATTGTCATCATCAATCTGCGTCTGTTCTGTATACTATACTATACTACTTTACTATACTACTGTGCTGTACTTTTAAACTATACTACACTATTATTTTACCACACTATACCATTGAACTATATTATAAAATTTTACTATACTATTTAACTATGTTATACTAATATACCATTTAACTATATTATTTTACTTATTTTAATATACTATACTGTACTACACAACTGTATTACTATACTATTTTAAAATACTATTTAACTACTACTATACCATTTTACTATATTAGTTTATTACACTATACCCCTGAACTATACTATACTATTTTTCTATACAACTTAACTATATTATACTACTGAACTTTTTTACTATCCTATACTACTATTTTACTATTTTGATATACAATATTACTATACTATTTTAAAATGCTATTTTCCTACTACTATGCCATTTATTATATTATTTTACTACCCCCTATACTATACTACTAAACTATATTACTATAGTATTTTACTAATTTAATATACTATACTGTACTACTGTACTGTATTACTATACTATTTTAAGATACTAATTAACTTGTACTACTATATCACATTACTATATTAGTTTACTACACTAGTCCCCTGAACTAATCTATACTATTTTACTATACTACTTAACTATATTATACTACTAAACTTTCTTACTACCCTATACTATACTGCTATTTTAATATGCAATTTTACCATACTATACTATTTTACTACTTTAACATACAAAACTACAGAACTGTATTACTATACTATTTAAAAGTACTATTTGACTACTACTATGCCATTTATTATATTATTTTGCTACTAAACTATATTACTATAATATTTTACTAATTTAATATACTATTCTGTTCTACTGAACCGTATTACTATACTATTTTAAAATACTATTTAACTTGTACTAATATACCATTTTACTATATTACTTTACTACACTATACCCCTAAACTATACTATACTATTTTACTATACTACTAAACTTTTTACTGCCCTATACTATACTATTTTAGAATACTATTTAACTACTACTATACCATATTACTATATTAGTTTACCACACTACACCCCTGAACTATACTATACTATTTTGCTATCCTATTTAACTGTATTTTTCTATTAAACTTTTTTACTATCCTATACTATACTACTGTTTTAATATACAATTTTACTATACTATACTATACTATACTATTTTACTACTTTAATATACAATACTACAGAACTGTATTACTATACTATTTTAAAATACTATTTAACTACTACTATGCCATTTATTATATTATTTTACTACCCTATTTTATACTACTAAACTATATTACTATAGTATTTTACTAATTTAATATACTATACTGTACTACTGAACTGTATTACTATACTATTTTAAAATGCTATTTAACTTGTACTACTATACCATGTTACTATATTAGTTTAATATACTATACCCCTAAACTATACTATACTATTTTATTATACTACTTAACTTTATTATACTACTAAACTTATTATACTACTAAACTTTTACTGCCCCATACTATACTATTTTGCTATTTTAATATACTATACTATACTACAGAACTATATTACTTTACTGCTTTAAAATACTATTTAACTACTACTATACCATTTTATAATATTATTTTACTACCCTATAATATACTACTAAACTATTTAACTATACTACTTTAATATACTATACTATTTTAAAATACTATTTAACTACTACTATACCATATTACTATATTAGTTTACTAAACTATACTACTATAATTTAATATTGAACTATACTATTTTTCTAGGCTATTTGACTAAACTAGACTACTATACTATCCCCCCATATGCTACAGCTGTACTACAGTTGTGTAACCATTTTTCTGAATATACGGCAGAATATGCTCCTTTTAAATGTTGTTTTTTAAAAATCATATACATGATCCTTTAAGTTCATGTTTCCTTTGCAATTTCAAATCAAAAACACATTTTTCTTCTTAATTTCTTTGATTAACTAAAGAACTCCTGTAGGCTGAATACCCTATAATCAATGAAAATTTCTTAAATGCATACACTTACATTTAGGATTTTTTTTAAAGAGTGAGGCAAGATGTATTTAAGAGAAGAATGATTGGAATATGTGTAGAAGAGCATAACAATTTTTTAAGAGAGAGTGGGGGAGAGAGAGAGAGCCCAGTATATGTATACACAAGCACAACATTAATTGGAGTTTGTAGCAAATGTAGGGGTTTTCTATTTAAGTTGGGTTCTTTTATTTTTTCATGTGTTTTTCTTTTACACATACAGGCACACATACACGCTCTCATACACACTTGTTTAATGTAGTTAGCAAGAGCATATAAAAAAAAGAAAAGAGTAATTTGTTTGAATATCGATGGGCCACAGAGAGAGAGAGAGAGCAGTGTTTGTAAGTGTAATTGTGTGTGTGTATGGGTGCGTGTGTATGTGTGTGTAAAAGAAAAAAAACATTCTGTAAAAATCTGAAAACATTTTTGTTTATGCGATCAGTTTGAAAAGTAACGCCATATGAGTTGGTAGTAAAAATATAGAAAATTCCGAAAAAAGTAAACAAGAACGGATAAAAACGTGGTTGAAAAATATTATTGTGTTACAGCAACACTAACAACAACAAAAAATAGTAATAATAATAGTAACAACAACCAGAAGAAAACGTGTTCTTTTTTTTTAACGTGTGTGTATGTTTTTAAATTATTTTTAGAACAAAAAAGTAAAAAAAAAAGAATAATTATTTAATAAAAGCCAGAAAAGATAAATATTTACCAGTTATAAAGAAAATATTTAAAAAAAATAATTTATAAAAATAATAATAAATAAAAAAAAAAACGGAAAATTAATTTTACAACTTGTTTATTTGCTCTTTGCTATAGTTTCTCTCTCTCTCGCTCTCTCTCTCTGTATTAAATAATAAAAAAGACACCTAGGCAGACAGACAAATACAATTGCAAAAAATGAAAAAAAAAAAGAATTAAATTTAATGAAATAAAACAAATATTTTTTATTAATTCTGTTCTGTTGTAGTTATTATTGTGTAGCTCTGTTCTGTTGCTTGTTTTTTTTTTAACGAATTGAAATGAATGGATTGGATTCGAATGGAATGAATGAATGAATGAAATTGAATGAAAATTTTTTTATGAATGAATTTTTGTTATTAAAAATACAATAACAAACAAACAAACAAACAGCAAAAACAATATAACAACAACAAAACATTTGCTTAAAGTAAGCCAAAAACAAAAACAACAACAGCAAATTATAACTACAACAACAACAACAATAATAATAATAAAAAAACAACATTTGGGCATTTCATTTCAAATCGAAGCAAGGAAAATAAAACGAAAACAAGTTGTGGTATTTAATAGTGTGATTTTTTTTATTTTTTTTAATAAAAAAAACAAAAAAAAATAATAAAAAATAACAGCCAGTCTACATTTAAACGAAAGAAAAAATAAAAAAAAAGACGGTGTTTTTTTTTTTTATTTTGAATGAAATCAAGAAATTTTAAATAAAAACCTGATTTTAAGTGAAAATATTTATGGTATTTTGATTTTGTTTTTTTTTTTGCTTTTTTTATCTGAAGTTATTTATATCGACTGGAAATTGAATATCAATGAAAATCTACTTTCAGTCTGTATTTATGTTTGATTTTAATCACAATTTAGTTTTTATAAATTCAAAAAAAAAAAAAAGAAGAGCATAAATTAAAGAAAACAAAACAAAAAGGACTTAAAAGGATTCTCTTGGCATTGAAAATTTTATGTCAAAATTTAATTAACTGGACATGACGAGCCTATGTAAATTTTGATGAAATTTTTTTTAAATTTATTTGACAAAATTTGAGGGCAAAGAACAAATTAAAATGCCAAGAATTATAAAAAAAAGCAAACAAAAATTTTTAATAATTTATTATTCGAACTCAACAATTGTTTTCCAAAAAGACAGCCATAGTTAGTTGTTAGAAATTTCAAATGTTTTCCATGCTGTGCATTATGCTACTACATATACTATTTTACTATAAAATACTAATAAACTAAACTATACTACTACACTATACTGCTATGCCATACTACAATACTAAATTACTATACTTTACTAGAATACTATACTGTAGTATGGCATAGCAGTACAGTGTAGCAGTATAGTATAGTGGAATAGTATGGTAAAATAGTATAGTACAGTAGTATAGTAAAATAGTATATTAAAACAGCAAATATAAAATAGTTTAGTAGCATGGTTACTATACCATGTATATATATATTTTACCATACTATTCCACTATACTATACTGCTACACTGTACTGCTATGCCATACTACAATACTAAACTACTATACTATACTGTACTACTATACCGTGCTACTAAACTATTTAATATTTGCTGTTTTAATATACTAATAAACTATACTATTTTACTACATTATTTTACTATACTACTGCACTATACTATTCCACTATACTATACTGTACTACTATACTGTGCTACTAAACTATTTTATATTTGCTGTTTTAATATACTACTAAACTATGCTATTTTACTACACTATTTTACTATACTACTGTACTATACTATTCCACTATACTATACTGTGCTACTATTTTATATTTGCTGTTTTAATATACTACTAAACTATACTATTTTACTACACTATTTTACTATACTACTGTACTATACTATTTTACTATACTATTCCACTATACTATACTGTGCTACTAAACTATTTTATATTTGCTGTTTTAATATACTACTAAACTATGCTATTTTACTACACTATTTTACTATACTACTGTACTATACTATACTGTACTACTATACTCTGCTATTAAACTATTTTATATTTCCTGTTTTAATATACTACTAAACTATACTATTTTGCTGTGCTATTTTACTATACTACTGTACTACACTATTTTACTATACTATTCCACTATACTATACTACTACACTGTACTGATATGCCATACTACAGTACTAAACTACTATACTATACTAGAATACTATACTGTACTACTATACTCTGCTGTTAAACTATTTTATATTTGCTGTTTTACTGTACTATACTTGGTCAACTCACACAACCCGTTATATCGTTGTATTGAGTGTATAGTTGTACGATTATACAACAATGTATGCTTGTTGTTGATAATTTTCAATATAAAAATCCGATACATTTGTACGCATTTTTTCATGTTTTTAAAAAGTTGTATTGGTTTGGTGCTATCAAATTGTTGGAATGCCAAAACAATACATTTGGAATATGAAATACACAATACAGCATAGCATTGAGCGTTCACAAAAAACCAAGTATACTCAATGCAACATACACGATACAAAGTCGTGTGAATTGGCCAACTATTTTACAATGATAACTATACTACTAAGCTATACTATTTTACTATACTTCTTTATTATACTACCATATTATGCTACTATACTGTGTTACTATACTATTTTATATTTTTAGATTTTACTGCACTATTTTACTATAATACTATACTATTTTACTATTCTATTTTACTAGCATACGCTATTTTTATAGTACTGTACTATACTATACTATTCCACTATACTATACTACTATACTATACTACAATGCTACACTACTATACTATAATATGCTAGCTATACTATTTTATATTTGCTATTTTACTGCACTATTTTACTATACTACTACACTATACTATTATTAAACTATACTATACTACTATACCATTTTACTATACTACTGTACTATTGTAAAATATACTATTCCACTATACTACACTACTAAACAATACTAAACTACTATAATGTGCTATTTTATATTTGCTATTTTACTGCCCTATTTTACTATAGTAAAATATACTATTCCACTATACTACACTACTACACTGTATTACTGTCCTATTCTACAATGCTACACTGCTATACTATACTGTGCTGCTATACTATTTTATATTTGCTATTTTACTACACTATTTTACTATTCCATACTACTATACTATCCTCCAATATATGCTTATGGCTTACACCACTATTACGTTTAAAAAAGTGGAGAGGAATCAAAAATTTCATTTGCTTTTTTCTAAATAAATGATCCTTCAAGTTTGTGCGCCCTTTGCAAATTGAATTTAAACGTAAATGCTCTTCGTTTGCTTGGCGAACTGTAGATGTAGAATTCAAAGATTTTCTCGTTATTTATTATATTTATCGAAAAATTATTAAAAGGATAAGACATTTTTTTTTATTTATTTGCTAATTTCTGATCCTGAATGAAAAGGAAACGGATGACAGAAGACAATTCAAAGAGGATTTAAAATTTCCAATGCTTTTTTGAGTGTTAAAAATATAAAATTATTTTCTTTTTTTTTGTATTTACAGAATTTGTTTAAAGAATATTTTATTTTGAATAAAAAATTCTGCAAAATAAACAAAAATTAAAACAAAAAATTTAGTAATGAAAACGAAATTAAATAATTTTAATTAAACTGGCTTTAAGTGATGCATAAAATATGAAATCGCAATACGATACGACTGGATGTAATAAAAATTTAATTTGATTTTATGGCTGTTAGAAATTAAAAATAAGAACGAACAAAATTAATAAATTGTAAATAAAAAATAAAATAAAATTAAAAAAAATAATAAAAAAAAATTTAAAACAAACAAGAAAAAAAATAAAAGTTCAAGGTGTACAACTAAAAAAATAGTAAAGTAAAGAATAAACAAAAAGTGTCAATTATAAACGACGACACAAAACTTCTCTCCCTCTCTGCCTGGGTCTCTGTTGTGGCCAACGTATAATTAGAAAGAACGTTACGAGAGAAACAAAAAAATGTTAATACCGCTGGTATTTATCGCTGCTACACATCTAATAAATGCCTGCTTTAGCACGCGTCTGCCATTAGAAGTGTACGAACTGACACCGCCCCATAGCCCAGCAGGTGTTACAGCACAGGCAGCAGCAGCAGCCGCCAGTGTTGCTGTTGCAACAGATTTAAAATATAAAAATCTTGAATATGCAACAATAAATGCGGCTGCTGCTTCGGTCATTAGTAAGGCATCGTCATCATTAGATTCGTCGGAAGATATCGATTTGAAAATATTGTCCCAAAAAGATCAGGCACAACAGCAGCAGCAGCAATTGGATCGCAGGAGATCACGACAAATGCTGGATCTATTGAAAACGCATCATGAATACGAGCATAAATTCCATACGCTGCAGGTAACCACAAATGGTGGTTTGACCGGGGACATAAGCGTTAATGTGGCCCATCATAGCCTTAAGGATGTAAGGATTCTATATCAAGTTGGTGTAAGTATTTGCGTTTTCTTTTCATATTTATTTTGACCCAAATAATGTGCTATGCCCGCCCCTTAACAGGTAATAATTGAAGGGGCCGTGTTGTAATATTATTTTGTAATGCTTTTCCGAAACGATTATTTCATTTAGGAAAATCGTATTGGAAAAAAAGCAAAGAAAAAGAAGAAAAAAAATTTTTTAATTTAATTGAAATCGTAATGAAACGTTGACCCTATTGATCTTCTAAATATTCTATTACAATTATTATGGCTTTTAAAAAGACAAAAAAAATACGATTTTTTTTTGTGATCAAAGTGACGTATTTGTTCTACCAAAACGTCGACACAATAATTGATTCAAGTAGTACTCGTACTACATCTACAATGAAAAAATGATTTAAACTCATCAATTATTGATATTTTGATCACTTTTAACACAGTAAAAACTATTCCAAAATGATTGTGTAAGCAGAATAGTTTAAGAAATTCAATTATAAAGTCTTCACTGTAGCTTGCAAAAAAAAAAAAAAACTTTACAATTGAAAAACAACTAGAATTTGGGTCAATTGCAATTGCTGTGCAATTCAAAGATTGCGGCACTTGGAATATTCGATTCTATAAACGAAAAAAAAAAAATTAAAAACATACGCAATAATTAAAACCAGAGAACTATGATGAATAATGTTTTTATAAAAATCACAAAACACTAAACTTTTCAGAGAATTTTCTAGAAATCTAGTAAGTCATTATAGATTACTTGCTAAATTGGTTATTACAACCCTTTAGCCAGGATTACAACCTAGCTTCTCACATGGATAATGTATGTGTAAGTGTTAATTTGATCCTAAAATGGCGGAATGTTTAGTAAAGAAATGATTGCAAACGAGAAACTTCTTTCACGGCAATTTTATTTATATGTATGAGTATTAAAAAAGATGAGTAGAATCGAATCATACTCATAATTTCTGATATTTACACGCATGGAACCTCTGCTCATATTCAAAGCAGATTGATTTATAAGTACTGGTTGCAATGAGTATGCATACAACGGTTATATCAAACTCATACCATTCGAAATAGGTTTGATTCATAAGCTGCCTACTTATTTAGATTCATAACTTTAGAAAAATATTTAGAATACTTATAAATGAGTATTTAAGTGACTTGCGAATCCACTTAACAAAATTTAAAGTCTTAGTTGTTGTTGCATTTACAAAAAAATAATAGAAGACAGAGCAGCAAGCAGAATAAACACACAAACTTTTAGTGAGTATTTTAGTATTCGTAAGCGAATCATACTTATTTTTTGCTGTAGGTCCCCCCTCTCACTTATGATATCAAACTCATACAATTCGAAGTATGCTTTATTATGCATGATCTATTCATTTAGATTCATAACTTTAGAAAAATACTAAGAATATTTATAAATGAGTATTTAAGTGACTCGCAAAACACTCATCAAAATTTACATTTACGAAAAAAGATAGAAGACAAAGCAGCAACCAAAGCAAACACACAAACTTTTACTGAGTATTTTAGTGTTCGTAAGCGAATCATACTTATTTTTTTGTTACACGAAATATGTTGAGTTATGGAGAGTCGAAATAGAGTCGAACATCATACAAGTTTTGAAAATGAGTAGAGATATTTAAACAAGTAAGCATGCTTGAGGTCGCCGTGGTTTAGTAGATAGTATGCTGGCTTATTAGACGTAAAGCCAGGGTTCAAGTCCCAGGCCAGGCATCAAAATAAAATACGAAAAAAAGTATTTTTCGGCGATTTCTTCTCAGCAGATTTCTGGCAAAAACTCTGAGCGTGAAATAAAATTGCCATGAAAAGTTTCTTAAAAATCTGTCGTTCGGATTCGACTTTAAACTGTAGGTCCCGCCACTCATGTATAAAATTAACGCACACAACATAAGTGGTGTGAGAAGCTAGGTCGTAATACTGACTGAAGGGTTGTAATGGCTAATTATGTATGTATATATGTGTGTGGCGGAGGGACCCACAATTTAAAGTCGAGTCCGAACGACAGATTTTTGAGAAGCTCATGGTAAATTTTTTACTCTTAGAGTTTTTGCCAGAAATCTGCTGAGAGGAGAGGCGTTATATTTTCGTTTTGATGTCTGACCTGGGTTTTGAACTCAAGCCTTCAGTCTAATAAGCCAAGACACTACCTATTAGACTACGGCGTATATACTTAAGCGTATATATGAACGATTAAAGTGTACTTACGTACTATATATGCCACAAAGAAAAAAATAAAAAAATGTTTTTATTTTCTTGTTTTAATTTTTCTTGCCACCTGTCCTTTGTTAAGTAAACGCCACTGTTTATATAAATAATTTTTTTTTTTCTTTATTTTTTGTTTTTTAAATATTAATGAAATGAAATGAAATAAAATAAATAAAACTGTCCATACATGTAGTACAATATAAACAAACATACGTACATACATACTCTGGAATGCTGTTTTTTTTAATATTTTTTATTTTATTTTTTTATAAAATAAATCATTCATTTAATTTATTAATGTTGTTGTTGTTGTTTTTAGTTGTAGTTTTATAGCAAAATAAAATAAAAAAAAAAAATTCAAAAACAAACTAAAAATAGACGACAAATCATAATACGGTTGGTGGTTGGTGGCTGGTGGTTGGGAATTTAATCAGATCGTATCAAATCAAAGCATAACAAGACGTAAGTAACCCCACATTAAAAAAATAAACCATGACCAAATGGCCAACAACAACGAAAACAAAGAAAAAAATCGCCTAATAATATTCATACCATCATCATGCTCATCATTATCATCATCATCATAAATAAAAAGAAAATGGATTTTCTTTCTTTTTTTTTTGAAAATTTTAATTAAAAATTCAATTTTATTTGCAAAACTATTCCTGATGTTGGTTTTGTTATTGTTTTTTTCTTTTTTCACATTTTTACGTATTTTAAAATGTTTTAAAAATGTTTATTGTTTTTCGTTAAAATCTTTTAAACCACAACAACAGAAACAAACAACCAACAACAACAACGATTGACAGGCTATTTTTCCCTGCCTGGCTGCCTGCCTGAAACTATAAAATGAAATCAAAAATGTACCTGTTCTATAAACGAAAAGGTGTTGTCATGGAAGCATTGCTACAATATCTTTCAAGTTTGAGATTCTTTTTTAAATACAAACACTTATTTAACATACATACGTTCTCTTAATCGAGAGGAATAATAAATTATAAAGGGTCCGCCAAATAACTTTTTTTTTTTTTGAAAATGCTTTATTTGAAAGTACAATCCTTCCGGTTAATAATGGAAAATAATTTCATTCAAATAGCTGCCTCGGCTGGCCATGCATTAGCCTACACAATCGGTCCAATTTTTAAGTACATCATCGATTGTGTGCTGCGAGCCATGTTAAACAAATTTTTGTTCACAAAAATTGAAGAGGAGGATATTGGCAACATTTGGTGCCATCAAAGATAATTGTTACGCCGACAAGCCAGATACAGTTGACGCTTTTAAAGGCAATATTCGTAAAGCCATTGGTGAAATACAGCTGCACACAATCAATAATGACTTTAAACTGTTGGCCCCCACTTATAAATAAAATTAACACACACAACATGGGTGGTGCGAGATCCCAGATTGTAATCCCGACCAAAAGAGTTGTAGTGACCAATTATGTTTCTACGAGAACAATGTATTTAATGTACCCTACATATTCAATTTCCTAATGTCCTTGCCTTACATACACACATAATTGGCCATTACAACCCTTCAGTCAGGATTATTGACCTAGTTTCTCACACCACTTATGTTGTGTGTGTTAATTTCATACAGAAGTGGCGGGACCTACAGTTTAAAGTCGACTCCGAACGACAGATTTTTGAGAAGCTTTTCATGGCAATTTTTAATCTCAGAGTCTTTGCCAGAAATCTGCTGAGAGGAAGTCGCCGAAGAAGTAGTTTTCTTATTGATGTCTGACCTGGGATTCCAACCCGAGCCTTTTATCTAATAAGCCAACACACAACTCACTAGACCACGGCGACTTCATGTCCTTGCCTTAGCCACTGTAAAATGGTTGGATGCTGAAGTCTACACCGTGTTTTCGTAAAGGAAATGCAAGAAGAAATACTTGTTTTGATGACCTCCTTACAGTAGCCCTCTGGCAAAAGATTTTTTACTGCATGGCAGTAAAAAAGCTAAGGTTCTGTAGTTCGGACTCGAAGTAAACACAGTAACTGGTTGGTAATGAAGTCGCCACTGTCTAGCAGGTAGTGCGTTGGCTTATTAGACTGAGGCCGCGTTTTAAACCCCAGCCCAGACATAACAATTAAAACGAAATATGATTTCCTCCCAACTGATCTCTGGCAATAACTCTGAGAGTAAAATAAAACTGCCGCGAAAAGTAAAAAATCTGTCATTTGTAGTCTATATGAAACCGTAGGTCCCACCACTCATTTGTAAAATTAACGCCCACAACATAAGTGGTGTTTGAAGCTAGGTCGTAATCTCGACTAAAAGGGTTGTAATGATCATTTAATTAAGTATTCCATACATTGTGATTAGCATTTCCAACTGAATATTATATTATTATTATTTTCTAATGGGCCAGTAAGACAGATTTTGTTGATATCCTCTGCCTCCACCACCCACTTAACAGTCAGTCTTCTGTCAAAAGTTCAGGAGGTAAATAATTGTCATGAAAGGAAAGCTATAAACGAGGGGAGTGAAATTGAATTGCAATACACAACATAGCTGATGAGACAAACTGTAGTGATCGTGTATCACAATGATTGTATCCATTCAACCGACGACATTCAAGCGATCTAACATTCAAAGCCGAAAGAGTTGATCTTGTGTAAGGGCAGTTAGAATTTCTTTTAATATTGAAAATTTGCGACTTAGTTTGCCTGATAGGCCTTAATTGGGGCCTAAGTGCCAAAACATTAGTTGAACCGTTCGAAAAAATATGCACTGAACTGCTTCAGCATTTTTTTCCACGCTTAGTTAAATGCTCATTAATGGAAAAAAAACTTTTGAAATACTTTTGCCCGATTCTCTCTCGAAGTCCTACATATTGTATTGGACATCTGTTGGAAAACAAGTCCATTTAGAATTGTAGGATAAAGTTTTGCTCAAAAGGAAATTCGAAATAGAAACTCCTTAGCATACTTAACAGAGCTCAGCAATTAATTGTTTTTTCGCTATTCATAAGCACTCATGAAATTTTGAATATAAGTGAGTGAGTCGACTTATCAGAATTTTCATTGGCGCTGTAAGAAGGCCCTGCAGGATTAATTAATTTGCAAGAGTACTTGATGCTTTGCTATATCGAAATTATTCATACTTACAAAGGGACTTTGAAATATGCGTGGAAATAGGAATGGCGTTTGAGTTTAATAGACCGGAAATGATAGGGAACCCTGTGTTTTTTCTAATAAAAACAAATTCTATGCAAAGAAAATGCATATTTAAGAACATACGACCATTTGAGGCAATAAAAAAGCCGACAAATGTGCCAGAATTGGATCACAGCAACAACATGAAACAAGGACCGTATGCAAAATAAAGCTTCAATGGCCTGTGACCAATATCTTATTGGGATATATAGACAGATAGTCGCAGTAGTCTAGTACATAGTCTAGTTTATTAAATGTGAGCTCACGGCCTCAAGTCAGACATCTCCAACAAAAGGAAATCGGAAAAAATGCTTCTCCGGCCAACTGCCTCTAAGGTTATACTGGAAATTTTGAATATAAATGAGTGAGTCAACAATATTGAATTTAACTCCTTCGATTCATTCATACTCACTACAACGTTGACTTATAAGGACACATGTTGTAATAAGTATGCGTAGAACGTTGACATCAAACTCATACCATTCGAAATATGTTTGATTCATAAGCCGACTACTCATTTAGTTTCAAAACTTTAGAAAAATGCTTATAATACTTGTAAATGATTCCATGTGACTAGAGTGACTCGAATCATTCATCAAAATTTAAAGGCTTAGGTGTTGTTGCATTTACAAAAAAAAAAAAAGATAGAAGACAGAGCATCAAGCATTTTCAATACACAACCTTTTAGTAAGTATTTTAGTGTTTGTAAGCGATTCATACTTATTTTGTGATTCGTGTAAATGTTGAGGTTATGGAGAGTCGAAATAGTGACGAACATCATACGTGTTGTTAAGTATAAATATGATGAGTATACTTCAAACTTTGAATATGAGTAGAGGGGGGGTTACATGATTTAAAATCGATATGAATTATGAGTATGATTCGATTCTATTTATCTTTTTGAATACTGCTAATGATCTTTGATATTTAACAAACTATTCTTGTGTATTTATAATTACAGAATAGGGCGCAGAGAGTATTTTTCTGCTTTCAAAAACTATTGCGTACGTGCCATTTCATTCAATACAGTGCATGAAAAAAGTTAAGGAGAAAAAAATTTTTTTTTTTTGCAAACTAAAGAAAGAAAGAAAGCAAGGAAGAAAGAATTCATTTAAGAAACGCAAATAGTTCAATAACAGAATATAAAACAAAACGCAAAAATATTGTTTTAATGGCAACCGATATGCTGCTGCTGCTGAGGTCTTGTGGTGGGCATTATTATTATAACTTGGCGGCTCCATGTTTGCTTTTAGAAAACAATCGAATCCAATTCAAGACAATTCAAACGATAGAAGATAGAATTGAATTTTCTTTTTTGTTTTTTATTGATTTTAATTGCAGACAATATCAACCCAATGTTTTATTGTTTGGTTTTTCTTCTATTTCTGATTCACATTTTCAGTTTCAATTTCAAATTTAAAACATTAAACAGACGTTTTTCCTTCTATTTATTAATCTTCTCTAGGCGTTTATTATTTTTGCAAGAAGAACAATAAAAAAAAAGAATCTCCTTTGTTTTCTATTTTATATGCGATCATAATGTTTCATAAAATATAGTGGGGCGCACAAGTTATCTCTCCGTATGAGAAATATGTGTGAGGGTGGGTTCTCCTATATTTCATTCATGTTTTGTTGATTACACGATGAAAAATTTTTTAATTTATATTCTCCGTTTAATTTAATTTTAAATTGTACATCAAGGTTGGTTTTCACCTGCTATTTCGTTAAGGCAACTCAGATTTTAAAAGGGAGTGACTGACTGACGACTGCATAAATTGCCAGCATTTTCATTCAATTTTTTTTCACTTTTTTTGTCTCTGATAATTTCATTTGTTGTTGTTGTTATTTCCAGTGCCTTTTATTTTGCAATGCTTTTCTTAGTTTTTGTTTGTTTTTGCCCCAATCCAACCAGCCAACAATATCGTTCAACTAAATGACTTGATAAATCAGGTGTAAAATGTAGAATTTATGCAGGCATAAAAGGCAATACAAACTTTAAAACAGTATTACCTCGCTAAAAAGAACAGTGAAAATACACTCGAGTAACTACATAGTCTTTTTACAGGTTGGCTGATATGTATTGCAACCAACTTCAGGTTGTTATCATTTATAAACCGCTCGTAGTCTTTTTACAGGTTGGCTGATATATATTGCAGCCAACTTCAGGTTGTTATCATTTGTAAACCGCTCGTCTGCCTGCTGACAGATTTATTACAGTGAGAGTTCATTTTATTATTTACAAGCTTACAAAAGCATTTTAATCTATTCCATTTCGGAAAAAAAAGTTATTCGTGATGGAATTCTGCCTATCGTTAGAACCCTCCAGCATTTAAATGTGAAAAAATCTTTTGTTTCTCGTACCATATTGCTCGTCACCATAATACTGGCAGTGTTGCATGGCGTCCAAAAAGTAGACGAAAGAAACCGGTAACAACACCAGAAATGATCCGAAAAGTGAAGGCCAGATTTGATCGAAATCCACGCCGCAGTGTTAAAAAAATTGCTCATAAGCTGAACATATCGCGAGAACGGATGCAAAACATATTGAAAAATAAGCTTGGACTAAAGCCATTGCATTTCCAAAGAGTGCAAGAGCTCTCGGATAGACAAAGAAAAGTTAGACTGGAAAATGCCAAGAATTTACTTCCCTTGCACGAACGGGGCCAGTTATCGAATTTGGTTTTCCTCGATGAGAAGCCATTCCAAATTGAGCAGTTTGTGAAGAAACAAAATGATCGGGTTTACTTGCTAAAGAGATCAGCTGAAAATTTACACCTGCGATTGGCCAGCAGAACTCAAGCACCACCGATGGTAATGGTGTGGTCGCTTCCTGCTCGTATTCATCGACCATGGGGTCAAAATAAATGCCGAATATTATCGTTTTATGTCTTAAAGATAGTATTGAAGCCCTGGGCAGATAAACATTTCGGCAGCAGACCCTGAACATTCCAACAGGACTCAGAACCACCGCACTCAGCATGCGTCAACCAAGAATGGCGTAAAAAGGAGGTTCTTAGCTTTATTTCTACCGCACAATGGCTACCAAAATCTCTGGATAACAATCCGTTGGACTTTTGCGCCTGGAGCATTTTGAAGAGCAAGGTTCTCACTAAAAAATACCAAAGTGTTGATCATCTCAAGACGGCGCTTGGCCGGGAATGGGCTAAAATACCTCAGAGCCACTTTCGTGCAGCCTGTGATGGCTTTGTCGGCCATAATTCGTACCAAAGGTGGCCAATTCGAACAAATCTAAATTGATTCTAAAATCTGATGTTATTTCCAATATTTTTTGCTTTTGAAGAATAAAATTAAAAAAAAAAAAAATTGAAAAAAATATAGCGTTTGACTTTGTTGCATTATATATCAGCCACCCTGTAGTGTTCAATTAGTTGAGTAGAACTTAAAACTATTTTTTATTTGAGAAAAACTGTTTTTTCTGACTTTATGCACAATTTTCTGAATTACTCAAACATTTCTGAGTCAATCTCTTCATAAGAGGACAGGCTTTAAGAATATTATCTCTTATCCTATATTTTTTTTTATTAAAGTTTGCTACTATAAATGGACAAACTTGAAAAAATATAAAAAAAATCCGAACTTTCCACGTTTACCTTATTAAATCTCATGGTATATTAAGTTGAATAATAGATATAGGCATAAAGGTTTTAAAGGTCCATTTCTCCCCTTTCCAACAAGATATAAATTTTGAAAATCGGGTCAGAAATGTTTGAGTAATTCAGAAATTTATGCGTAAAGTAAAAAAAAAGAAGTTTAGAGGGTTCCAGGAATATAAAAAAAATATTTTTTAGGTCTACTTTACTAACTGAACACTATGTGGACTACGGAGTTACTCGGTTGTATTTTCACTGTAGCACCGTGTAATTTTTGGCCTTAAGAAAATCCAAAAAAAAAAAACCGGTTTTTATGCTGCTTGTTTAACACAAAAAATCAGGAAAACAAGGCAATCAAAATCAAAAAAATACAAACAAAAAAGTAGTAGAATTAGTAGTAAGCGAATAAAAGTAGTAAGGAGTTGTATATAAATGTAGTGGTTTAAGCAAAACTAGCATTAAACAGATATACACGCATATGCTGTGGTATTAGTATGGGTATCGTACACAAGCCATTAGAGCGTCAACATAATTTTCACCGATTGAACACTTTAACTGGCGCGTACATTTCCGTTCAATTCAATTCATTTCGTTTCGTTTTTTTCTATTTTTTGTTTGTTTTTTTGTCAATAACGATTTCCAACAATTTTGTTATTTTTTGTTGTTGTTGTTGTTGTTATTATTGCTTATGTCTCATATTGCAAATAAATAATAATAATAGAAATAATAAATGGCAGAAAGCAAAAGCATACACACACACACTTACACACTTAACCATACCATGCCATACCATACAGAGCTGTCAATAATAAGCAGACAAATAAATGCAGAGAGGAGAATTAGAATTGAAGCAATTTTTAATGAAAGAAAAAAAAATAACTGCCTTGTTGATGTTGTTGTTGTTTTTATGTTATAAAATTTAATTTATAATGGCGCAAAAGGCTACAATAACAACAACAGCAACATGAATGGATTATAAATTGCGACACTCTTTCCTATTGTTTGATAGTCGAAGTTTATGTTGCTTATGCTTGCCGAAGAAAAGTCTGTCTCGTCTTCGTTTTCGTCTTCGTCTTACCTCTTCGGTTTAAATGATTTTTGTGTTTTTGTTATTGATTAGTTTTTATAAGACTTCTTAAGAGAACAAAACAACAAAAAGTAAACAAATACAAAGCATGCGCGCATGCCATTGTTATTATCATATGCACAAACATACTTTAGCTAATAAAAGGTGACCATATTTGACATTTTTAAAAGAAAGTGAATTTAAGTATAAAAAAAAATCCTTTTAAAAGGCATTATTTAACTAGAAAATTATTAAAAAAAAAAAATTTTTTTTTTAAAATAAAAAATTCTTCCAATTCCAGTTAAATAAAATCCTTTCTTTTTGGTTTTCTTCTGCCGTTGTCACAAGAATCTTCTGACTGGTCACATTAACTTTGCATTGTTGCCATCATTACTGTTGCTATAATTATTGCATTTTCAATTGCTAGCAAAGTAAAATGTGCTCACTACATATACACTCATACGTATGTATGTGTAATTATTCATAGAGAGTCGGGTCGAGTGTTAAACGAGAGCGGAGAAACAAGTTCTTTTTTTGTTTTTGCCTACTCTTAAATCCAAGTAGTAAAATGCTATTTCTGTATGTATGTATGTGTGTGTTTATAAAATATATTGAATGAATATTAAAGTAATCATGGAAAGAGAATATCAGGGGCAAAGAGTAAAAACTTTAAGCATGTTTTTCTTACAATTTTTTTTTGTTTTGTTTTCGTTTCATTTCTTATTAAACATCCGTTGGAAGTGTGTATTTTTAACCCATTTGTAGCGTAATTTGCAGGGAGTTTTGTGTATTTAAAATTGATAGGAGTTGCGTTGAAAAAAAAAAGTTGAAAAAAAAAATAAAAAATTCGATCTGAGGATTGGATTTGAGGCCCCATGGGAGGAGGTCTTGTTATCCAAGAAAGATTGTGTTGAGAGTTCAATTATAAAATCTTTGCCTGCCGATTGAACTGCGGATACAGTGGTCACGATTACGGAAATATGTTCGGGTTATCATCGAACCTATGAACTTATCAGACTTTTCATTGGCGCTGCAAGAAGGCCCTGCAGGATTAATTACTTTGCAAGAGTACTTGATGCTCTGATATATCGAAATTATTCATACTTATAAAGGGACTTTGAAATATGCGTGGAAATAGGAATGGCGTTTGAGCTTAATAGCCTGAAAATGATAGGGAACCCTGTGTTTTTTCTAATAAAAACAATTTCTATGCAAAGAAAATGCATATTTAAGAACATACCACCATTTGAGGCAATAAAAAAGCTGACAAATGTGCCAGGATTGGATCACAGCAACGAGACTCTTTTCAATGACTCATCAAACAAGGGTCGTATGAAAAATAAAGCTTCAATGGTCTGTGACCAATATCTTAATGGGATATACAAACAGATAGTCGCCGTAGTCTAGTATATAGTCCAGCTTATTACATGTGAACCCACGGCCTTAGGTCAGACATCTCCAACAAAACGAAATCGGAAAAAATGCTTCTCCTGCAAATAACTCTAAGGTTCCAATAAAAACTCCAGGAATAAAAATAAAATTGCCATGAAAAGTTTCTTAAAAATATGTCGTTCGAGGCAGACTATTGGTTGCTGAATGGATTGCGTCAACGGTGCGGCAGCGTATGAAACTGGCCTTTGACAAGAAGATTTGCATAATTCCCCGGTAGTTTTGAAAATGCTTTAAAACAAAAACTTCGAAATATTTTCTCAAATTTCTTTTTTTATTTGAAAGTACAATCCTTCCGTTTAATAATGGAAAATAATTTCACTCAAATGGCAGCCTCGGCTGGCCATGCAGTAGCCTATACGATCGGTTTAATTTTTAAGGACATTTCATTCAAATGGCTGCCTTGCTAAGTGAACCTGCGATCGACTTACAGAATATACTGATTTTGGCAAAAAAAAAAAAATCATCTTTTCAGATGAAACTCATTTTGATCTTGGCGAGTATGTAAACAAGCAAAATTGTCGCATTTGGGGTATAGAAAACCCGCACGCGTACCTTGAAAAGTCGACGCACACAAAACGAGTCACTGTTTGGTGAGGATTATGGTCCAGAGGCATAATTGGGCCATTTATCTTCGAAAATGAGCAAAGAGTGGCCGTTACAGTCAATGGCGATCGTTATCGGGCCATGTTGAACGAAGTTTTGCTCACAAAAATTGAAGAGGAAAATGTTGGTAACATTTGGCTTCAACAGAACGGCACTACATGCCACACAGCCGAAGCTACTCTAGATGTTTTGCGCCCTGTTTTTGAAGATCACATTAACAGCCGCAGAGCTGATGCCATTTGGCCACCTCGGAGTTGCGATTTGACACCGTTGGACTATTAAAAAGCTAAGATTCTTTCGTTCGGAGTCGAATTAAACACAGTAACTGGTTGGCATAGAAGTTGCCGTAGTCTAGTGCGTTGGCAGGGGGTAAATAATTGCCGTGAAAGGAAAGCGATAAACGAGGGGAGTGAAATTGAATTGTAATACACTACATAGCTGATGAGACAAACTATCGTGTATCACAATGATTCATTCAACCGGCGACATTCAAGCGATCTAACATTCAAAGCCGAAAGAGTTGATCTTGTGTAAAGGCAATTAGAATTTATTTTAATATTGAAAAATGACGACATAGTTTGCCTGATAGGCACTAATTGGGGTCTAATTGCCAAAACCTGAGTTGAACCGTTAGAAAAAATATGCACTGAACTGCTTCAGCATTTTTTTTCACGCTCAGTTAAATGATCATTAATGTGATGATTAATGTAAGGAAATTGGAAAAAAAAAAACTTTTGAAATACTTTTGCCCGATTCTCTCTCGAAGTCCTAGATATTGTATTGGACATCTGTTGAAACACAAGTCCACTTAAAATTGTAGGATAAAGTTTTGCTCAAAAGAAAATTCGAAATAGAAACTCCTTAGGATACTTAACAGAGATCAGCAATGAATTGTTTTTTCACTATTCATAAGCACTCATGAAATTTTGAATATAAGTGAGTGAGTCAACAATATTGAAATTTAGCTCCTCCGATTCATTCATACTCACTACAACGTTGATTTATAAGTACACAGGTTGTATTAAGTATGCGTAGACCGTTGACATCAAACTCATACCATTCGAAATATGTTTGATTCACAAGCCGCCTACTTATTTAGATTCATAACTTTAGAAAAATACTTAGAATACTTATAAATGATTCCATGTGACTCGAATCAAATATTTTCTTCGGCGACTTCCTCTCAGCAGATTTCTGGCAAAGACTCTGAGAGTAAAAATTGCCATGAAAAGCTTCTCAAAAATCTGTCGTTCGGAGTCGACTTTAAACTGTAGGTCCCGCCACTCATGTATAAAATTAACGCACACAACATAAGTGGTGTGAGAAGCTAGGTCGTAATCCTGACTGAAGGGTTGTAATGGCCAATTATGTATGTAATCAAAGTGAAGCTTAAAACGTAAGCTTTCAAAGAAGCTTTAGTGTTGCCTAATACAATGAATGTAAACGTTTGGCTTCTCAAGTACCTACTGTAACAATATTTTATGTGGGTATGTGTATGTGTAAAATGTAAAGTTTTTTTTTTTGTTTTAATTTTCATTTTGCAATATTTTTTCCTTCTATTGACTTGTAATTTGTATTCTTGAGCAAATATCATTCATTCATTTCAACTTAAAAGTCACGTTTAAGCATTTCATTCAAAAAGGTTGGTGATCATGATTTAAAAAAAAAATGTGATCGTAGTAACACTAAGGCATTAAGGCATGATGAGTGCACCGCCGTATCGCATAGAAAATTAAAGTGTCTCAACGATGATGCTGACATTTTACACTCTGTGCCTAGCCTAGACATTTGGTCAGTTAATGGGTATGAATTAAAAAAAAAATGGGAATGGGAATTCAATTAAAAACCGGGTGTAATAAATTTAAAGTTTTTTTCCTGCTTTTTTTTTTTGATATTTTATTTGCGTATCAAATAATTTCTAGTTTCATTGATTATTTTTATTTTAATTCCGCTAAACGTGATCATTAATCCGCTTGAGAATTAATAGCACATCGTAAATAAATCAAAACAAAACTTAATTATTAAAAAGTCATTATTTATTTATTATGCACATACAGTGGCGAGCAAAAGTGAGTGCATGTTCACAATACTGACTTGCGTTATCCAAAAAAACAGAACCATACAAGCAAATACAAAAAATAAAATTAATTTTAATTTTTTATTTTATTCTTAACAAATAACAGTAAAAAAAACAATAATTAATAAAATAAATTCCAAGAGTTTGAATGAAAAAACGAACAAAAACCCACGTAAACTCAATTTTGCTTCACATGGTACCTTTGAACAGTTTTTTTGTTTACTTGCCGCATATATTTCTGGATAGCTTATACATTTCTGATCCGATTTCCAATATTTAAATCTTGTTGGAAAGGGGAGAGATGAGTCTTTAAAACGGTATGCCTATATCTATTATTTGACTTAATATTCTATAAGATTTGATAAGGAACACTTTGAAAATTTGAATTTTTTTCATATTTTTTCAAGTTTGTTCATTCATAGTAGCAAACTTTAATAAAAACATATAGGATAAGTGATAATATTCATAAAGCCTGTTCTCTTGTGGAGAAATTGAGTCATCATTTGATTAAATCGGACAAAAATTACCGCAGTTATTATTTAAAGAAGAGTCTAACAGTCGAGTGATATTTTTTTCATATGTCATCTCATCAAATAAACTTTTAGTTCATACATTTTCAGAATTTTTAATGGATCTTGGATGTTTATCGAAAAATCTGTCAATTTCACGTTTCAATTGGCCCTCAGGGGAAGATAACCTTGGCTTTTTACACACATAGGACACGAACATCAACATTGTTCGGTAAAAAGAGCGTAAAAATGCAGCTTTCAATGAAGGTGGTTCTTGTCGCTTTTTTTGAAATTTTTTTGTATATCAATTATACACCCAAAGAAAAATTACAATAGAATTTACTGTTTTACTCATAAGATTCACTAATAACAATGAGAAATGATTTCCATTTTTGGAAGAATATTAGTCTCTAGGGATTTAGCGCTGTATTTTTTTTTTTAATATCATTAGGTTACACTTGAAAATATTACTAACAATTTTCCTCTGGGTTATACACATGTGTCTCACACATACAATCACATTTTTATCGTATTACGAAAAGGAGCGACAAGAACCTGCTTCACTGAAAGCTGACAAAGCAACTGAATGCATTTTTACGCTATTTTTAACGAACAATGTTGATATTCGTGTCCTATTTGGGTAAAAAGCCGAAGATGATCTTCCCCTGAGGGACATAATAAGTATAACTCGAATCTCATTGCTGTTCTCTGTCCGGAACTATTGCGGTTTCCTACAAAATTTTTTAACGCAATTGACACACTCTTCATCATTATTCACCTTTGGCTTTAGAAATGCGTTGAATTTATTTCAATACGGTAAAGATTTGTAGATGAAAGTTCAATTCCTGACCTTATTTTTTATTTTATTCCGTGTTAAATCCATACATGAAGGTTTTTTTCTACTTACTAAGCAATATTTAGCTCCTGGGCAATGCAAGCTTTGCTGGGCATTAAAATTATCCAAGAAAAGGATTCCAGGAAAACTTAAATTGTAAGAGATTTGCTGATACAGTAGTGGGTAACAGGGCCACAAACATTATTCACACATACATATGCAGATGCCTGAGTTGTGTATTTGCAGTGGTATTTTCACCACACACCAGTAAACATGTTGTAACAACTTGAAAAAATGCTGAAAATGCTTGACACAAATTCAATGTGTAAGTAATGCATGTAAATGCCACCACACCATACTTACATACACATGGTGGTGTATAATTTTTTCTTTTTTTTGGAATATAAATGTCAGTCAGTCTATTAAAAATAATTTTCTTAATACGTCATCACCAACCAACCCATCTCCTCTGCTTGAACGAGTCATCATCACCATCAGTAATAAGCACAACAACATCGTCATCAGCAACACTTTACAACAAGTGTTAAAAAGGGAAGAATAAACAATAATAACAACAACAACATGATTTTAAATGTGTTGCATGAGCACAATCTCAAGAACATACATGATCATCAAAAAGCGCCCTCAGCGCAAATATTCTGAATCATAATAATTATCCACCACATTGTGATTTGGATTTGTAATTGTATTTGTAATTATAATTGCAATGATAATTAACATTGGAAATGAAACATAAAATTTCATTCATCGTATGCTATCGCATCGCATCGGATCGTATGGGTTGGGTTCGGGTGTTTGTCTGTTGTGCTTGGTTTGAATGATTACATTACACGCTGCACCCCACCACCACCACTCGTGTTTTAAAAGCAACACAAACCTAACACAAAAACAGGGTGTTTGACTAAGTGAATGAATGTATGAATGAATGGGTGTATGGGAGTGTGTGTGTGGCTGTTATAAGAATATGTTGTGTGTGTGTAAGCCATTATGATGGCATTTTGTATAGCCCAACATTAGCATCATTTTCAACGCCATCTTCGTTGCCAGAAGCAGAAGCAACAGCAGCATTAGCATCATTATGATGATCATCATTCTCATGTGTTTGATGGCGATGGATGGGTGTTTTTGAATTTTGTTTTTAGTTGTTGCCATTAATTTTTCGTTGTTATTATTGTTGTTGTTGTTGTAGCAAATGACTGATGCCAAGGTTAAGTGAAAAGATCAATTTAATTATAACGGAAGTGATAATAATCTTTATAAAACAAAAACAACAACAACAACCACAGCAAAAAAAAAAAAAAAAAGAAACGCGATCAAACACAAATGCATTGAAGTATTAAATTTGATTCTTAAGAAAACTTGTTTTTCTTTGAAAAATGGGGGGGGGAATAAAGAGGGATCGTTTTCGTAATCCCCCCCCCCCATTATCATTGTGAATGTAATTGTAATTTCCAAAACCAATTATAAAATTCTTGTAAAATTTCCAACAACAAAAAAAGGCACCGCTTGTATGACGGATTTTTGGGAAATTTTTCCATGTGAGTCACATGGGACTGTTTCCCTAAAGTTCAAATGGCATTACAATGTAATTGAATTTTCAAAATTTGTTTCTTTCGAATCCATTGATGACTAAACTTTTATTATCAATGAATAGAGGAGGTCAAATCACCAATGTAATGCTAATTTGGGGAAATATTTGGATTATTAAGCCTTAATACTAGTGCAGTAAAGCCAATAGTGGCTGTAGAGCACCTCTAAAACGAAAGCAGAAGTGTATTGTACTATCGGATCCGCCATTTAACGTCTTTTTTCAACTAGTGCTTATTTCGTGAATGGTAACACTTAGCTTATGTCTGATTTGACAGATAACACAGCCCTGCAAATGTGGATTTTTTTGTGCAAATAAGCTGGCTCCAAGTGTATTCGAAGGTATTTTACGCGCTGATCACGAGTCACTTTCCATCACGTCAGGTTTTCGAGAAAAAGGGGGGCTGAAACCCCTAAAAATAGCGTTTTTGGTCATTTTTGAAGAATTATAGACCTAAACACTGACGTGCTAGAACCATTGCTATTATCAGAAATTGGCAATTGATATGTTCTCTTCAAAATGAGCCCAAAGCCAAATTGTTTGCATGCACCCTTAAAGTAGGGGCTGGGTTTATGTCAAGGGATGCAAGAGAAAAAGAAACACGTTGCGAAGGTCCTTAAAAATTAATCAGATTTATCCAGTATGGCGATCGAGGTTTAATCGGATTTACTTGAAGACCACCCTACGCCATACGATCGCCATATTGGATCCGCCATTTTGAATTTTTTAAATCTGAATGAAGATCTGTAAAAAATCGCAAAAAATGCCTTCGGAAACACCAGAAGCCATCTTATTTGCAAAACCCATGCAGGGCTGTGTAATTAGTTTTATCCTTCCGCTGAACGAATATGAACGCATCCAATGCGTTTTCGCTTCGCTAAGTGGGCCTGCGATCGACTTACAGAAGATGCCAATTTTGGGGAAAAAAATTCATCTTTTCAGATGAAGCTCATTTTGTTCTTGGCGGGTATGTAAACAAGCAAAATTGTCGCATTTGGGGCACCGAAAACCCCCACGCATACATTGAAAAGCCAACGCACCCAAAACGAGTCACTGTTTGGTGCGGATTTTGATCTAGAAGCATAATTGGGACATTTTTCTTCGAAAATGACCAAGGGGTGGCCGTTACAGTCAATGACGATCGTTATCAGGCCATGTTGAACAAATTTTTATTCATAAAAATTGAAGAGGAGGATATTGGCAACATTTGGTTTCAACAGGACGGCGCTACATGCCACACAGCCGAAGCTACACTCGATATTTTGAAGATCGCATAATCAGACGCAGTGCTGATGTCGTCTGGCCACCTCGGAGCTTTGATTTGTCATCGTTGGACTATTATTTGTGAGGTCCCGTCTAAGATAAGTGTTACGCCGACAAGCCAGAGACAATTGGCGCTTTAAAGGACAATATTCGTAAAGCCATTGGTCAAATACAGCTGCACACAATCGATAATGTGCTTAAAAATTGAACCGATTGTGTAGACTACTACATGGCCAGCCAAGGCAGCCATTTGAATGAAATTATTTTCCATTATTAACCGGAAGGATTGTACTTTCAAATAAAAAAAGAAATTTGAGAAAATATTCCCTAGTTTTTTCTTTAAAGCATTTTCAAAAAAAAGTTATTTGGCGGACCCTTTACTATTTGTGCTCAATTGCATGCATATAATCATGGGCTTATCGTTGAATTGAGTTTGCTGAAGGGTTATGCGGAAATTTGGTTAGCCCTTTAGGTTGATTGGATTGCATTACATTAAGGCGTTTAACACTCGCACTTTAGGTAATGTTAGAAAAATAAATTTCTGGCTTAAAAATACTTGATAGCCTAGGGTTTGCTTGTTTCCAGATTGTTTTATGAAGGTCGCCATAGTCTAATGTAGACAGCCCAGACAACTCGTACAAAAAACATTTCTCTCGGCGACTTCCTCTCAAGAGTTTTCTAGCAAACGCTGGTTTTTACAAGATATTCATTGACTGCTAAGCGCTGGACAGAAGTCTACTGGATAAAGTGTTGCCTTAAACCGTAGTTCAAAGCTCGGTCATGTCAAATAAAGTGAAATTAAAAAAAAATATTTCTTAGGTGACATCCTCTCAGCAGATTTCTAGCAAAAACTTTGAAAGTAAAAATAAAATTGCAAAGCAAAGTTTCTCGAAAATGTGCTCTCGGAGTGTGCTTGGCCGTCTTTAAGAGAAGGTTTATTTGGTTATACTGGCTTGCATCAATCTGTTATTATGACGGGGCTTCCCCTAATTTGGGCTTAAGCTGGTTGTTTACAAGTGATCAACTTCTACTCACATAAGTAGTAATTCCGCCTAAAGGTTCCCGTAGTTGATAGAAGGTTTCTATAGTTTTCACATGAATTTTATTTATTTTTTAATGAAAATTTCTATTTTTCGTTGATTATTTTTGTTCAAACGTATTAAGAAAATACTTTAAAAAGTATGGGAAAGTGGATACTTTTCATTGATGCCTGACTGAGTTTACAAAAATCACAAGCCATTTAATATTTCTCCCCCTCCCCTGTTTTTTATTTGTAATTGAAAACTTTTTTTGTTTACTCTTAAATAGTCCAATATGTACCCCAGTTTCTTTCTTTCGTTTTTTTTTTGTTTTTTTTTTCTTCGTAGAAAAAGAAAATTGAAACAATTTTGATGAAAAAATTTTTAAAGGGTCCGCCAAATAACTTTTTTTTTTAAAATGCTTTAAAAAAAAACTACGAAATATTTTCTCAAATTTCTATTTTTATTTGAAAGTACAATCCTTCCGGTTAATAATGGAAAATAATTTCATTTAAATGGCTGCCTTGGCTGGCCATGCAGTAGCCTACACGATCGGTCCAAATTTTAAGCATATTATCGATTGTATGCAGCTGAATTTCACCAATGGCTTCACGAATATTGTCCTTGAAAGCGTCAATTGTCTCTGGCCTGTCGGCGTAACACTTGTCTTTGACGTCACCCCACAAATAATAGTCCAACAGGTGTCAAATCGCAACTCCAAGGTGGCCAAACGACATTAGCTTCTACGGCTGACTATTACGATCTTGAAAAACAGGACGCAAAACATCGAGTGTAGCTTCAACTGTGTGGCATGTAGCGCCGTCCTGTTGAAACCAAATGTTGCCAATATCCTCCTCTTCAATTTTTGTGAACAAAAATTCGTTCAACATGGCCCGATAACGATCGCCATTGACTGTAACGGCCACTCCTTGCTCATTTTTGAAGAAAAATAGCCCAATTATGGCTTCTAGACCAAAATCCGCACCAAATAGTGACTCGTTTTGGGTGCGTTGGCTTTTCAATGTATGCGTGCGGGTTTTCTGTGCCCCAAATGCAACAATTTTGCTTCTTTACATACTCGCCAAGATCAAAATCGAGTTATAAAACTAATTATCTGTCAAATCAAGTGTTACCACTCATGAAATAAGCTTTAGTTGAAAAAAAAAAACGTTAGATGGCGGACCCTATAGATTTTTTTTTTTATAAATGTTTACTACAATATAAACAACTTCAATCATGTGTAAAAATTGTGTTTTTTTTTCTTTTTATTATTGAATCTCCCCCCTTTCCCCTTGACTTACTTGGTACGTTTTTTTACGCATTCATTCATTGATTCACTCGAATCATTCATTCATTCATCTAATCAACCAACCAGACATTTCATTTCATTCATAAAAAAAGAAGAAGCGTAGCATTGTTTTTTTCTTTCTACAATTTCATTCATTAATTCAGTCTTTAACACGTTGACTGCCACGGTAATTTTCAGAAAACACATCAAAAAAACGAAAATTTTTTATACTAGTGAGTAGCCCACACTAGTGGGTAGCCGTGGCAGTCAACGTGTTAAAGAACGAATGAATCAATTCCCTTCTGGGGAGCCAAACTACGAGATATCTCGTACTCACTAATGTGAAAAATTGTCGTTTTTTGGCGAGTTTTCTGAATTGCGTTCTTTTCTGGGGAGCCCAACTACGACTCGTACTCACTAGTACTCACTAGTGTAAAAAATTGTTGTTTGGCTCCCCAGAAGGGAACGCTATCTACGAGTTATCTTGTACTCACTAGTGTGAAAAATTGTCGTTTTTTGGCTAGTTTTCTGAATTGCGTTCTTTTCTGGGGAGCCCAACTACGACTCGTACTCACTAGTACTCACTAGTGTAAAAAATTGTTGTTTGCCTCCCCAGAAGGGAACGCTATCTACGAGTTATCTTGTACTCACTAGTGTGAAAAATTGTCGTTTTTTGACGAGTATTCTGAATTGCTTTCCCTTATGGGGAGCGAAGCTGCGGGTTATCTCGTACTCACTACTGTGAAAAATTGTCGTTTGGCTGCCCAGAAGGGAACGCTGTCTACGAGTTATTTCGTACTCACTAGTACGAAAAATTGTCGTTTTTTGGCGAGTTTTCTGAATTGCGTTCCCTTATGGGGAGCCAAGCTGCGAGTTACCTCGTACTTACTCGTACTCACTACTGTGAAAAATTGTTGTTTGGCTGCCCAGAAGGGAACGCAATCTACGAGTTATCTCGTACTCACTAGTGTGAAAAATTTTCGTTTTTTGGCGAGTTTTCTGAATTGCGTTCTTTTCTGGGGAGCCAAGCTGCGAGTTATCTCGTAGTCGGCAGTTAACGTGTTAATTTTCATTTGCTTCACATAAAAAGTTAAGGCAAAGAAATGTTGATGAAAAAAAATGAAGGAAACGAAAATAAAATTTTCCGAATTGTTTAGATTTCCAAATCATTTTGTTTAGACAAACGAATTTAAATACCGGAACTTTATGTTTCAACAGTTTAGAAAGCCTAAGCATTGGAAAAGGGCGAAACCAATTACCTCCTTCTGCCTACATAGTAAGAGGGAGGAGGAGGCCGGACGTGTTCAGTGCAATCCATTCCCATATGTACTCGTATGCCATCATTCCCATTCCCATTCCCAATTGTTTGTTTTGTTTTTTTCTTGCTGGTGGATCTTAAAGGGTTTAATTTGTTTATTTTTCGTTCTCAAATATTGTTAAACATTTTGGGTGCCTGCTTGCCTTCCCGCCTGCCCGCCAATGGACTTAAAAAAAATTCTTTGTTTTTCTAACGGCGAGACCCCATTAGCGTTTCTTTGCAAGATAATTAAGCGGGCCGGTGTATGACCAAAAAGAGCTTTTTTTTCTTCTTTCATTGATTTTTGCTACACCGGAGTGTGACTCATTCACTCACTCATTCATTTATAAGCATTGAAACAATAAATTTTTAATTGCTTCTGTGATCTTTTTTTTTATTAATTTTTTTTTTTATTTTTTAAATTATAATTAAAAAGCTTAAAAAACAGAAACAACAAATAATAAATATTTGCGTATATTTTTTTGCAATTAAATGACAAATAAAAAAAATTTTTTTTATATTCTTTTAGAAATCATTAGAGCACAAAATTAATTGAGAGCGTATTATGACGATAATCGGATATAGAAAGCAAATTAAAAAGAAAAAAAGAAAAGAAAATAATTCAAGATAAGAACGCATTCATACATATTTTAATATCATGAGACCCCTCTACTCACGTTTAAAGTTCAAAGTGTGCTCATCATGTTCATACTTCACCCAACGCGTATAATTAGGTTAGAGGACGTGCACCTATCGGTCAAGAGAAGCATAGTACCCGGAGGTTGAAATTGACACACGTATGATGTTCGACTCTATTTCGACACTTCATAACCCACAATATATACGAAGCACAAAACAAGTATGAATCGCATACGAACACTAAAACACTCACTAAAAGATTGTGTGTTGCCTTACCAACGAGTATGAGTACAACGTTGACATCCTCAACTCACAACAAATACTTATAACATCTTATAAGTGATTCGAGTGATTCGAATCATTCATCAAAATTTACAGCCTTTGTTGTTGTTGCATATACAAAGAAGAAAGGAAAGACAAAGCATACACGTAATCTTCTTATGAGTATTGCAATGCTCGTATGCGAATTATACTTATTTTGTGCTTCGTGTAAACGCTAAGTAAAGACGAGTCCAAGGCAATAACATCATGCGTATTGTTAAGTATGATTACGATGAGTACTTCCAACTTTGAGTATGAATAGTATGAGTATCATATTAAAATAAATATGAATGCCAATGAAAGTATAAGAAATTATAAATATGATTCGATTCTACTCGTGAATACTCGTTGCTGATCTCTGATACGAACACTAAAACACTCACTAGAAGATTGTATGTTGCCTTTGCTTGGTGTTCTGTCTTTTTTTCTTTCTTTTGTTGTAAAGGCAACAACAACTAAGACTGTAAATTTCGATGAATGTTTCGCGAGTCTTATCGAATCACTTATAAGTATTAAAAGTATTTTTCTAAAGTTAAAAATCAAACATATTTCGAATGGCATAAGTTTGATGTCAACACAGTACCCATACCTATTGCAAACTGTACTTATAAATCAACGTTGGTAGTGAGTATGAATCAGATATCAGCAATGAATCGTTTTTCCGCTACTCTTAACCATTCATGCAATTTTGAGTATGAGTAAATCAACAGAAATGAAATTCAACTACCCTGATTCATTCATACTCGCTACAACATTGATTTATAGGTACAAATACCAATGAGTATGAGAACAACGTTGACCGCGTTGATTCATACGCCTACTCATTCTGATTCATAAATTTAGAAAAATACTAATAACAACTTATAAGTAATTCGAGTGGCTCGAATCATTCATCAAAATTTGCAGCTTTTATTGTTGTTGTATATACAAACAAAGGAGAAAGGAAAGACGAAAGACAACAAGCAAAGCATACACACAATCTTCTTGTGAGTATTGCAATCCTCGTATGCGAATCATACTTATTTTGTGCTTCGTGCAAATGTTAAGTAGAGACGAGTCCAAGGCAATAACATCATGCGTATTGTTAAGTATAAAAACGACGAGTGCTTCTAACTTTGAGTATCAGTAGTATGAGTATTATATTAAAATAAGTATGAATGCATATGAAAATATAAGAAATTATAAGTATGACTCAAATCTACTCATTGTTTTGAACGCTCGTTGCTGATCTCTGATAAGAACACAAAAATACTCACCAGGAGGTTGTATGTTGCCTTGGCTTGGTGCTCTGCTTTTTTTTCTTTTATTGTAAATGCAACAACAACAAAGACTGACTGTAAATTTTGTGAAATGATTTTCGAGTCACATGGAATCACTTATGAGTATTAAAAGTATTTTTCTAAAGTTATGAATCTAAATGGGTAGGCAACTTATGAATCAAACAGATTTCGAATGGTATAAGTTTGATGTCAACGTTGTATGCATCCTCATTGCAACCTGTACTTATAAATCAACGTTGGTAGTGAGTATGAATGACTCAGAGTACTTATGTAGTTAAATTTCAATATTGTTGATTGATTTGTAAGCAAAATTTCATGAGTGTGTATGAGTAGCAAGAAAACGATTCATTGCTGATACGAGCATTGTGCAGCCCTTGCGCTGATCAACTTCTTCCTTTCCCTGATTTGGCGGAACTTGGTTAGTACAGCGACTGCGTTTCACCCGTGGTATCACAACCGGCCGCCATGCGTGCTCAAGTGAGCTTTGTGATATCAGAGCTACCACTACGACCTAACCTGATAAGAGTATAGCTACCTACGAGACAATGGCGACTTTAGCTAGAATATTTGATTCCCGACTTCCCTTCCAATCACTACACAATGACTAGAAACCCATATAATGGGTACCGGGATTAATTGTTAATCGTTTTTTTTTTACATTTGAGGACTGCTTTTAATCACTTATTCCTGGACTGTATTACGCCTTAGTTTATAGTTTTTCTTCGTTAGAGATGGTATTAGAGCCCCTAATGCTGTGTTAAACGATTTTAATAAGGCTTTGGACGACGTTAAGGTCGCCGTGGTCTAGTAGGTAGTGTGCAGGCTTATTAGACGTAAAGCCAGGGTTCCAGTCCTAAGCCAGACATCAAAATAAAATACAAAAAAAAAAGTATTTCTTCGGCGATTTCCTCTCAACAGATTTCCTCTCGTGGACCATAGGTGGTACGTAATACCTAATATTTTATAATTCGCCGTAGCCTGGTAGGTAGTGCTTTGGATTATTAGACTGAAGGCCCGAGTTCAAAACCCAGGTCAGCAGATTTCTGGCAAAGACTCTGAGAGTAAAAATTGTCATGAAAAGTTTCTCAAAAATCTGTCGTTCGGAGTCGACTTTAAACTGTAGGTCCCGCTGCTCATGTATAAAAATTAACACACACAACATAAGTAGTGTGAGAAACTAGGTCAATAATCCTTACTGAAGGGTTGTAACGACCAATTAAGTACGTTTGGACGATGTTTGTGAAATTTTTCTACTTTCGCTTGAGAACTTTTTACGTTGACAACACTGTTGTACAAACCCTTGCCTGCCTGCCTGGCATGCTAAATGTAGTAGTAAAAATGGTAGAGAGAAGACGAAGAGACGCAGTTAAAGCAACACAACACAACACCGCATTCAATGAAACTTTTTTTCTTTTTGCCTCCAATATAGAGAAAATTGTTATCAATGAATTGCTTTTTTCCGTTGAGGATGTGGCAAGATCATTAATTGTGACGATTAAACAAGAGAAGTTTTTTTTGTCTGCTTCTTCTTTTTTTTTTTGTTGCAGAATGGTTTCGCAAAAACAAAAAAACCAGCCTTGGCTTGAACTGAAACACACAAAAAACAAAAAAAAAACCAAGTTAAACGAATAAACTTTGTATTGTGGATGTTGGTTGATTTTTCTTCTAGTTTTTGTTTGTTGTTGTTCTTGTTGTTGTGGTTGGAAGTTACAAGTTGTATTGGTTTTATTGAAAAAAAGTCAATACATTCAAGTAAGTGGTGGCTATTTGCAATCATGTTTTTTCGTTATTGTTGTTGTTGTTGTTCGTGGTCGTGGTCGTCACCATCGTCGTCGTCGTCTTCGTCATTGTCGTTTGGTTTTATGTTGCAGTGTGTCATTAAAGGGGCACGAGTAAAACAACAACCAGTTACTTTACTTTTTGTTCGTTTTTGTTTTTTCTCTCTCTCTCTCTCTTCGTCACTGTAATTTCTGTTTGTCGTTTGTTGTAGTTTATGTGACTGGCTGGCATTTGACTAAACTTGTCCGTCGGCTCTAAGTTTAGTGTTTACTTTCCTCCTCGGTTGCTGGTAGATGTTGCGACATCACTCACTACTAACCAACACCAACACCAACATTTTAATTGTATTCATGTTTGTATAGATGGTCGAACAGCAATATGATTGCATACGTGTTTGTGTATGTGTGTTTTGCAATTTTTATGAATGGATTTCTTGTTTTTGTTCGTTCGTTTGTTCGTTCGTATTTTTTTGTTCGTTTTTTTTGTTTACAAAAGTGGTTATGGAATGTTTCCGTTAAAACAAAACTTGAGCGTAAAACCACCAAATGCAGTCAAACAAAATCAACCACAGCATACATATAACAACAACAACAAAGAATTTAATAATGTTGCACAGAAATATCTCGCATAGTTTCTTTAGCAAAAAAAAAAAAAACAACAAAAAAGCACCAAGAGCTGCTAGTAAGTCTGTGCCTGTTATGCCCATGTCTATGTAATTTGGTTTAGCGTTGGTTGATTGCTTGGATGCTGGCAAAAAATTAAAAAAAAAAAACAGAAAAGAAATCTTAGGAAATAAGGAAATGAAAATTGTATTTCAAAAATTTTTTTTCTTCTTCTGTCTGTCTCTCTTTACATTTTCAACGTTTTTCTGTAATTATTTTGATAAACTGCTTAGCAGAGTGGTCTAGAGGCTGGAATAGGTGAATATTATTAACCTTGTTGTTGGGAGGAAAATTTTTTCTAATTTTTTCACCAAAAAATGGATACGATTTGGTTTAAATAGCACCGGGCGACAGTGAAAATCGACCCGAGTAACTATACTACTGCGGCCATGTTGGTCAGTCCAATTTTTATATTTCTCGCGATCTCTTCAAACTTGTTTTATTTGATAAAAAAAAACTGTTTTTTCTGACTTTACGCACAAAATTCTCGATTACTCAAACATTTCTGGTCCGATTTCCAAAATTGAAATCTTATTGGAAAGGGCAGGGATGGACTTTTAAAACGGTATACTTATACCTACTATTTGGTATCTTTGAACACGTTTCCCGGGTCTTCGACAGCGGTACTGCTTTCCATCTGATAGGAAACGTGTTATCTCGTCTGACGAGTCCAAATGTAACCACTTTCAGTAAGATGGAAAGCAGTACTGCTAGCGCAGACCCGGGGAACGTGTTCAAAGATACCAAGTGCAGCAAACTGGTAAGCATGGCAGCCAAAATATAGTGGTTTGGGGATGCTTAACATGGTGACATGTTGGGGCTCTATATTTAGTAGATAATATCATAGGAAAAAAGACTATCTACAGATTCGGCAAACCCATCTTCCGAATTTTATGGACAAATGTGCTTATTCCGAATAAGCAATTGTCGTCACCATCCTGATCCGAAGCACACAGCAAAAATTGTAAAGATACGGAATGGGAAACAAAATTTTCAAAGTCCCGACCTCAATCCAATTGAAAATCTTTGGCCATTCGTGAAAATCCTGCTCGGGCAGTACGACACAGCCCCAACAAACGTAGACAAACTTTGGGATCGTATAAATGCGAAATGGAATGGAATTCCGAAAGATTTTATTGATAATTTGGTAGAAAGCATGTCAAACCGTGTAAATCAAGCTATTTCTAATAAGGATCTATGGACCAAATATTGAAATTGGGTTAGTTTCCTCAATTTTTTTTTTTTTATTATTAAACCTGCACTCAGGGGATGACCCCTACTCATGCAGTGCATTGTGCAGGTTTAGGAAAGATGGAAAGATGGAAAGAGGGAAAGATGCGAACGGTAAAGAAACGAGTTGCTGCTGGTGACTATAAAATGGCCAGTGCTATACCTTCACCATTAGACATTTTCTTGAAACGTGCAAAATTGAGTTTATAAGGTTTTTTTTTGTTTTTCCATTCAAACTCTTTGAATTCATTTCATTAATTATTGTTTTTTTACTGTTATTTGTTAAGGATAAAATAAAAAACTAAAAATAATTTTTTTTTATTCTGTTTTTGTGGATGACGCAACTCAGTATTGTGAACATGCACTCACTTTTGCTCGCCACTGTATGGGATCTTATAAAATAAAATTTTAGTTCAAAAATTTTTAGAATTTTTAATGGATCTTGATTGGTTATTACAAAATGTGTCAATTTCACGTTTGTAAGACTTGCAAATATTATTATTTCTCTTTGCCCAAACATTGGCCAACTTCTGGTGGCTGCTCAAACTTGGAATTAATACATTTTCGATAAGGAATCAAGATCCATTAAAAATTTTGAAAAATTTTTGAACAGAAAGCTGATTTGATAAGATTTCGTATATAAAAAATATCACTCGAATGTTAGGCTCGGTAATTTTTGTCTAATTTGATCAAACGAAATGACAATCTCTTCACAAGAGAACAGACTTTCAGAATATCGCCACTTGTTTTATATTTTTTAAGTAAAGTTTGCTATTATGGACGGACAAACTTGGAAAAATATGAAAAAAATTCACATTTTCCACGTTTACCCCATCAAAACTCATAGCATATTAAGTTGAATAATAGATATAGGTATACCGTTTTAAAGGTCCATCTCTCCCCTTTCTAACAAGATTTAAATATTGGAAATCGGATCAGAAATGTTTGAGTAATCCAGAAATTTGTAAGTAAAGTAAAAAAAAGCAGTTTTTCTCAAATGAACAAAGTGTGGAGGTTCTAAAAAAATATAAAAAAAGTTTTTGAGATCTACTCAACAAAACTTACAACCTTCACTATTTTTTTTGTCGCATAGTGTTATGTATGAATGAGTATGATTCGGTTCTATTCATCTTTTTATTAAAAACACGACCTGCCAGACTAAAGCGATATCGGGTTCCTTTATGTCGTTTAAAATCTTTGAACAACTATTGGAAGGATCGACCCAAATACTCGTTTGTTAATGCCCCACATTAAACAACGTTTTAAAGATTGAAATGCAATGCATTTTTTCATTTTAAAGAATTTCTTTCATGAAATGAAAATGTTTTCATTTGTTTATAAAAGTTACCTCATGATCACCACAACCAGCAGCAGCATCGTCATCATTAAGGCCATCCACCACCACTTTAATGCTTATTCAGGGCTTCATTCATTAAATCAGGGGTTACCAAAATTTTTTTGGTTGTGTATTAGTGAGGAAGAGAGAGAAAATAAGTTGAGAACTTGCAGTCTTAGAAATAGAATTACGTAATCTTTTTTAGATATTTTCTGGGTACTAATTTTGGTTCATAAATTTCCTTTCCTGCTAATAAACGACCTTTTAATTTTGTCCAAAATATTGCTTTACGTCTATATAAAAAAAAAGTTGTTCTGTTTCCACATTATCTGAATTATTTACTTGACTATTAAAACAAATAAAATGTGTTTTAAGAACAATTTTTTTTTTAACATAACATAATTTTTGAGTGTAAACCTTAAAAAAAAAAATATTATAGCATCCGCTGACATGTGGGCTTGTCGAAATCTGTTCGACAACTAAACAAAAGAGCATAAGCAATGTGTGTGAATTCTCTCTGCACAATTGTGCTATTAAATGATAATCGCCACATTAAATACTCGGCTAAAGTCTCATTCATTAGTAATCAACATACAAAAATGTTTCCATTTCATACTAGTGGAGACGAGACTCATACACACACACACACACACACACATCCTATTCTCTCAATTTCAGTTATCGTTAAGCATCTGTTGCACCTCCATTAATGGTCATCATCATCATCATTGTAAACATCATTATGATTTAAACACACAGAATGTTTAATGTTTATGAACTTTTTAAAAACAATTTAAAATTGTTTTCTGTTTCTGTTGTTGTGTTTTCATTGATTTTATATGCTGCTACCAAATAAGCAAACACCAACAACAACACCAACAACAACTATAATTTACAATATTATTTAAGAATAAAACAAAAACAACAAAAACAAACACAACGAAAAAAAAACGATTGTACTTGAAAACAAGTCTTGTTGTAAAAATCAAAAAACGAAGAAAAAACGAAAACAAAGTATTTGTGTGTGTGTGTGTTTCATTCAATTATTGCTGCAATGTTCGTTTGTTCGTTCGTTCGTTTGTCCATACCATCGCCATTTGTCTGTCCTCGTTTTTTAAAAACAATTTTTTTTGTTCTTCTTCTTGTTTTTGTTCAAACCATTCATTCAGTCGTTTAGTGTGTGTTTCATTCATTCATGATTTGTTTATAGTGTTTGTTGTTTTTGTTGTTGTTGTTGATGTTTATGTTGCAGTTGCTTTAAGTTTTTTTTTTAGGTTCTCTGCTGCTGTGTTAGTAGGCTCTTGTTAAACTTTAACTCTTTAAAAGGCGACATCTGCCAGATGATATTGGCGCGTTTTAATGTTTTTGGGCATTTCGTTTGTATGTTTATATTGTTGTTGTTGAGATTTAAACACATTTTCTGATCATTTTTTTTATTATTTTGTGTTGAAACACTTACTCTGTTGCTTTTTGGGAAGTTACCTCACGCGGACATTTAACCAGACAACTTAAAAGAACGTTTTTAGGAGACATTCAGCAGCATTTAGTTTAAATGCCTTAAAAATAAAAAGCCACATAGTCTAGCAGGTAGTATGTTGGCTTATTAGACGTAAAGCCAAGGTTCAAACCTCTGACTCAGACATTTCGAAAAAAAAAAATTCGAAAAAAGCATTTCTTTGGTTACTTCCTCTCCGCTGTCTTCTGGCAGCGACCTAAAAAATCTGTCATTCTAACAGATCATGTACGTAAGTGGTGTGAGAAGCTCTGATCTTAATACTAGCTAACGGGTCGTAATGATCAATTATGTTGTGTTGTGGTGTTTGTAAAACCATTATTTCCGATTCCAACATAGCCACCATGACCAAGTCTTAGGTATCGTTCCCCCCTTAACGTGCAACAGTCGTTTTTTTTTTTTGGTTTCCCCTACTTTGTTTCATTCAATATGTGCAAACTTCTTAAGTATGTGAAACGTTTTTAACGTTTTTTTTTTGTCTCAAGACTTTCAAGTTCCGATTTAAAATACACACGCATACACAGACACTATATTTACGCTGAAAACAACTCGTGAATAGTGACTTAAGTGTTCTCGTATTTCGTCTCTCTCTTGCTCTCTGCATCTTTCTTTTTCTTACTCAAAAGCCAATGGAACTAACGAAGCGTTTTTTTTTTGCTAATAGGCGCTTTTTGTAAAAAAAATAAAATTGTTTCTGTATAATGGATAATGCTTTAATAATTTGTATCTCTCGCTCTAAACTAGTAGTTAGTGCCTTGGCTTATTAGACCTATGAGGCTATGGTTCAAAGCTCAAGTCAGGCATCTTCAACAAAACGAACAAATGAAAAAATATTCCCCCCCTTTGGCGACTTTCTCGCATCAATTTTCTGACAAAAACTCTGAGAGGAAACAAAAATTGCCATGAAAAGTAGATCCCGGCACTCATGTACAAAATTAAAACACACACATAAGGGGTGAGAAAAGCTAGGTCGTAATCTAGGCCGAAGCTTCTACTGGCTCTTCTGCAAGTTGAAGAATTCCTTGCCTATTAAATCTGTATTATTCCAGGCTTCATAAATGCGGGACTGCAGTTATAAAGGGTCCAACAAATCCGTTTAATATTGGAAAATAATTTCATTTAAAGGGCTGCCTCGGCTGGCCATGCAGTAGCCTACACGATCGGTTCAATTTTTAAGCTCATTATTGATTGTGTGCAGCTGTATTTCACCAATGGCTTCAAGAATATTCTCCTTTAATGCGCTAATTGTCTCTGGCTTGTCGATGTAACACTTATTTTTAACGGCAGTCCACAAATAATAGTTCAATGGTGGCAAATCGCAACTCCGAGGTGGCCAAACGACATCAGTTCTGCGGCTGGTAATGCGATCTTCAAAACAGAAAGAGGCCGCAAAACATCGAGTGTAGCTACGGCTGTGTGGCACAAAGCGCCTTCCTGTTGAAACCAAAGGTTGCCAATATCCTTCTCTTCAATTTTTGTGGACAAAAATTCGTTCAACATGGCCTGATAACGATCGTCATTGACTGTAACGGCCACTCCTTGCTCATTTTCGAAGAAAAATGGCCCAATTATGTCTCTGGACCACAATCCGCACCAAACAGTGACTCGTTTTGTGTGCGTTGGCTTTTCAATGTATGCTTGCGGGTTTCCTGTGCCCCAAATGCGACAATTTTGCTTGTTTACATACCCGCCAAGATCAAAATGAGTTCCATTTGAAAAGAAAATTTTTTTTAAAAATCGGCATCTTCTGTAAGTCGTTTGCAGGCCCACTTAGCGAAGCGAAAACGTGTATACACAACCATATTCGTTCAGCGGAAGGATCAAACTGTCAAATCTGTCAAATCAGACATAAGCTAAGTCTTACCATTCACGAAATAAGCACTAGTTGAAAAAAATAAAACGTTAGATAGCCGACCGGATAGTTTATGCGAGAATCACTTTCCTTTAATGCGAGCGAATTCCATGAATGTTTGTATACTGCAGTGGACATTCTACGAAGAGATCGCTATAAAATGTTTGCTGGGACACTCAAGCATAAATTTATTAAAGCATTCATTGTTTTTATGTGTGTTAGTGAGAGTGATTTGTTTTTCCCCTTTTGTTGTTGTTGTTGTTTTGTTGTGTGTTGTTATTTATTACGTTTCAGTGTGTTTTTTTTATTGTTTTAGTTCTCATCTCCACTCGTTCATTCATTCATCCATTCAGTCATCCATTCATTCATTCATACGATCATTTATTTGCCTCATTATTTATGATCGTGTGTGAGTATGGGTGTGTGTGTGTTTGTTATTTTAATGGTCTTATAAGGGTATTAATTTTTTTTTATTTTTATTTTGTTATTGTTCATCGATTGTTTACAATAAAAAAAAAATGAGGAAAAAATACTATTTTTGTTGTTGTTGATTTTTTTTTTTGAATGAAATTAAGCAAAAAAGAGGAAAAAAATAAAACGTAACAACAGAGAAAACAAAAGCTGCTGCTGTTGTTGTTTGTTTTTTATTTTTTTTTAGTTTTTCTGTTTCAAAGTTATTTATGAATGAATGCGTAAAAATTGTTTTGTTCACTCACTACACTCTGTGTATTAAACTTTTTATTTTTTTTTTTGTACATACAAACGTATACGCATGATTGTAAAGTATAACGGGTGTCTAGTATAAATTTAAAACGTAGAAAACTTGCCAAAAACAAAAAACGGCAATTTGATTTTTTTCACATTAGTGAGTACGAGATAAAGGTTCAATTAGTCGTGACTTAACCATAACCATATAAATCAACTGTTTTAACCAACTTTATGGACATCTTTGTTTTCGATTATAGGTGACTTACCATAATGCCATAGTCATAACGATAACCATATGTTGTACCAATTGAATTTTGGTTTTTTTGCCATAATCATAAACAGCTGTTTGCTGAATTTACTTACATGTATACACATTTTTTTTTTTACTTTTATACTTTTGAAAAATACATATGTATGTGCAAGTAACGTAAACAGCTGTTTATGGCTATGGCAGCACTGATTGCTGCTAATAGTAAATTTACGGTTATGGATTATGCTACGACTACAGCGTTATGGTAAAGGCACGACTAATTGAACCTTAACTCGTTGTTTTTCACACACTAGAAGGGAATGCAATCTACGAGTTATCACATAGTTGACAGTCAACGTGTTAAATTAAAAAAACTCTCAATTTTAATTTTTAAAAAGGAATTTTTTCAATAAAATTGATAATCCTTGAAGTTGCTTTAGTCTAGTAGGTAGTGTGTTGACTTAATAGACTTAAAGCCAGATTAAATCCGTTCAAAATGAAATTTAAAGAAAAAATCTTCTGTAATTAACTCTCAGCAGTCTTATGGCCAGATGTCGGCACCAGTGTCCCTCAGGGGAAGATCATCTTCTGCTTTTTACACACGTAGGACATGAACATCAACATTGTTCTTTAAAAAAAAACGTAAAAATGCATTCAGTTGCTTGTCAGCTTTCAGTGAAACAGGTTTTTGAAATTTTTTTTGTATATGAATTATACATCCAAAGAAAAATTGCAGTACGATTTACAGTTTTCTCATAAGATTCACTAATAACAGTGAGAAATGATTTCCATTATTGGAAGAATATTTGTCAAGTTAAATACGTAGTCTTTAGGAACTTGGCGCTGTACATTTTCCATTTTCCACTACACAAACATATTATTTGGTTACACTTGAAAATATTAACGACCTATTTATCTTTGGGTTATACACATGCCTCTCATAAATCACACACATATTTATATTATAATTGTGTGATTGATAATTGCAAAGAAAGTTTCTAGAACTGTCGTTGAGTCGATTTAATGCAAGATTTACCAACGTCGATACAATAGAATATGCTAAAATGGTGTATATTTCGAATTGTTTACCCAGAGGTTTAATATTTCAAGTGTACCGACCTGTTTATATAGTGAAAATGGATGTGCAGCGTCAAATTCACGTGAAACTTCTTCCAAAATAAGATTATTCTCATTGTATTAGTGCATCCAATACGTCTCCTACGTATTTCTTCGGTGTATAATTGATATACAAAAAATTAAAAACCGCGATGAGTATCATGAGCGACACAACTGAATGCATTCTAGTTTTTTAACGAACAATGTTGAATCGATGCCGTATGTAAAAAGCCGACGATATTTCCCTGAGGAGACATGGCAAACAGTGAGAGTAAAATAAAATACAAAGTTCTCAAAAACGATTTGAATAAACTGTGTTCTAACATTCACCTAATAACATACACAACATGGAGGTGTGTGAACAGGCGTATCTGACTGTAAGGTGATAGGCTAGGCAAGGCTGTATAATATCGAAAGAACATAAATGTATTTTCTCAGTAAGACGGCACTTTCCCCAACGACAATAAAAAAAAGCCACAAAACTGAAGTTATTGTGTGGCGACGACACAAGATCGTGCTATAATTTAGTCAGACTTGTGTGCAGACAGTTGCCGTGGTGAAGAAAATATTTGTTAGGTGTTGTTGCTTACAAAAGGTTGTAAGCAGAGAAATATTACGAACACACACAGATTGTGATAGTTAATTGTTGTATACGTAGGACAAGTTTGAACAGGTGGCCCAAAAAGTAGTGCGGGAAATAAAGAAATAGATTAAAAATTGAAATACAAATTTATTTTTATTTTATGTGGCAATGTACGAAGCTTATATTTTAAACGTTTTTAAAAGGACAAAAACGTAACAGTATGTACATATGTCAGCATGTTGAAGATAATAGACCTAGGTTAGCATTTAATGCTATTGTGATACCATAATCAATTCTACCAGGCAGTCAAATGATACCGAAAGTGGAGGCTGTAAACCTCCGTCTCTTAATGATAAGAGTAAGGCACTGATACATGAGATGAAAGACAGTCTCTTTCTTTTCCTCCTCCTCAGACCAACAACTCCTGCAGAAGTCATTCGTCGGAATGCTGAGACGTTCGGCGCTCGCCATGCCTACACGCAAGAATCGCAGTTGTGCGGTGGATGGCCAAGTTATTTAAGAACGTATGTATGTATGTGAGTCTAGTAGGTAGTGTGTCGGCTTATTAGACGTAAAGTCAGAGTTCGATTCCCAGGCGAGACATCAAAACGAAATTGTAAAAAATACCGGTGACTGCCTCTCTGCAGATTTCTAGCAAAAACTCTGAAAAGTTTCTCAAAAAATCAGTCGTTCGGAGTCAACTTTAGACTATCTATTAAATTAACAAACTTTGAAGTTTTTATTGCAATAAAATTGTTGTTTTAAGCGGAAAAATTGATTTGATATTAAAGGTCAAGGTATACATACCAATATTTTGGGGTGTAATTTAAATTGAAGTCAATTAATGGAACTTACCTGGAAATAAAAGAAAAAAAGTGGAAATTTTTAGTAATTATGACAAGACCAAAATGCTTAAGAAGAAATAAATGAGATGTAAATATTTAAATAGAAATAAAAGAGATTTGAAATGTTATTCAATCAAATATGATGTGTTGTTTTAATAGGATATCATTCAGGAATTGGGTCTTAATTTATGTTGTATATGCGTCAGTAGATCAGTATACGTTTCTAAAGCGGTAAAAAGTCTTTTAATTTTTTTAGTATTTGCCAGTAATTTTGGCGTATGCTGTAAGGGATCACACATAGGACAGATATTTTCAACAAAACGAAAGTATGAAACAATATTTCTACGGCGACTTCCTCTCAGCAGATTTCTAGCAAAAACTCTAAGAGTAAATAAAAACCTGCCATGAAAAGTTTCTCAAAAAAATCTGTCGTTCGGAGTTGACTTTAAACAGTAGGTCCCGCCACTTATGTATAAAATTAACACACGCAACATAAATGGTGTGAGAAACTAGGTCAATAATCCTGACTGAAAGGTTGTAATGACCAATTAAGTATGTATGCACGATATCTGAGCTAAGGTTCAGAGATCAGCAACGAGTATTGAAAACGATGAGTAGATTCGAGTCATACTGATAATTTCTGATACTTTGATACGCATTCATAGTTATTTTAATATCATGGAACCTCTACTCATATTCAAAGTTTGAAATACTCATCGTACTCATACTTAACAAATACGCTTGATGTTGTTGATTTCGAGTCGTCTCTTCTTAACATTTATACGAAGCACAAAATAAGTATGATTCGCATACGAGCATTGCAATACTCACAAGAAGATTGTATGTATGCTTTGTTTGTTGTCTTTTTCTTTCCTTTCTTCTTTGTTTGTATATGCAACAACAACAACAAAGACTGTAAATTTTGATGAATGATTCGAATCACTCGACCCATTTATAAGTATTATAAAGTAATTTTCTAAATTTATTTATGTACTTATAAATCAATGTTATAACGAGTACGAATGAATCAGAGTAGTTGAATTTCAATTGTGTTGATTCACTCATACTCAAAATTGCATGAGTACTTATGAGTAGCGGAGAAACGATTCACTGCTGATCTCTGCTAGGGTTTGAAGCACGGGACTTTTGGCTCATAAGGCATTACACTTCCTACTCGATTACGACGATTCCTACGAGAACTATTAAATTTTAATCAAAGGAACTCTCCTATAAACAAGAATTATTTGCTGTTTAATTAGGTCAATCGGCAGCAAGAGCAATAAGTTCGCAATGAATTTCCGCACATTAAATATTTTGTAGTTGATCTTAGGCTGTTTTAAAGTATTTTAGTCCTACGGGGTACATTCGTTTAATTTAGGTAAGAAGTGGTGTAAGAAACTAGGTCAATAATCCGGACTGAAGGGTTGTAAAGACCAGTTATGGCCAGCTTAAATGAAAGGATTCTCACAGATTTCTGTTTAGTTAGGCTAGAGGACGTGTACTTGTCAATTATGACAAGTACAGTAGACGGTGGTCGAATTGACCCATTGTACTACGTCCTAGCTTCTCACACCACTTATGTTGTGTGCGTTAATTTTATACATGAGTGGCGGGACCTACAGTTTAAAGTCGACTCCGAGCGACACATTTTTTGAGAAGCATTCCATGGCAATTTTTTACTCTCAGAATTTTTGCCAGAAATCACCGAAAAATTATTTTCAAATTTTCGTTTTGATGTCTGACCTGGGATTCGAACTCGGGTCTTTCGTCTAATAAGCCAACACACTACCTACTAGACCACGGCGACCTCTGTTTATACTCGTGATGAATTTTTTTTCCAAAACAATAGAAGTTTTTTTAAATTAGATTATTTGCTAGAAGAGATTCTTTTCTTTTTACTGCAGCCTAGAAACCTTAGAAATTACTTTTTCCCCTAGCCACTACACAGAGCGACAATAATGTGTGTTGACACTTGTTGCTGAAGATGTGTGTTTGATGCCTCTATATAGAGGAACGCACCTTTTAAATTTTCTTTCCTTTTCTATCTCTCTCCTCTCTGGTCCTCTCTTTGACTCTCAGTTGCCATCATCATTAGATTCTTAACGGAAGTTATGCGGAAGTACTTTGTATTTATGGTTTAACATTCTTATGATTTTCTTCTTCTTCTTATTCTTTTGCTGTTGTTGTTTGTCTTAAGATCTTTGACCCTTTTCCTCTTAATAACAAACTTACTTTACTTGGTGTAAGCCAGCCATCATCATCACCATCATCATCATCATCTTCGTCATCATCAACGTAATTCCGGTGAATTACTTTTCTATCCAAAAACATGATGAGTTTGAGTTTTTTTTTCTTCTTCTTCTTCTAGTCTTCCCGAATATAATCGTTCTTGCGTATGTAACTTGCGTATGCTGGTTGGTTGGTCTTTTAACCTCAAACATATGCATGGACGTGTGTGTAGTACGTATGAATTGTTTTAAGAAACCTTTTGCGGATGTTAATGAAATTATTTTCAAATTCTTCTTCTTTTTTTTCACTCTCTCTCTCTCCAATTTATTCTATTTTTCCTCTAATGGCATGGCATTCTTAGATCGGAAGTCATAATTCTATTCTTAAGTGTTAAATAAGCGTTTTTAGTTGTTGTTGTTGTTTTTGTTTTTTTTTTTTGTTTTCATTATTGTTGGTGTTGGTAATTTTGAAAACTATTAACGGGAAAGTGTGAAAAATTATTGGAATTTTCTTCTTGGTTTTTTTTTTTGTTCCTTCAAATCTAGCGGAAATGTTACAATTTAAGCTTTAATGGCATAGTGTTGGGAGAATTTATTTGTTTTTTTGTTTTTTGTTTCTTTTAATTAATTAGGACAACGCAAACATATTTCTTTTTACACAAACCAATATTAATTGAAATATAAAGGAAGAAGAAGTAAATAATTCCGCATTATTCCGCTTTGTAACCTAAGAACCTAAGCCCAAATTACAGTCAATTCGAATACAATAATGTATGCATGTAATCCATTTGTATAGCAAGGCTTAAACGGTATAATATTGTGTAGACAATACATTTAAACCATAGGACTGACTCACATACATACGTAATGGGTCATTACAACCTTTCAGTCAGGATTATTGACCTAGTTTCTCACACCACTTATGTTGTGTGTGTTAATTTCATACATCATTGGCGGGACCTACAGTTTAAAGTCGTCTCCGAACGACAGAGTTTTTTTTGAGAAGCTCTTCATTGGCAATTTTTACTCTCAGAGTCTTTGCCAGAAATCTGCTGAGAGGAAGTCGCCGAAGAAATATTTTTCGTTTTGATGTCTGACCTGGGATTCGAACCCGGGCCTTTTGTCTACTAAGCCAACACACTACCCACTAGACCACGGCGACTTGAGTTGATGCTAGGTGACTATAAAATGGCCAGTGATATACCTTCAGCATTAGACAGTCTACAGCAATCGTCCCCAAGAAAACCGGGGGAGACATGGACTTTTAGAACGGTATGCATTAATCTATTATTTTGGTATCTTTGAACACGTTCCCCGGGTCTTCGACAGCGGTACTGCTTTCCATCTAATTGGAAACGAGTTATCTGATCTGATGAGTCCAAATGTAACCACTTGCAGTAAGATGGAAAGCAGTACTGCTAGCACAGACCCGGGGCACGTGTTCAAAGATACCAAGTGCAAAGATACTGGTAAACATGGCGGCCAAAATATAATGGTTTGGGGATGCTTAACATGGTGGCATGTTGGCATTCTATATTTAGTAGATAGTACGTACATAATTGGTCATTAGAACCCATCAGTCAGGATTATTGACCTAGTTTCTCAACCCACTTCTGTTGTGTGTGTTAATCTCATACATCAGTGGTGGGACTTACAGTTTAAAGTCGACTCCGAACGACAGATTTTATGAGAAACTTTTCATGGCAATTTTATTTACTCTCAGAGTTTTTGCCAAAATTCTTCTGAGAGTTAATCGCCGAAGAAGTACTTTTTGTATATTGTTTTAATGTCTGGGCCGGGGCTCGAACCCCGGCTTTACGTCTAATAAGCCAACACACTGCCTATTAGACTACGGCGATTTCTAGGATACAGCTTCGTTTATCAAACTTTCGAGCTGGTTTTCCAGCGTAGGGTAGTCGTGCTTTTCATGTACAGCCCTTGCTCCCTCAATCAGTACAGCGATTGCGTTCATATGTGGCGTCACAACGGCCAGCTATGCGTGCTTAACTAAGCACTCTGACCTAACCTAGGTTACGTTAGGTTAGAGGACGTGTACTTGTCAATTCTGACTACGTCCTAGCTTCTCACACCACTTATGTTGTGTGCGTTAATTTTATACATGAGTGGCGGGACCTACAGTTTAAAGTCGACTCCGAACGACACATTTTTTGAGAAACTTTTCATGGCAATTTTATTTTTACTCTCAGAGTTTTTGCCAGAAATCTGCTGAGAGGAAGTCACCGAAAAATTATTTTCAAATTTTCATTTTGATGTCTGACCTGGGTTTCGAACTCGGGTCTTTCGTCTAATAAGCCAACACACTACCTACTAGACCACGGCGACCTCTGACCTAACCTAACCTAATTTATTTTAAATTTAAAAATTTTTTTTTGGTACTTTTTTGTTGGTACTTTTCATTGGTACTTTCTTTTAAACAATCTAAATTCCTTTTTAGTTCCTGCTTGCATAAATGTATGTGCCTAAGTACACATATGTTATGTTCCCTTCTGTTAATCACAATTTAAATTTATTCAAAATGACTCATGTTTTCTTTCTTCTTTTTTTTCCATTTTTTTTTTTTTTTTGAGGGGGACAATCCCCGAACATCCCTGTTTAGTACGTAATACAGACAAATATCTTAAGTACGCACAGGATGTTTGTTTGTTATTCATTTGTAAGCGATAATTTAAAATCGGAAGTAAATTTTCTTTGTTGCAATCATTAAAATGAACCTTCCTTAAGGGAAATGTAAGTGTGTCGCCCTGTCGCCGTGTCTGGCGGCAGTTTGAAGTGTGATAAGCAGTAACAGACAGAGAGAGAGAGAGAGAGAGAGATTGAATGAGGAAGTAGGAAAGATGATAATGAAAAAACAGGTAAATCATCATCATCATCATCATTATCATCTTTTCTTAAAAGATTTAAAACTTCCTTACTTCCTTCCTTTCTTCCGTGTTTGTCGTTGTCGTTATCGTTCTGTCTTTAAGGTTCAAATGGAATTAAAATGTGTTTTTAATAAGGGATTACAGAAACGTATGTTTTTGTTGTTTTTTTTTGCTTAAAAATATTGTTGTTGTTGTTGTCCACATAAAACGGAAGTAATTTTTATCTTCAAAGCCATACATACGTATACACTCTAGTCTAGAATTTAAGGCAATGAATTAAGAGAAGAATTTTTTTTTTCTTTCTGTATTTGTTTCCGTATTATTTTTGTGTTTTTGTTTTTGTTTCTATAACAAAAAAAAAAAATCTTCCTAAAAATTGTACATTTTCTACCTACATACACTGTACATAGTATGCCAAAAGTATGCCAAAGTGTGACAGAGAGAGAGAGAGAGAAAGAGAGATTTTTTTGTTTATTCCTGGATGGATGACCTTTATTTATGTTTTTAACAACCATTTAAATACTTCCGCTATTTACTTCCGTATTTCCGAAATTAACAGAAGAAAAGAACACACACAGCTGGAGTTCCTTTTTAAGAACAGAAAAACCGGAAGTATTTTTTTCGTCTTTCCTCTCTTTTCTCTTGCATTTGATGTTTTAAAGTTTCTTAACTAATTTGCACTTGTCATGGAAACATTTTCTAAAAATGAAATTGAAAATAAAAAAACAAAAATTCCGGAAGTAAATCCCAATCTCTCAATATTATGAGGCTACGGCTGTGACTGTGCTTGTATTTCCAACTGCCTTGGCTTGACTACCTGTTGTTTTAACTCTTCCATATTATTCATATGGTGGTGGTGGTGGTGGTGGCTGCTGTTATCCCCGATTGACCTAAATTTAATGAAAAAAACACAAAAAAAATTTTTTTTGTTTGTTTTTAAATCTCTTAACACACCTGCTCTTTAGTTTAAAATGAAAATTTGCTTTGTTTCCCTTTAAATCCTGGCATAGTCTCTAGTCTACTTCTTTATTTTTCTTTTGCTTTACTCTACTCTACTCTACTACTCTTATCCTCCTTTACTGATGACAATACCAGCCTGTTTTTCAATGTGTTGTAATATCCGTAGAAACCCCGGCTTGGAGAATTCAATTATTATTATGCAGTCTTACATTGTATTCCTAAGTTAAAGATGACGACACACAGGATATTCGTATTTTTATTTATGCGTACATAAACACTACATTTGAGTATAATATGTAAGCAGATATATATTACCCTTAGGGGTAATAACACACAACCCCCTCTTCTTTCTCACATATTGTGCTTCCTAAACGAATCGTGGGAATTCTTTAATATTTTCCCTTCAATTTAGGGAGGGTAATCTGTTCAGTTCAACAAGAAAGGGTTGAAGAAACAGTGACCACCAAAAAATAAATAAAATTCTAACAATTAAGTAACTAAACTATTACCACTAATACCATGCTCAGACATTCACTTTTATTAAATCAATATTCGGTTTATTGAGAACAATATTTTTTAGCGTTCAGACACATAATATTCGAAAATTTATTTGACAGCTGTCAAACAAAACAGCTGATTGCTTCAACAACATTGCTTTTAATTTAATCGCGAAAATTAGTGCCCAAAATTTTTTTTAGAAAAAATGGAAAACACTTTAACATTGGAAAAGGAATTTCCTAATGATTAATCGAAACGCCGAGCTTTTGTGGTTAAAAGGGACTACTTGCGACTCCAAAGTGGATTTCCTTAGAAGAATGAGAAATAAAAATTTGATAATATAGGATAGCTAGCAGAAAAGAAAGCTTTTGCTTATGGTACTGCCGTTGTTTACATTTGAGTTGTTAAATATCAATAGGAAGCGTTCGGAAAAAATGTAATATACTCACTGAACGTACTTATGACAGTGTTGTATTTAAAGTTTTAATCAATATTATAACAATTTATGAATTTATTGATCAATAATTAATTGAAATTTTATATGAAATATTGAGATCAATAATGCCATTTATTGCGATTTTCTCAATATAAGTGCATGCCTGAACATGTAACCGAAAAAGTTTGACAATATTTAAAAAATTTATGAAATTTTTTTTTTTTTTCAATTTAAAAATCGGCAATGAAACAACTTTATAATAAAAAATAAGGGAAATTTGTTAATGTATATAAATTTTTTTTAAATGTACAGTTTCTTTTGTCGCTCACTGTATATATTTCTGTATTTTTTATGAACAATTTACTGCTATAAAGGGTATGTGTTGGTTGTAATTAACCTGCCAATGCATACATACAAACATAAAGGAATTCATTTGAATATATTTCTTCAACCCTTTCTTGTTCAACTGAACAGATTACCCTCCCTCAAATGAAGGGAAAATATTAAAGAATTCCCACGATTCGTTTAGGAAGCATAACATGTGAAAAAGAATAGGGGGGTTGTATGTTGTTACCCCTAAGGGTAATATATATCTGCTTACATATACTCAAATGTAGTGTTTCTGTACGCATAAATAAAAATACGAATATCCTGTGTGTCGTCATCTTTAACTTAGGAATACAATGTAAGACTGCATAAGAATAATTGAATTCTCCAAGCCTGGGTTTCTACGGATATTACAACACATTGAAAAACAGGCTGGTATTGTCATCAGTAAAGGAGGATCAGGGTAGAGTAGAGTAGAGCAAAGCAAAAGAAAGACTAGAGACTATGGCAGGATTTAAAGGGAAACAAAGCAAATTTTTCATTTTAAACTAAAGAGCAGGTGTGTTAAGAGATTTAAAAACAAACAAAAAAAATTTTTTGTGTTTTTTTTCATTAAATTTAGGTCAAACGGGGATAATAGCAACCACCATCACCACCACCACCATATGAATAATATGGAAGAGTTAAAACAACAGGTAGTCAAGCCAAGCCAGTTGGAAATACAAGCACAGCGACAGCCACTGCCACATAGTAATGAGAGATTGGGATTTACTTCCGGAATTTTAGTTTTTTTATTTTCAATTTTAATTTTAGAAAATGTTTCCATGACAAGTGCAAATTAGTTAAGAAACTTTAAAACATCAAATGTAAGAGAAAAGAAAGGAAAGACGATATTAACTTAGGGGGGGAAGAAAATACTTCCGGTTTTTCTGTTCTTAAAAAGGAACTCCAGCTGTGTGTGTTCTTTTTTTCTGTTAATTTCGGAAATACGGAAGTAAATAGCGGAAGTATTTAAATGGTTGTTAAAAACATAAATAAAGGTCATCCATCCAGGAATAAACAAGAAAATCTCTCTTCTTCTCCCTTTCTCCCTCTCCCTCTCTGTCACACTTTGGCATACTTTTGGCATACAGTGTACAGTGTATGTAGGTAGAAAATGTACAATTTTTGGAAAGATTTTTTTTTTTGTTATAGAAACAAAAACAAAAACACAAAAATAATACGGAAACAAATACAGAAAGAAAAAAAAAATTCTTCTCTTAATTCATTGCCTTAAATTCTAGACTAGAGTGTATGCGTATGTATGGTTTTGAAGATAAAAATTACTTCCGTTTTATGTGGACAACAACAACAACAACAACAATATTTTAAGCAAAAAAAGAAAACAAAAACATACGTTTCTGTAATCCCTTATTAAAAACACATTTTAATTCCATTTGAACCTTAAAGACAGAACGATAACGATAACAACAACGACAAACACGGAAGAAAGGAAGGAAGTAAGGAAGTTTTAAATCTTTTAAGAGAAGAAGAGATGATAATGATGATGATGATGATGTTTTACCTGTTTTTTCATTATCATCTTTCCTACTTCCTCATTCAATCTCTCTCTCTCTCTCTGTCTGTTACTGCTTATCACACTTCAAACTGCCGGCAGACACGGCGACAGGGCGACACACTTACATTTCCCTTAAGGAAGGTTCATTTTAATGATTGCAACAAAGAAAATTTACTTCCGATTTTAAATTATCGCTTACAAATGAATAACAAACAAACATCCTGTGCGTACTTAAGATATTTGTCTGTATTACTGTACGAAACAGGGTTGTTCGGGGATTGTCCCCTCAAAAAAAAAAATGAAAAAAAAAGAAAGAAAACATGAGTCATTTTGAATAAATTTAAATTGTGATGAACAGAAGGGAACATAACATATGAGTACTTAGGCAAATACATTTATGCAAACAGGAACTAAAAAGGAGTTTAAATTGTATAAAAGAAAGTACCAATGAAAAGTACCAAAAAAAAATTTTTAAATTTTAAAATAAATTAGGTTAGATTAGTACGGCATGCTCACTTAAGCATGCATAGCCGGCCGTTGTGAGGCCACAGCTGAACGCAATCGTTGTACTGACCGAGGGCGCAAGGGCTGTACATTAAAAGCACGACTACCCTATGCACGCTGCAAAACCAGCGCGAAAGTTTGATAAACGAAGCTATATCCTAGAAATCACCGTAGTCTAGTAGATAGTGTGTTGGCTTATTAGACGTAAAGCCAGGGTTCATGCCCCGGCCCTGACATTAAAACAAAATACAAAAAGATTTCCTCCCGGCATATTTCTGGCAAAAACTCTGAGAGTAAATAAAAATGCCATGAAAAGTTTCTCATAAAATCTGTCGTTCGTGATCGACTTTAAACTGTAGGTCCCACCAATGATGTATGAAATTAACACACACAACATAAGTGGGTTGAGAAGCTGTGGCCTTCTTGGGGACGATTGCTGTAGACTGTCTAGTGCTGAAGGTATATCACTGGCTATTTTATAGTCACCTAGCATCAACTCGTTTCCTTGTCGTTCGCATCTTCCCTCTTTCCACCTTTCCTAAGCCTGCACAATGCACTGCATGAGTAGGGGCCATCCCCTGAGTGCTAGGTCAATAATCCTGATTTAAGGACTGTAAAGACCAATTATGTATGTATGTATGATGTCTAAGCTAGGGTTCAGAGATCAGCAACGAGTATTCAAAACGATGAGGAGATTCGAGTCATACTTATAATTTCTGATACTTATACGCATTCATACTTATTTTAATATCATGGAACCTCTACTCATATTCAAAGTTTGAAATACTCATCGTACTCATACTTAACAAATACGCTTGATGTTGTTGATTTCGAGTCGTCTCTTCTTAACATTTACACGAAGCACAAAATAAGTATGATTCGCATACGAGCACTGCAATACTCACAAGAAGATTGTATGTATGCTTTGTTTGTTGGCTTTTTCTTTACTTTCTTCTTTGTTTGTATATGCAACAACAACAACAAAGACTGTAAATTTTGATGAATGATTCGCATCACTTGACTCATTTATAAGTATTATAAAGTATTTTCCTAAATTTATGAATCTAAATGAGTAGGCAACCTGTACTTATAAATCAATGTTATAGCGAGTACGAATGAATCAGAGTAGTTGAATTTCAATTGTGTTGATTCACTCATACTCAAAATTGCATGAGTACTTATGAGTAGCGGAGAAACGATTCACTGCTGATCACTGCTAGGGTTTGAAGCACAGGACTTTTGACTCATAAGGCATTACACTTCCTACTCAATAACGGCGATTCCAAGGAGAACTATTAAATTTTAATCGAAGGAACTCTCCTATAAACAAGAATTATTTGCTGTTTAATTAGGTCAATCAGCAGCAAGAGCAATAAGTTCGCAATGAATTTCCGCACATCAAATATTCTGTAGTTGATCTTAGGCTGTTTTAAAATATTTTAGTCCTTCGGGGTACATTCGATTAATTTGATTAAAAATTTAAAATTTATCCTACTGAGTTTGTTTAAATTGTGTAACTTCGCACACCATTTATTTTGTGTGTGTTAATATTATACATGAGTGGCAGGACTTAGAGTTTAAAGTCGACATCGAACGAAAGATCTTTTGAAAACTTTTTCATTGCAATTTTTATTTTTACTCTCAGAGTTTTTGCCAGAAATCTGCCGAGAGGAGGTTAGGTTAGGTTAGGTTAGGTTAGAGGACATGCACCTGTCGGTCAAGACAAGCACAGTACGCGGAGGTCGAAATTGGCCCATTGTACATTGTCCTTAGGGGAGGAAGGAAATGGAGGGTTTAAGAATGTAGAGAAGGGGAGGGAGAATGGGAAACGGAGGAACTACATATAAAGAAACAGACACAAAACAAAAGGGGTTGAGAGTGCGACTACACTTATGAAGCCCTAGCACCTCCCAACCAGCCCAAGCTGCTAATGAATCTGTGGAGAGCCTTGATGTCGGCTCTCGACACAGAACTCAAGCTCTCAAAGAAGGCCCTGCCGAGAGGAAGTCGTCAAAGAAATATTTTTTTTATTTTTCATTTTGATGTCTGAACTGGGTTTAGAACCTTATGGTATGGCAACTTACAAATCTTATCACTCCGTCATTATCCGTAAGGAAGATTGCATTACAAATGATTGTAATATCATCACCTTCCTATGACGTAATAGATTTAAAAACAATATTCTAGGAGTCTATGCTATTGATGCCATCCACATGATAAACGGAATCATCGTGTACGACATGCGGCGTATGCGCGTTAGAATACAAAATCATTGTGTTTCATTTCAATTTCTTTCTTTTGACGAGAATATTTTGTGTGTTTTTAACTGCCTGCCTGCCTGTAGCTGAAGCTGACTGACACTGCATCTTTCATTGTGTTCTTCTAGAATTTAATTTATGATTTACGATCGATTCTGCTCGTATTATAATTATGCCTCAACGCCTTTCTTTCTTTCTTTCTAATATTTTTCATTTGTTGAGCATCTTTTTTTTAATAGATTTCGATCTTTTCTAATTTTTTTTTATCTCTTCTTTTGTTGTTGCTTCAATTGTAAAAGAGATTTCAATTCACGATCTTGGCTCATATTTGTGGTTTGAATAGAAACAACTGTTGTTCGTTCGTTCGTTCATTTTAAGATTGTTATGCTGCCAGTCAGTCAGACAGCGAATCATTCTGTCACTCTGTGTGTGTAGGTGCCATCTGTTTGTTTTGTTTTATCTTTAGTTCCGGTTTCTATTTTTAAAAAGAATGCATTCTGATGCATTTCGAAAATGACGTCTTGTATTGTGTTTTTTCTTCTCGTTTTTTTCAATAAAATTTATGTCATTGATAGGGCCTTGTAGAATATAGAAATGGTAGGGGAATGAAGAAGAAAAAGAAGAGGAAAAAAAATTCTGAAATGATTTATGAGAGACCAATAGATACGTATTGGAACAGGTGTTTTAGATTTCCTTGTTTTTTCTAATAGAAATTTCAATTGTTTTTAAAGGGGAGAGAGAATAAATAATGATTGTTTGAAATGATTTTGATTTTTTAAAGGAATTTTTTTTTGTTTTGTTAAATACGAAATCCCTGAATGATATCGGCTCCGCCATCTAATGTTTTTTTTTCAACTAGTGCTTATTTCGTGAATGGTAACACTTAGCTTATGTCTGAATTGACAGATAACACAGCCCTGCAAATGGGGATTTTTTTGTGCAAATAAGCTGGCTCCAAGTGTATTCGCTGATCACGAATCTGGGTTCAAAAACCTTACATCACGTCAGGTTTTCGAGAAAAAGGGGACTGATCCCTAAACTATCCCTAAAAATATCGGTTTTTGGTAATTTTTGAAGAATTATAGACCTAAACACTGACGTGCTAGAACCATTGCTATTATCAGAAATTGGCAATTGATATTTTCTCTTTAAAATGAGCCCAAAGCCCAAATTGTTTGCATGCACCCTTAAAGTAGGGGGTGGGTTTAAGTCAAGGGGTGCAAGAGAAAAAGAAACACGTTGCGAAGGTCCTTAAAAATTAATCAGATTTATCCAGTATGGCGATCGAGGTTTATAAAAATTAATCGGATTTACTTGAAGACCGCCACACGCCATACGATCGCCATATTGGATCCGCCATTTTGAATTTTTTAAATCTGAAAGAAGATCTGTAAAAAAATCGCAAAAAATTTCTTCGGAAACACCTGAAGCCATCTTATTTGCAAAATCCATGCAGGGCTTTGTAGTCGCTGTGGTCTAGTGCGTAGTGTGTTGGCTTATTAGACGAAAGGCCCGGGTTCGTATCCCAGGTCAGTAATCAAAACGAAAAATGTTTCTTCGGCGACTTCCTCTCACCAGATTTCTGGCAAAGACTCTGAGAGTAAAAATTGCTATGAAAAGCTTCTCAAAAATCTGTCGTTCGGAGTCGACTTTAAACTGTAGGTCCCGCCACTCTTGTATAAAATTAACGCACACAACATAAGTGGTGTGAGAAGCTAGATCGTAATCCTGACTGAAGGGTTGTAATGGCCAATTATGTATGTTATGTATGTATGCAGGGCTGTGTAATTAATTTTCACCTTCCGCTGAACAAATATGGTTGTGTATAGGTGTCTTCGCTTCGCTAAATGGGCCTGCGATCGACTTACAAAAGATGCCGATTTTGGCAAAAAAAAAATCTGCTTTTCAGATGTAATACTTATCTTTGACGGCACCCCACAAATAATAGCCCAACGGTGTCAAATCGCAGCTCCAAGGTAGCCAAACGACATTAGCTTTACGGCTGATAATGCGATTTTCAAAAACAGGGCGCAAAACATTGAGTGTAGCTTCGGCTGTGTGGCACGTAGCGCCGTCCTGTTGAAACCAAATGTTGCCAATAACCTCCTGTTCAATTTTTGTGAACAAGAATTCCTTCAACATGGCTTCAACGATCGCTGTTGACTGTAACGGTCACTCTTTGCCTTTTTTGAAGAAAAATGGTTCAATTATGCCTCTGGACCAAAATGGCCCAATTATGCCTCTGGACCAAAAAAACAGTGACTCGTTTTGTGGGTGCGTCGGCTTTTCAATGTATGCGTGCCGGTTCAAAATGAGCTTCATCTGAAAAGATGATTTTTTTTTTTTGCCAAAACCGGTATCTTTTGTAAGTCGATCGCAGGCCCATTTAGCGAAGCGAAAACGCCTATACACAACCATATTCGTTCAGCGGAAGGATAAAACAAATTATCTGTCAAATCAGACATGAGCTAAGTGTTACCATTCACGAAATAAGCACTAGTTGAAAAAAAAAAACGTTAAATGGCTGACCCGATCTTAAGGAGTGACAATATTTCGAAATTTTTTTGTAATTTTTTTTTTTTGTTTCAATTTTAAAAACTATTAATGAAACAATTTTAAAATAGAAATAAACGGTAAATTATTAATGTACAGATTCTTTTGACGCCCACTGTAAATTTTTAGTACTAGTAGTACAAAACATTCAATTTTAATAGATAAACAACACGACAATGGCTGTTGCCTATAACTCAAAAAGCTGGTACCTTCTTTTTTTCTTCATAAATTTACAATAACTTTCTTTAAAAAATCATTTTTAAAACTATTAACTTTCGATTATTGCAATAAAATTGTAATATTACAATAGCAGAAAATACTTTTACTCCTACCCATTCATCTTATGTGCACATCATGCACACACGACACTGATTCCAACTAATTTATGTCGTCTTAACATCTTTCTGTGACACTTTCTTTTTATGGGCAACAAAAACAAATAAGAAAACAACAACAAAAACAACAAGAATTTCAATAAAACGAATGTCACTCCGGAAAGAAAATGAATGGAGGAGACCCCAACACATTCGTTTGTTTGTGTTTTTTTTTCTTTCTAGTTTTACTTCCGCTACTTCCGAAACACTTTAATCCACTTCCAAAGATACAAATCTCTTGCTGTTGCTGTTGCTTGTTGCGTATTTGTGTTACAAAATGTATGAACAACATTTTATGACATTTTAAGAAAAATCAACAACAACAATAAGAATAAACTACACCCAACTCTATAAATAAATAGGAAACAAAACAAAACCTAATGACCTTTTGTTAAAGAAAAAAAAGACAGAAAACAACAACAAATCTTAACTTTTTCCAGACGCCTACTCACGAATAGGCCTTTTGAACATGAAAAAAATTTTTTTTTGATTTTTTTGAATTTTTAAGAAATCAATACAATTTTAAAGGTTTTTTTCTTCGTTGTTGTTTTTTTTTTTATTTTTTGTATTTTGTAGTTGTAAACGAACGTCTTTAACCATTTAAATGGAATCAAACACAGCAGGTAGTGGCAGGCATTACATGGAGCATAGCTACACGTGTGATGACAGTATTGCCATGTTATGAAAAATTGCATTTAAAAAAACGGATATTTTAGTAGAAAAGGGGATTTCGAATCGGAGAAAACAATAAAACTTTTGAAATTTAAATTAATTTGGAATTGCTAGAGGAAAGGAATTTAAAAAAATTACACGGGCCTTATCAATAAAACAAAATCGTTTTCATTAGGACCAACACAAATCTTTAAAATTTTTTTAAACACTAATGCTATGTTCAGACAAGCTCTTTTATTAAGTAAATCGCAATAAACACCATTATTGTGCTCAATATTTCATATTTCAAGTTTCAATTGATTATTGCGCAATAAATACGTAAATTGTTGTAATATTAGGTTAGGTTAGGTTAGGTTAGAGGACGTGTACTTGTCAATTCTGACAAGTACAGTACTCGGTGGTCGAATTGACGCATTGTACTACGTCCTAGCTTCTCACACGACTTATGTTGTGTGCGTTAATTTTATACATGAGTGGCGGGACCTACAGTTTAAAGTCGACACCGAACGACACATTTTTTGAGAAGCATTCCATGGCAATTTTATTTACTCTCAGAGTTTTGCCAGAAATCTGCAGAGAGGAAGTCACCGAAAAATTATTTTCAAATTTTCGTTTTTGATGTCTGGCGACCACGGCGACCTCAAATATATTTCATATAAAGTTTCAATTGATTATTGCGCAATAAATACGCAAATTGTTATAGTATTAAGTAAAACGTTCAGTAAGCATATTACAATTTTCCGAACACTTTCAATTGATATTTGGCAACTTAAATGTCAACAACTACAATGAAAAAAGCAAAAAACAATGTTGTTGAAACATCCAGCTGTTATTGTTTACCAGCTGTCAAATGATTATTGAATAAACAGCTGAGCTGCGTATATTATGTCTGAACACTTTAAATATTGTGCTCAATAAACCGAATATTTACTCAATAAATGTGCATATCTGAACATAATATAATGATTCGTCAACAGCAAGGCCTTGATCTCCCAGATACGGAAATTTCTGATAATGTATTCTACACTGAGTGTCAAAAGAAACTGTACACTTGAAAAAATATAAATTAATAAATTTTATTTTTATTTTAAAATTGTTTCATTGCTAGTTTTTAAAATTGAAACAAAAAAAAAATTACAAAAATCTAGAGCACTCTCCTACTTAAGCGGTTAAAAGTTGAGTTTGGTTATTAAAATTTTATCCATATTGCACAGTTTCTTTTGAGGCACACTGTATATCCCACAGTGATCAATTTTGTTATCGTAATTTTGTCGTGATGCTACCCAAATTATGTTTTAAAGAAACTACCACTGAAATCGAGACGTATTTTCTGCCAACTGACTTTAAATAAAATATTGAAGGGAACTTGGTTTTGTTTGCAGTTTATCGTTAGCCTAGAAGCGTAAAAGAAAGCAGTTAAGGGAATGAACAACTTTTAATGTTATTAGATCAATAACTGTGAATCTCAATACTCCTAAATACTTCTAAAACTCTGTTGAATTAAAATACAATTTAAACGCCTTTAGCGAGGGCACAATATTGAAATAATGGAAGCGATTAAGCGATTTTCTTGTTTTCAGTAAAGCGACTTTTTTAGAGGTCGCCTTGGTCTAGTAGGTAGTGTGTTGGCTTATTAGACGAAAGACCCGAGTTTGAATCCCAGGTCAGACATCAAAACGAAAAATTTGAAAATAATTTTTTCAGCAGATTTCTGGCAAAAACTCTGAGAGTAAAAAATTGCCATGGAATGCTTCTCAAAAAAATGTGTCGTTCGGACTCGACTTTAAACTGTAGGTCCCGCCATTTATGTATAAAATTAACGCACACAACATAAGTGGTGTGAGAAGCTAGGACGTAGTACAATGGGTCAATTCGACCACCGAGTACTGTACTTGTCAGAATTGACAAGTACGCGTCCTGTAACCTAACCTAACCTAAGAGATTTTCTTGTTTTTAGTAAAGCGACTGTGTCATGCAAAAATCGCTTATGATAGTTGATTGTCGGGGAAGGAATATATTTGTGAACCATAGTCTGTGATTATTTAAGTCGGCTTTCAATCAATCACACTGCCAGTTTACAGACCTAAAACAAGTCAAATGTTTCAGAAACTACTCCCTAGTAATCTCCCTTGCCAACAAATATAATCTGGACTGTACTGCCTTATTAGAGGTCATCCTCTTCACTCTGGTTTATTATAAATAAAATTCGGTTTTAAAGATTTGATTTCAACATATTTGGACTTAAAGAGAACGCAGAAAACAAAAATACCTGGAAAAGCATTTTTTACGCATCTCAATTGTATTACGAACATCATCATCAAGGTTATCTATTACAGACTGTACTTACAGGCTGTACTTACGTACTTACAGGCTGTACTTACGTACTTACAGGCAGTACTTACGCACTTACAGGCTGTACTTACGTACTTACGGGCTGTACTTACGTACTTACAGGCTGTACTTACAGGCTGTACTTACGCACTTACAGGCTGTAGTTACGCACTTACAGGCTGTCTACCCATGAATACTTATTCCCATTGTAAGAGAGCCTTTATCCATTACTCTGAACTGATCATAACAAATTGCAGTTGCCTTTGTTTACTAGGTACTGTGTTGGCTTATTAGACGTGAGGCCTCAGTTCAAACCCCAGGTCAGACATCTCTCAGAAGATTTCTTGCAAAAACTATGAATAAATAAAAATTGCGATGAAAAAATTATTCAAAAAAACTTCTTTTGTTCAGAGTCGACTTGTAGGTCCCCCTCCACTTATGCATAAAATTAAAGCACACAACATAAGGGGTGTAAGAAGCTAGGTTGTAATCCTAATTGAAGGGTTATAATCTATGTATGCATGCATGTATGGTCGTAACATTAACTCTCTATTGGATTGTGAACTGATTTTAAACAAATACAGTGCAAGCTCGATTATCGCAGCTTAAAAAAATCTATCCTATTGCAATTAACGAAAATTTACGGTTAGAAGGTTCCTTTTTTCCAATTTCTAAACTGTTAAAAACCATGTTAAGTGTAGGCATTAAATCAGTTCTTCACTGTACATGTATGGCTTAGGACTGATGGATATAAATGTCATTGGAAATGATTGCATCCAGAATATTTTTTGCATTGATCAAAATGCTTCAAATTTAAGCGTCATGACCGCATAGTCCATAGCATTATGGGATTATAATTTCCTTCTTTTTTTAACTCTTTAACAAAGTTCAATAACTGCCTTCAAATCGATCAATGTTATTAAAGAAAAATCTCATATTTCCATCAAATCCATACAATTTTTTTTTTTTTTTGTTCAAACAATTTGTGTCATATTAAGCCAAAAACATTGAAAAAAAACTGAAGAGAATATTTCAGTAAATTTAAACTGAACTTTAAAATATGATATCAAGGCAATAAAAGAAAATATGTGATCACCTTAGGTCGAGGGGGAGGGGGGAGATACATGCCAATGCATGAACGGACTGACAGACTGACGGACTGAGAATGAATTTGATATGTTTAGACAGAAAACTTCAAAAGACAAACAAACATTGAAGAATGAGAAGGAAAAAAAAACTTTTTTTGTTTGTGAATTCCTTTTCAATTTTTTCTCTTTTTCTTTTTCTTTCTTTTGTTTTAAATATTTTCAGAAAAAAACAAAACAAAAAAAGCAATCGGGCCTTTAAAAAAAAAGTTTAAGAAAACATTGTATGGGCCCCGTTGATGTTTTACATGACATGACAGACAACAAGACAGACATTCAATACAGAGTGCTGCAGTGTGTGTGTGAGTGAATGAGTGGGTCATTCATTCCAAAAACAGATTTTTCTGTTGCTGTTGCTATAGCCGGGCTTAAACATGCCTTAAAGCTTAAATAACCTAATAAAGCTCAAATTACTTATGGACGGAACGGTTTCCCACTAAACAAAATATAACACACTGCTGTTGATGAAATTGAAGTTGAAATTTTTTTAAAAAAAGAGAAACAAAAAAAAAAAAAAGAAAAAAACTGCATAAAGGGAATTGAGAAAAGCAAAAAAAAAGAAATAAAAAAAATGCTGAACAAGACCTTTAAAGAAAAGCAAAAGTAAATATTTATGAACAAATGCAAGTACACGTACGTACGTACTCTTATATTTGTGCATACAAAAGGTACGTACCAGACAGAGTATGACGAAATATTTCTTACACCACATACCATACCACCAGTAGCAAAGGATGAACAGAAAATTGCGATTTTCTTTTTTAATAGGAAATGAAAAACGTTTTTAAATGTAAAGACTGTTTAAAGGTACTTTTGAAAAAGTACTTTTAATCAAAGAAAATATACTTCCACTGAAGGATGAACCGAAAATTATGATTTTTTAATAGTAAATGAAATAAATTTTTAATGTAAATTGTTTACATACTGAAGTTAAAAAAGGTACTTTTTTCAAAAAGTACTTTTAGTGAAGGAAAAAGTATTTCAATCATCGATGTAATTTTCAAAAATTTTGCTGATATTAAAAAAGTATTTCGTTGTTAATTAAGGCAATTTTTAAAGGTATTTTTTTACAAAAAATGTTTACATATTCTAGTTAAAAAAGGTACTTTTTTGAAAATTATTTTTAGTGAAGGAAAAAGTATTTCAAACATCGTTCAATTTCTAAAAAAATTTTCATTTTTAACCAATTCAACTTTTAAATGTACTTTTTTATATAAAATGTTTACATATTCTAGTTAAAAAAAGGTACTTTTTTGAAAAAGTACTTTTAGTGAAGGAAAAAGTATTTCAAACATCGTTCAATTTCCAAAAAAAATTTCATTTTTAACCAATTCAACTTTTAAACGTTCTTTTTTATATAAAATGTTTACATATTCTAGTTAAAAAAGGTACTTTTTTGAAAAAGTACTTTTAGTGTAGGAAAAAGTATTTCAATCATTAATGTAATTTTCAAAAAATGTGCTGATATTAAAAAAGTATTTCGTTGTTAATTAAGGCAACTTTTAAAGGTACTTTTTAATACGATAAATTTAGAATTAGGTAAGGTGGCAGACTCCTATTGAAAAGATCCCCCTTAGATCAGCATTTAGGGCCATTGTGATATATATGTACATAGTAGAGGTGTGCACAAGACATTCTGCTAGGTTATCCTTCACCGAATGCAATACTGTAGTGTACTCTTTTCTGTTGCTCGTGATTTTACGAGTGCACTGAAATGTGTATTTCTCATTTATTCAATCTATACAACAGCAAGCACTCGTGTGCCTGTGAAGTAACGGAACTATGCTTTGTGTTGTAAGAGCATATTTTACTACTGAAGCTACATTTTCAGTATTGCCATATGAATATCAGGAGTATAAAAAAGTAGTAGTTTCAAAAAAGTTTTTCCCCAGAAATAAAAAGTTTAAAAAAGTTACTGGCAATGCTGACTGGCGTTGACGAAAATGTTCGGTTGCCGAGAGCAAAAAAAAGAAATCCATATTGCGACTCTATGAAGAGTGCAATATTTTTGTTGCACTCTTCACACAACTCTCTTTTATACAATGATTTCCGAGTGCAGTTGTTTTTTTGTACTCTATCCTTGCTTCATACTTATTGACATTTGCAGCGACAATCAATATTCGGTATTGAGAAAAACGCATTTTAGTGTGCAAATTTATATGTCTTGTGCACACCTCTAATACATGCATAATTGGTCATTACAAGCCTTCAGTCAGAATTACGACCTAGCTTCTCACTCCACTTATGTTGTGTGCTTTAATTTTATACATGAGTGGCGGGACCTTCGGTTTAAAATTGACACTGAACGACAGATTTTTGCGAAGCTTTTTCACGGCAATTTTTATTTTAGTCCCCCAAAGTTTTTGCCAGAAATCTGTTGAGAGGTAGTCACCGAAGAAATATTTTCATATTTTTCATAGGTTGAGATCAAAGCTGGGATTTGCGCTTGTGTTGTGTGTGTTAATTTTATACACGAGTGGCGGGACTCCGAACGACAGATTTTTGAGAAACTTTCCATGGCAATTTTAATTTTACTCTCAGAGTTTTTGCCAGCAATCTGCTAAGAGGAAATCGCCGAAGGAATACTTTTTGTATTTTATTTTGATGTTTGGCCGGGGACTCGAACCCTGGCTTTACGTCTAATAAGCCAGCACACTACCTACTAGACCACGGCGACATCACTCGGAAGTATTCCCTAGATAAAACAAAATCCAAAGTAAATCTTGCCGAGTCAGAGATGTCAGAAATTGAAAGGCCAAAAACTTTTGTCGCTTTATTACAACGGCTGGACACTGGCACGTAAGGTGAAAAGCAGTATTTTCTTTCTCCTCAGGCCCACAGCTAGTCATTTGTCGGAATGCCAAGCTATGATTGGCCATGCAATTTAAGGACAGCAGTGAGTCAATCCTTTGCTTGTTTATACGTAGGGTGCAGTAGAGTCTACCTCTAGTGCACATACCTTCCTGTTGCCAACGAGATTGAGCTAGCCTGTAAAACGAGTGGATTATATCGATATGAAGTGAGACAATCGGATTAGCTATGCCCTGTTACATGGTTGAGTTTGCTAGTTCCTTACCAGCCCGACTAAAGTGAGTGACCTAAGAATGATAAAAAATTTCTCTGAGAAATCCACCGTGTGCCAAAGAACTATGCAACCAAAAAATGTACTTTTTAAAAAGAATTCCTCTTGCTTGAATACCCTATAAATTCCGAATCCGACTGCATACATGGTACATTTTTCTGTTGCTTTTGTTTTGTTTTTTTTTTCCTCTGAAATTCCTCTCCCAAACAAAAAACGAAAAGAGGAGATAACAAATTCAAAAGGTATGCACTTTTGGTATGTTGCAGCATTATTTTCATCATTGTTGGTGTTGTTGTTGTTGGTGCAGCTTCATTAAAAATAATTTTTTTTTTTTTTGTTGTTGTTTTTGTTGTTAATTTCATTTGTTTATTTGAATTCAATCAGTTGCTAGGTATCATCAGAGACAAGGCATTAAAAGCATTTCAATGGCATTGCATTTGGCAACGGTTGGCTTAATGAAAAGAATTTCAGAAATTCTGTTTTTTTTTCGTTTTTTGCTTCTCTCAATGTTTCTCACTCTCACTCGATCTCTGTTTCTCTTTCAAAATATAAAACTTCCGGTGCCACCGATTGCCACACAGCCAAACGTAGAAACTTCCAAGTGAACACAATACAATTGCTTTGGAATTTCTAAGAAAACAAAAAAAAAATGTGGCATAAACAATAATGCCACACTCACTCACTTACATACACACAGAGAGAGAGAGAGAGGGGGAGGGGAGAGAGTTAATCAATGAAAAGGGAAAAAACATTCCTTCACTCATACTTTATGTGTCATGTTGCAAGTTCATGTGCTGCAAATCAATTTGATTGCATTACGTATGCACGTTACTGACATTTTCCAAGTTATTGTTGTCATTCCGAGTAGTCGTACTTAATATGTGACACTAGAGAAATAGTCAAATACCAATGGAGGGGGGGAGGAAAACAACAAGCTTCGAATAATATGAGAAGCCCTTGTTTTAATCTTTAAAAAGCTTTTCCTTTGTATTGTTCATACACGACTTGTTAACTTCAATTGAATTTCCGCTTTATTTTCCCTCTTTTTTTTTGTTTTTTCTAAGAAGTACTCTGGGTACTCAGGCAAACTTGGTTAGCAGATTTAGCAAAAGCATAACAAAAAAGAATGGGAAAGGGTTGGTGGTTATTGGAGGGGTTGCGTGACAAAGTTTACCGTTTCATCATTGTCACAAAGTTAAAATTGAAGTGCAGAATCACGTTTCATTTGCAAAGAAAAGAAACAAAAATTTTTCTATTTGAACTTAAGTGCGTGCACACATAAGATGTTTAAAGGAAGTAAACATTTCCTTTTAAAATAAAAGGGTGTAGTAAAAAGAAGTTATGCTACCAATTGAAAATCTTTAATTTACTTTTTATTACTGACAACCTTATGTCTAATGGAAGACACTTTGCTTTAAAAAATCATGTTTGTTTGATCATACTTTGGTCCTGCACAATTAGCAGTTCTACCCAGTAAACCACAATCCTCCAAACTAGGGTCCATTCGAATACAATAATACCATTTGTATGGCAAGGCTTATACGCTATAATATTGTATACATTGTAAACAATGGAACTGATTCACTTACGTTCTTAAATAGCATGGCCATACAAGCACATGATTGCCCTTTTTGATAGGCATGCCTATTTCTATCCGATAAATGACTTCTGCATACCCTGTGGCTTTGAGTAAGAGGAGGAAGAGAAACTGTTCATTAATAGTACATTAGTAATAGAAGTAGCAGTAGTAGTAATAGAAGTAGTAGTAATAGTAGTAATAGGGGTTGTAGTAGTAGTAGTAATAGAAGTAATAGGAGTAGTGGCAATAGTAGTAGCAGTAGTAATAGTAATAGAAGTAGTAGCAATAGAAGTAGTAGTAATAGTAGTAGCAGTGGCAATAGTAGTAGTAGTAATAGTTGTAGAAGTAATAGTAGTAGCAGTAGTAATAGTTGTAGAAGTAATAGTAGTAGCAGTAGTAATAGAAGTAGTAGTAATAGTAGTAGTAGTAATAGATGGAGTAGTAGTAATAGTAGTAGTAGCAATAATAATAGTAGTAATAGTAGTAGTAGTAATAGTAGTAGTAGTAATAGTAGTTGTAATAGTAGTAATAGTAGTAGCAGTAGTAATAGTAGTAGCAGTAATAGTAGTAGTAGTAATAGAAGTAGTAGTAATAGTAGTAGTAATAGTAGTAGTAGTAATAGTAGTAGTAATGGTGGTAATAGTAGTAATATAGGTAATAATAGTAGTAGGAGTAAGAGTAGTAATAGGGGTAGTAGTAGTAGTAGTAATAGTTGTAGAAGTAATAATAGTAGCAGTAGTAATAGAAGTAGTAGTGATAGTAGTAGTAGTAATAGATGGAGTAGTAGTAGTAGTAGTAGTAGTAGTAGAAATAGTAGTAGTAGCAATAATAATACAAGTAATAGTAGTAGTAGTAGTAATAGTAGTTGTAATAGTAGTAATAGTAGCGGTAGTAATAGTAGTAATAGTAGCGGTAGTAATAGTAGTAGCAGTAATAGTAGTAGTTGTAATAGTAGCAGTAGTAATAGAAGTAGTAGTAATAGAAGTAGTTGTAATAGTAGTAGTAGTAATAGTAGTCGTAGCAATAGCAGTAGTAGTAATAGTAGTAGTAGTAATAGTAGTAGTAGTAATAGTAGTTGTAGTAATAGTAGTAGTAGTAATAGTAGTAGTAATAGCAGTAGTAGTAATAGTAGTAGTAATAGTAGTAGTAATAATACTAGTAGTAATAATACTAGTAGTAATAATACTATTAGTAATAGTAGTTATTTTTATTTTAAAATGTGCAACAAGTTTTTGAAATTTAAAAAAAATTACAAAAAAATTTCGAAATATAAACAAATTTTTTCGTGCACTCTTCCTAAGTGATAAAAGTTGAGTTTGGTGATTGTTAGAATTTTATCCACTCCGTACATTTGCTTTTAACGTTCACTGTACGTATGATCCTCCCAATAACAAGGATCAACTTTTAATAAAAGATTAATTGAAAATGCTAAATGACGTCAGATGGAGCTGGCATAGTCTAGTAGATAGTATGTTGGCTTATTGGATGTATAACCACATTTCAAACCCCAGGTCAGACATCAAGATAAGTAAATAAAAAAATCCTCTTAGCAATTTTATTCTGGCAAAACATATAAGAATTAATAAAATAAATATGAAGAGTTTCTTAAAAAATCTGTCTTCTGGAGCCGACTTTTAATTGTAGGCGTCGCCACTTATGAATAAAATTAACTCTTACAATATGGGTGGTGTGAGAAGCTAGATTGTAATCCTAACTAAAGGGTAGAAATAGATAAAATAGGGGAATGAAGTCTTCATAGTCTAGTGGGTGGTGTGTTGGCTTATTAAACATGAGACCATGGTTAAACCCCAAGTCAGACACCTCCAACAAAACGAAACGAAATGTGATAAAAATATTCCTTCTGTGACTTTCACCCTGGAAAAGCTCTAAAATTAAATAAAGTTGCCATGAAAAGTTTCTCAAAAATCAGTTGTTCGGAATAGAGTAGGTTTAGACTGTAGGTTTCGCCACTTATATACAACATGGGTGGTGTGAGAAGCTATGTTGTAATCCTGACTAAAGTGTTATATTTACCAATTATCTAAATAAAATGGCGCTAGAAAGATAAGATCAGTCAGGCGATCTGCGTTGTTTAATAAAGAAAAGATGATCATGTTAGTTGGCTGAATATGTGAATAAAGTCGCCGTAATCTAGTGAGTTGGCTTATTAGACATGCGACCACGGATCAAAACGAGAATATGAGAAAAAGATTTCTTCAGCGACTTCCTCTCAGCAAAAGCTCTGAGGGTAAAATAAAACGGCCATGAAAATTTTCTCAAAAATCTATCGTTAGGAGTCGACTTTAAACTGTAGGTCGCGCCACTTATGTATAAAATTAACAGACACAACATAAGTGGTGTGAGAAACTAGGTTGTAATCCTTCTAACTGCAGGGTTGTATTGACTGAAAGGTTGTATGAGCTTCTGATACAATAAAATACAATTGTACGGAATTTTAGCCTGGATTCAGTTCCATTGAATTGACAAATTTGATATTCACTAGAGTATGAATTGAGCAACTAAAAATTACTTGGTTTTTAAATGGCACTTTAAAAATAAAACAAGAAATTAAAGAAAAGTGTTGTTCACATTATTACTGCATTATTAGAGGAATAGAAGTTAAACACACCATTAGATCGTTAGATCGATAGCAAGTAATATCGATAACATAATAATCATTATCATGATGATGATGATGATCTCAATTTAACATTTCATTTCCGACGTCTTGTATGTAGGCTCTATGATTGGATTCGATTGGCTTGGTTTTTTCAGTTTTTTTTTTTTACTAGAATTTCAATTTGAAATTTACAACATAAAGAAAATTTGTTATTTCCTCTTTGAGTATCTCTATTATTTTTTTTCTGCGTCTTTTTTTTTCTTAAGAATGTATGCGTAAGATCCTCTTCTTTTTTTCCATCAATAATTATGTCTTGAAATAATGAATGAATGAGTGAATGAATGAAAGAAAATCGTGTGCTATGGTAGTAAACGTGGTATCTTGGCACTGATAGTGAGTGGTTGGTTAAAAAGCATACCAACGAAGATGGTTTAGAAGATAAAAATTTTTAAATTATTTTCATACACAGAGAGAGAGAGAGAGAGAGAGAGAGAGAGAGAGAGAGAGGGTGAGAGGAAGATCATTTAGCAACAGCTATACACGATAAGAACAACATAAAAACAAAACTTGTATCATTTATCAGCACGCACATGCTGAATGTGATATGAAGCCTCATGCAATTCTTCTCTCAACAGTTTCAACTCATGCAGCCAAACCAAACTAACCAGCCAGCCAGCCAACCAACCTGTCATGTTGTGATTCATTCCCAGCAACATGACAAGAAGCAATGCATCTCATCTTTAGAATCAATGATTGGTTTGGTGGTTTTTTTCTCTTCTTTCTTCTTTTTTTTGTTTTTGTTGTTTTTGGTCTGGACCTGTGTAACAATGAGGAAGAAAATGTTGATTCTGTTTATGTTGTTACAAGTTGTCGCCTATAATCTGTTGTTGCTGGAAACAGTGGCAGTGGCAGCAGCCATAAGTTATGCCTCAAAAACGAAAGCAAAAAAAAAATCACAACAACATACCGGATATCCGTTTAAATCTAACCAACAAAAATATGAATTATTAAACACATGCTGGATCCAAAAAAGAAGAAAAATTCAACAAAACGTGGAGGAAAATCTTTAAATGGCAAGAAGAAAATTGTAAATTAATGACAGATCATCAGACAGACTAATTGACTGAGTAATAGTAGTAGGGGAAAAGAGTAATTGTAGAGAAAAAGTATTGACAATGCATTGTTAAGGTAATGTTGACAGTTTTCCTTACAATACTAAAGGGTCCGCCAAATAAATTCCTTTTTTTTTTTGTTTGAAAATACTTTAAAAAGTAAACTACGGAATATTTTCTCAAATTTCTTTTTTTATTTGAAAGTACAATCCTTTCAGTAAATAATGGAAAATAATTTCATTTAAAGGGCTGCCCCGGCTAGCCATGGAGTAGCCTACACGATCGGTTCAATTTTTAAGCCTATTATCGATTATGTGCAGCTGTATTTCACCAATTGCTTCATGAATATTGTCCTTTAAAGCGGCAATTGTCTCTGGTATGTCGGGGTAACACTTATCAGCTTCCACCAGCGTCAAATCGCAGCTCCGCGGTGGCCAAACGGCATCAGCTCTGCGACTGATAATGCGATCTTCAAAAACACGGCGCAAAACATCGAGTGCAGCTTCAGCTGCGTGTTACGTAGCGCCGTCCTGTTGTCCTGTCCTTTAAAGCGTCAATTATCTATGGCTTGTCGGCATAACACTTATCTTTGACGGTACCCCACAAATAATAGTCCAACGGTGTCAAATCGCAGCACCGAGGTGGCCAAACGACATCAGTTCTGCGGCTGATAATAAGATCTTCAAAAACAGGGCGCAAAACATCAAGTGTAGCTTCGCCTGTGAGGCAAGTATCGCCGTCCTGTTGCCAATATCGTCCTCTTGAATTTTTGTGAACAAAAATTCGTTTAACATGGCCCCCGAACAATCGCCATTGACTGTAACGGCCACTCCTTGCTCATATTCGAAGAAAAATGGTCCAATTATGCCTCTGGACGAAAATCAGCACCAAACAGTGACTCGTTTTGGGTGCGGCGGCTTTTCAATGTATACGTGCGAGTTTTCTGTGCCCCAAATGTGACAATTTTGTTTGCTTACCTACCCTTACTTACTTACTTAATTGGCCATTACAACCCTTCAGTCAGGATTACGACCTAGCTTCTCACACCACTTATGTTGTGTGCGTTAATTTTATACATAAGTGGCGGGACCTACAGTTTAAAGTCGACTCCGAACGACAGATTTTTTGAGAAGCTTTTCATGGCAATTTTTACTCTCAGAGTCTTTGCCAGAAACCTGCTGCTTACCTACCCGCCATGATCACAATGAGCTTCATCTGAAAAGATGATTTTTTTGTTTGCCAAAATCAGCATCTTTTGTAAGTCGTTTGCAGGCCTACTTAGTGAAGCGAAAACGCATAAACACAACCATATTCGTTCAGCGGAAGGATAAAACAAATTATCTGTCAAGTCAGACATGAGCTACCATTTACGAAATGAGCACTAGTTGAAAAAAAAAAAGTTAGAAGGCGGAACCGATACATACTATAATGAAAATATTTATGCACGTTTAAGTAATAGAAATAAAAAGCTTCTGGTCCATCAGGATCGTGATTCTAGTTGTGAAGGGTCTGATGCACATCTACTTGTAGTCTGGCCATGGCACCAATTCATTATAAATACTTATGCAGAATAGAATAAAAAGGACGAAAAACTAGAAAAATTCATGTAAAATACTAATTATTTTCTCTTGCATTAGCAGCTTAGAATTCTAGCTTCGGAAGTTCTAATAAATCAGCCAAAACATTCCCTTGTCTGATCGTATATCAGTTTTCTAACTTCACGATTTGAAATGTCTTAAGATTCTGTCTTCACATTACGTTAGTTTATAGTCCTATGCACTGCAGAAAGGCTCCACAAGGCCATAATGGTAACTTAGGCCATGTGAGAACGAATAAAAGGCTAGTCAAGAGGGTAAACACCTCCGTAAGTATTACTAAATTATACTTCCACTTCCACTGAAGGTTTCAGTTCACCTTAAGGTCATGACAGATGTCCTTAAGAAGAAGTACTGCCTAATTATGCCAGTATGCTTGTTATTCACGTTATCACATAACATAATTGGTCATTAGAACCCATCAGTCAGGATTATTGACCTAGTTTCTTACACCAATTATGTTGTGTGTGTTAATTTTATCCTTGAGTGGCGGGACTTACAGTTTAAAATTGACTCCGAACGACAGTTTTTTTTGAGAAACTTTTCATGACAGTTTTATATACTCTCAGAGTTATTGCCAGCAATCTGCTGAGAGGAAATCGCCGGAGAAATACTTTTTTTGTATTTTTATTTTGATGTCTGGCCTGGGACTCGAACCCTGGCTTTACGTCTAATAAGCCAGCACACTACCAACTAGACTACGGCGACTTCTGCGCCTATAGTCATCATTTAATCTAAAAAGAGGCTCAAGACTAAGATTATTACAAAAAATTACTACAACACCAGCATCTCTTCATACATTTTCGCGAAAAGTGAAGTACCCTAAGCAGGCTTGAAAATTCTTCACCATTCCAAAAAGCCTTATCCGGCATAAAAATCCTCAAATCTTCAAAAGCCGTAAAAGAAAAATAACAAACCAGCTTAAAAATCAATCACCATTCCACGTTACCTTATCCGGCATTAAAATCCTCAAAATTAGTAAAAGTTATGTGCCCAAAATTATTTCGTGCACACTCCTTGGACAAACTTTCACTTTCTATGTACAAAAATAATTCTTTTTAGAGACTACGCGACCTTATGCAACATTCAAATCCCCAAAACCTTAAAATCAGTAAAAGTTATTTGCCCAAAATTTGTTCGTGCACACTCCTTACTTAGGTAAGCTTTGTGTTTTAAAAACCGTATAAAAAAATAATTTTTTTTTAGAAATCACAAGACTTTTTACGGCATAAAAATCTTCAAATCCTTAAAAGCAGTAAAAGTAAGATACTAAACCGGCTTGAAAATCAGTCACCACTCCACGGAGTTCTTATCCTGCATTAAAATGTTCAAATCCTTAAAATCAGTAAAAGTTAGGTGGCCAAAATTTGTTCTTGCACACTCCTTACTTAGGCAAACTTTGTGTTTTAATACATCATTCACAAGAATAATGTTCTTAAGGCTCTTATTAGGACATACAGTGAGTGTCAAAAGAAAGTGTACATTAAAATTGTTGAACGATCAGAAAAATACAATGGGCGTCAAAAGCAATTGTACATTAACAAAAAAAAATACATTAATGAATTACCGTTATTTTTATTTTAAAATTTTTTTCATTGCCAATATTTAAGATTGAAACAAAAAAAATACAAAATATTTCAGAATATTAATAAATTTTTTCGTGCACTCTCCTTAAGTAGTAAAAGTTTAGTTTGGTGATTGTTAGAATTTTATGTAGAGTGTACAGTGACTTTTGACGTCCACTGTAATACTATTTTCTTTTAATCTGTTCTACAATATTCCTTCTAAAACTTAAATAACTTTTTGGTTTTTTTTTGATTTGATTTGATGTTACCAAATCCAATTTGCTAAAAATGATACAAATTTTATGTTAAAAGTCCTTTTTGATAGAAATCTTAAGCAGAAGATTATAAAAAAAGGGTTCCATTTGAATATAATTTTAAAAAAAGTATCTTTTTTTCAATTTCCTTAACTAAATGACTGTTTAAATAAAGCCATAAACAAAAATGAAATTCCATTTGAAGCTTTATGGCTCTCAAGTATCAGTTCTTTAGTAAATCATTTAGAATTTTTTAAATCTTTTTTTAAGAAGAAGAAGAAAAAAAGTTATAAAAACCAATTCATACAGTCATTCATTAAAGCATGTGTCTTGTCTGGCTATGATGAGTAGGTCCATTCATCCCAACTAAACATATCCCATTGCCCTATTCAAGCGGCCATTCAAATCATGACAGTGTCCATTCATATAAAAAAAACAGACAGAAAGAAAGAAAGAAATAAAGAAAGAGATTAAGTGTTGATGCCTTTTTATTGATTGTGTTATTAAATTGAAGAGAACAGAAAAATAAAAAAAATTTAATAAAAAAAATTGTCTGGTATTTGATGATGTTTATGTTGTTGTATTTCCAAATTTTTATAGTTCAAGACAAACATGAAACTAAAAACAACAAAAACCAAAAAATAACATCAAGAAGTTTCTTTAAAAACAAAAAAACCAACCAAAAATTCCCTAAAAATAATAAAAAAAAAAAATTTAATGAACGATTTCAACTTAAATATCAGCCAAGAACATGATGTTCATCATCATTATGATGATCAAAATATTTTGGTTACTTTTAAAGAAAATAAATTTAAAAAAAAAAACAATCGAAATTATATAAAAAAAATTCTTCTTTTTGGTTAAAAAAAAAATAAAAAATAAAATAAAAATAAATTATGTTTTCCAATTCCTCCACTCAACTGTCTCTCCACTCCACTCCATCTGTCTGTCTGTCTGCGTATTTATATGTTCTTTCGAGGGCATATGTTAATGATGATGATGGTCATTATACCGTCTGAAACGACGTAACACCGGTAGCCAATGCTCGTTTCATACCACATTCATATATTTAAAGTCATAAACAAAAGCAACAACAAAAACAACAACAAATCGTAAATGTTCCACTACTGGTGTTTTGGCTTAATTCCACATTAATGGTACTTAAGATGACCGACCAAAGAGAGAGACTTAAAAAAGAAACAAAAAAATTCCATCATCACTTTCGTTGCAGTTCCAGTATTTTATTTTTATTGTGTACCAAAATGTTTCAAAAACATGAAAAAAAAGTTTAGTACAGGGTCTTTCAAATTGGAGTTTCTTTTTTTTTCATTTTGAAAAATACGAACAGCCGCTTTGAGTGTTTACTTCTTACTTAAATGGTAATTATAACCACTTAGTCAGGATTACAACCTAGCTTCTCTCACAACCCATGTTGTATGTGTTCAATTTAAAGTCGGAAAGATTTTTTGAGAAACTTTTCATTGCATTTTTATATAATCCCAGAGTTTTTCACAGAAGATCATCAATATCTGTCGCGAATGTCATCTCGAGTGCTTACTTACTTACTTAATAGGTAATTACAACCCTTTAGACAGGATTATGTCACAACTTCTCACACCACCCATGTTGAGTGTGGTTAATTTATACATGAGCACGGGATCCACAGTTTAAAGTCGAAAGATTTTTTGATCAACTTTTCATAGCAATTTTATTTAATTCCAGAGTTTTTGGCAAAAGACCATCAAGATATATTAGCCAGGGTTTGAACCACAGCTTTCTTACACATATTAATCCTTCTGATGAACTACTCAATGGCTCCACGTTGGTTGGATTACCACTATTTTAGGACGTCTGCTGTCTTTACTAGCTTCAATTGTTTCCAGTTAATTTGAATACTCTATTCCTTCCGAGCTACATCGGACAATCTTGACTGACAAATCGAATATTATCCCAATTATTAGGATATAAACTGGAGAGATATAAACTCCAGTTTATATAGAATAGCATGAGATATAAACTCCAGTTTATATAGAATAGCATGAGATATAAACTCCAGTTTATATAGAATAGCATGAGATATAAACTCCAGTTTATATAGAATAGCATGAGATATAAACTACAGTTTATATAGAATAGCATGAGATATAAACTCCAGTTTATATAGAATAGCATGAGATATAAACTCCAGTTTATATAGAATAGCATGAGATATAAACTCCAGTTTATATAGAATAGCATTAGACATAAACTTCAGTTTATATAGAATAGCATGAGATATAAACTCCAGTTTACATCGCTTGCTATTCTATAAACAATAGTTTATATCGCATGCTATTCTATAAACAATAGTTTATATCGCATGCTATTCTATAAACAATAGTTTATATCGCATGCTATTCTATAAACAATAGTTTATATCGCATGCTATTCTATAAACAATAGTTTATATCGCATGCTATTCTATAAACAATAGTTTATATCGCATGCTATTCTATAAACAATAGTTTATATCGCATGCTATTCTATAAACAATAGTTTATATCGCATGCTATTCTATAAACATAGTTTTATATCGCATGCTATTCTATAAACTTTAGTTTATATCGCATGCTATTCTATAAACAATAGTTTATATCGCATGCTATTCTATAAATTCCAGTTTATATCGCATGCTATTCTATAAACTCCAGTTTATATCGCATGCTATTCTATAAACTCCAGTTTATATCGCATGCTATTCTATAAACTCCAGTTTATATCGCATGCTATTCTATAAACTCCAGTTTATATCGCATGCTATTCTATATAAGCTGTAGAAACTTGAACTTGACAGGCACTGTAACACATAATGACTCAACTAATAATGAAGTTGGTGGTGATAGCGACAGGGACCATTCGGTATTTCATGTAAATCGCACAGAAAGTTCTTAAAAAATTAACAAAAAATTTTAAAAAATTGGATTCCTGTTTACTATTCTTTTTTTAAGTTATAAATAAGCCTCATATTAAACTCTTTTTCATTCTCTTCTCTGTTTCAGGATTCGGAAGATGATTTACCAATTTGTGCACCCAATGCCGTGTGTTCAAAAATCGATTTATACGAAATGCCTTGGATTGAACGACAATGCCGCTGTCCCTTAATTAATCGTGCTCCAGAGATTGTGATTCATCATCATCACAAAGATGCGCAGCATATGCACAATAATCATAATAATGAGAAATATCACAGTTATTATGAGCATCATGCCAGTCGAATGCATCAAAATAAGCATTTGCTATTGGATGCGGCAGCTTTTGGTACGGCGGATAAGAAATATGAGAGTTTGCATTTGAAGAAATTGATGCATAAATTGGGTGCCGTGTATGAGGATGATATTAACTTGCCATCGGATTATATAATGCATGAAGAGAATTCCGCTTTGCCAAGTAATGAGGATACAACAGCAGATTTGCTTTATAGAGAGGATTTGCATCGTAATGAATATCCACATTTGGCGATGAAGAGACAACAACAGCATCATTTGTATACAAATTCGGCACATATGAGACATTCGGGGCATATGGGCGGTCATCAGGAGAAATTAACATTTATTGGCGGTTGCCCTAGTGGCTTGGGTGTGGAAGATGGCCATACGATTGCCGATAAGACGAGACACTATAAACTATGTCAACCGGTTCATCGGCTGCCGGTGTGTAGGTAAGTTTAAGGGCAAGCTTGTATTAAATGTATGCCTTCTAAATGGCGCTCCATTAATATTTCAGACATTTTCGTGATTTTACTTGGACATTGAGAACCTCAGCAGAAATGAATTCTACGGAACAAATTGTACATTGTCGTTGCCCTAAGAATTCAGTGACATATTTAACGAAACGAGAGCCTGTAGAGGATGGCAATTCGGGTTACAAATATTTGTTTGCGTGTTCCCCAATAACTGTAAGTAAAAAATGCACGATTTAAAATCCGTCAATCACGGTTTTTTAATTTGTTTCGATTTCTTGTAGCGCCTTAGATGTCAACGCAAACAACCCTGTAAATTATTTACGGTACGAAAGCGACAAGAATTCATTGATGAGGTCAATATTAATGCCTTGTGCCAGTGTCCCAAAGGCCATCATTGTCCCAGCCATCATACGCAGTCGGGTGTTATAGCGGGTGAAACATTTTTGGAGGACAATATACAAACCTATTCCGGCTATTGTATGGCCAACGATTGATATAAAATTCTATGGATTTTTCAATACAAACACTTACAAAACTAAAAACCGAAAAACAAAAAAAAAAATTTCTTTGTTGTCATAGACATTCGTTAAGTTTTAAGGTTAACATTTAAGAATAAAAATTAATTAAAAAAAAAAAAAATTATTTAAAAAAAAGGAAATTTTGAACAGGTTCAAAATATTGATTTTTAATGTGGTTTTTATTTTTATTTTTATTTTGTATTAATTATTGTATTAAAACTGAAATTAATTCTTAATGACTGAGCCGCCAATTGAGTCTCATCCTAAATTTGTTATAAAAAAATAAAAAATATTGATCGATTGATTGATTAATTAATTAATTAATTAGTTTAACAACAATTATTATTATTATCATTATTATTAAATGTAAAACAACCAAATTTCTATTTAATAAGTTTTATTTTTATATTACTTTTATTATTATAAATATTATTTTTATTTTTAAATAAGAACAACACACCAATAAACTTTATTTTTTTATTTTATTTTTTATTATTTTCTTGTTTTATAAGGCAAAAATATTTATTAAAATTTGTAAATATTTAATTATAGATTTTAAAAGTATAAATAAAAAAAATAAATTATAAAAACAAAAACACACAAAAGCACACATGTATAAAAAAAATAATAATAATAATAATTTAAATTTAGACAAAGAAAAGTAATATTAAATATAAAAAAAAAAATAAAAAAAATTATAAAAAAAAAACTCCCAAGTGCCAAAATATATTTTTATGCTTAAGCATAGCTCTCTTTTGAAAATCATATATTTTTTATTATTTTTTTTTAATATTAAGCTACTATGTATTACGTAAAAAAAATACCAGCAATGCTACTTACATATAGTGGGCGCCAAAAGTGAGTAAACACCACTGAAATAATTCATTTTCTTAGGATAGCAAGTAAATTTTCAAAAAAAAAAAAAACGATTATTTATTATTTATAAAATGTTAAAACAAAAATAAAAAACAAAATTATTGTTATGCTACAAGTATCATATATATTTTTTCTAAAGCACTTTTTTTTTGTTGGTTGCAAATATCTCATTTTAAAGCTTATATCTAACACTAATTGCGAAAAATAATTACAAATTGAAAAATTAATATTTTCAGTGATAAAAATTATATTTTATATAGAACTGCATGATAATACTGTTTAAATAAAATTTCTATTAATTATTTTCATTTTATATTACAAAAATGACAACTAACGGTGCGAAATATTCGCACGGGTCATCTAGTATTTTTTATAATAGAAAATTTAAAATTATAATAAGTGTTAACTCACTTATGGCTCTCGCTGTATGCTAAGCAATGTAATGAATAAATTTAATAAGAAATATATGATTTAAAAAAAAAAAAGATCTTAAGCTCGAATTAAAAAAAAAACTATTATAATGTAAATTCAATGTAAAAAAAAAAAATCTTGAATTAAAATAGAATCTAATAAAAAGTTTAAAAAGAAACTAGAGAAAACTGATATATTTAAGGAGAGTTTTTTTTTTAACAAAATTTATACAAAAAAAAAAAAAAAAATTACCCCTTAAATAGGGTGAGATATGATATTTTAATAAGTAAAAAATCATCGGTGTCATCTTAGTCCGAAACTAAATTTAAAATACTGTTCCAGCAATTGTTTAAAATTTGTTGCAAAATTCTACTTCATACTGATTAATTGCAAGATTATCTTAACAGAATTTAGAAATTCTGTTTGTTTTCCAGCCACTAATGACAAGAGATTGTTTCTTTAATACAAAGTTTTGTTATTTTGAAAACATTCTGGTCCATGGACTGAATTAACGATGTGACATAGGTTTGCAAAAACATTGGTATTCAGCCGGGCATTGTCTATTAACAGAATGCCCTTTATCGGTAGCCCTTTTTTAGTCAAGAATTCAGTAACCTAAAGCCAAAAATTATAACAAAGTTTTCAGTTTTAAATTTGTCAGTTGAAGTCCAACTCCTTAACAAAACATTAATGATACCAAACATAAAAATTTTTACTTGTCATCCCCATGCTGATTTGGAGAATTTGTAATTCACTATACAAGTAAAGCTTTTGAAATTTCCAAATACCAGTAAATTAAGTTTGTAAGTCCCCGACACATTTAAATAGCCCATGAAAGTTAATCGTTGTTTCTCCATCTTTGTGCCTAGAGCACTATTCTCCAAACATGACACATTTGCTTTATCTGGCAACTCCGTCTAATATATTTACATTTTTGAAGCCATCCGTCACTGGTGTTAAAACCACGATCATTTTCTGTAATTTGATCGTGAATTTCTAAAGATTTCTCGATTTAAAAACAAATTAAAAATAAAAAAACAAAATATAAAAAAGTGTTCAAGTTTCACAATACATACATAATTGGTAATTACAACCCTTCAGTCAGGATTATTAACCTAGTTTCTCACACTACTTATGTTGTGTGTGTTAATTTTATACATAAGTGGCGGGACTTACAGTTTAAAATCGACTCCGAACGGCAGAATTTTTTGAGAAACTTTTCATGGCAATTTTATTTTTACTCTCAGAGTTTTTGCCAGAAATACTTTTTGTATTTTATTTTGATGTCTGGCCGGGGACTCGAACCCTGGCTTTACGTCTAATAAGCCAGCACACTACCTACTAGGCCACGGCGACCTCACGTTTTACAATACTCTGTGGAAAAATAATTTTGTTCAAGTTTCTGAGACGTTCACACTTACGAGTGTTCACGTTTTCGCGAGTTCACTGTATACGCAATATCCTGTAACACAATATACTTTTTCGTTAATTTAAAAGCCAAAATATTAAAAATCAATTCAATAAACAAGATCAGTTTCTTTAAAATCTGAAATCTGAGAGGTTGGAGAAGTCAAAAGAATAATTCTGCGAAATTTATTAATACAATTCGAATGCCTATGCTATAGAGGTTTACCTCCACCCATTTGTCTTTTTTTATACAAAATTTTCATAACTTTTTCTTAAATTTCTAGGTTCCACTAATACTTTAAGTTAATGCAGAAAAAATTGATTTATTCAGTTCCATTTAAAAATAAATGATGAGAAAATTTTTTTGCATTCAAAATTTATTCAAAATAATTTTTTGTATGTGTTTAACGATTAAACATCAATTAAGGGAACACCCTGTGTAATAATAGCGGTTCTTTGTTATGTATTTATAATCTATTTGTTTTTGCAATTTTTTCATATTCTTTGTCATTACCTACTTAGCAATAAGAATTTTGAATTTTATATAGACACTCTAGTTTCGACAGTCAGAACGAACGCAACATAATTAGATCAATAAACAGAAATAACAAAGTGTGAACAAAGACATAATACAGTGAAAAGACATAAATTGAAATTAAACATAATCAAAATTAAATTAAATCATTTGTAAAACAAAAACAAATATTGTGACCCTTTTTTTTCAAACAAATAAAACATTAAACAAACTGTGAAACAAAATTAACAAAACCAAACACATTTCTTTTTTTTTATAAAACAAAAACCAACAAATAAATAGAACAAAAAACGAACCAGCGCAACAACAATCATTAAACATTTTTTGGTCACTTCGAACCGAATATAGTGCAGTGTAATATATAGCAACAAAAAGTTTCTTAAAAAATTAAAAGTATTAAAAAATCACAAAATATATAACGGCACACAAACAGTTAAACTTTTTGAGAAAAAATAAAATATAAAGACAGTGTGGAAAGAAACAACAAAAAGAGACCCAACAACACATCAACAGACACAAGAAAGGCAAAAAGACACAAAAGAAAAAGCAACAGCTCAAGCAAAGACACAACAACAACAAGTAAGTGAAGTCGTTCTTTTAAAAAATATTTTTTCGCCGCGGTTATAAAAGAAATACAAAGAAGTGAGCAGAACAAAAAAGAGTTACCACCCATACTTCTTTTTATTATTTTCCGGGGAAATAAAATAACTCCTAATTAATAATTATTCTTGGAAATTATTATTAATTTTGACAATTCTTGTTGTGAAATCGCTAGCAGGGACTTTTTAGACTCAATTTAATCCTTAATTTTTGAAAATTTAACTCATAACAATGGCACTTGACAAATTTGTGAATTGGACAAATGACCTTTTGGATTTTGAAGTAGAATACACACAAAGTGCGGCCGAAAACAACATTCACTCTTTGGAGGTATTTCGGGTCGAACTTGATTCTTTATGGTCACAAGTCAAAAGGACATATGAAGAGTGTCGGGACATGAAGGATGATTCTAAAGAAAAGCCCATCGATAGAAATAACCTACGCGATCGTTATAAAAGGGCTCTTTCTGCCTACAAAACGTGTTTAGGGTCAATTAATGCGGAAATTCAAGTCCTATCAAATACAAGGAAAGAAGAGCGGATTTCTGCTGTTGAAAATCAACCACAGGAAAATCAGGACATTTCATTTGTGCGCTTACCACCTTGTGACACAGACACATTTTACGGAGATTTCGTGACATGGCCTACTTTCCGCGATCTTTTTACAGCATTGTACATAAATAATTCAAGACTTAGCAAAATTGAAAAACTTTTTCATTTAATACAAAAGACAGGGGGAGATGCAAGGAAAATAGTTTCAAATGCCCCATTGACCAATCAAGGTTTCGATATAGCCTGGAAAAATCTTGTAGCCCAATATGAAAATAATCGGATCCAGGTAAATGAGCAATTGAAAATTTTATTTGACCTTCCGAATGTAGCTGAAGACTCAGGATCATCAATTCAAAATCTTCAGCGAACAGTCAATGGATGTATTCAGGCGTTAAATGCATTAGGGGTAGAAACCGCCACATGGGACCCATTTTTAGTATACCTTTGCTCAACAAAGCTCCCTCGGACTCTTCTAAAGGAATTTGAAAACTCACTTAAGGAAATTACAAAAGTTCCAACATGGGAACAATTCAATAGTTTCTTGACACACAATTCAAAAACTCTAGAATCCTTAGAGGCTATTACACAGTCAAATACAAAGACTGAACAAACAAGAAGAGATAATTTAAAGTCTAGGCCGAAAAGAGTTCACACTTTTCACATAAATACGACTCAAGAATGGAACTGGGTCGAAAAATATAAGAAATTTGACAACAAATAGGGCACAGAAAAATGACTCAAATTACAAATGCCAATATTGTAAGGAGTCTCACCAATTGTGGTCTTGCCCCAAGTTCTTAGAGAAGAACGTCAACGACAGAATTCACATTGTAAAGGTCACAAATTCATGTTACAATTGCCTCTCTATTGATCACAGTGTTAAGGACTGTAAAAGTAAATTTAGTTGTAGATTATGTAAACAAAGACACAACACTTTGTTACATAAGGGATCAGAAACCCAAAACTTAGTTCAGAATTGTGACGCGACCCAATCTAGTAGGAGCATCGCGGCACAAAACAACAATATACAGTCCACATCAGCATCAAGCTTTCCATACCACATATCACATCCTTGACACTGCAAGAGAGCAAACATCTCAATCAATCTCCCAATGAGAAAGAGACCTTATTGTTTACTGCAATTGTACTGATTGAAACTAGAGGCGAAAAGTACCAGGCGAGAGCAATCATCGACCCTGGCTCACAATCAACTTTTATGTCAGAAAAGTTGAAAAATCGACTAAATTTACCCACCAAGAGAAATTTAGTTCATGTTACAGGGTTGAGTCAAACAGTTTCAGAGACTTCAACCAAATCATGTTTATTCAATCTTTGCTCCAGGGTGGATTCACAATTTAAATTAGAAGTCTGGGCACCAGTCCTGAAGACGCTTCCATCTAATTTACCACCACAAACTTTAGATTTGCAACATTACAATGAGACTGCTAAACTAGAACTTGCAGATCCTCAATTCAATCAAAGCAGACCCATCGACTTGCTTATAGGCCTCGACTTAGGCCACTCAATATATTGCATGGACACACCGATGCGGTCTATTGGATCCCTTTTGGCACAAAAGACAGTATTTGGCTGGATTGTGGGGGGACCAATTTCAACAACGACACAACCTAGTACAACAGTGTCACTACTCAACACTACGTCCCTTGACCGAATCCTCACACGCTTTTGGGAGGTGGAGGAGACCCCAAAACGGGTTTTGAGGTCAGATGAGGACACATTTTGCGAAAAGAATTTCATGTCGACAACACGAAGAAACGACAAAGGAAGGTATATAGTTACCCTACCCTTCAAAAATAGCGAAGAAATAGGAACTTCAAGAAACATTGCGATGGCACAATTCTTAAGAATGGAACGCATGCTTAGCCAGAAACCCGAAATCAAAAAACAATACGACCAAGTAATTGTTGAATACATCGAGTTAGGACATATGAGGAAAATTTCTCCCCTGGAAATCCACACAAACCCAAATTATTACCTGCCGCATCATGCAGTAATAAAACCCGAACGGTTGACTACGAAACTTAGAGTAGTTTTCAACGCTTCGAGTCCATCTTCGAACAAGAAGAGTTTGAACGACATATTGTATCCAGGACCAATACTTCAGCAGGACCTAGTACATCTGATACTGAAGTGGAGATTCTTCCGTTTTGTGTACAACGCAGACATCACAAAAATGTATCGACAGATACTCATTGATCCGACTCAAACCAAATATCAAAGGATATTATTTCGGCAAACAGAAAAAGATCCTATTGAGGATTACGAACTCCTGACAGTGACTTTTGGTGTCAACTGCGCCCCGTTTCTGGCCATTAGAACACTACTTCAACTAGCAGAAGATGTAAAATCAACTCACCCTCTCGCATCAAAAACTCTACAACAACACATGTATGTAGATGACGTTTTAGCAGGTGGTCACACATTAATCGACACCATCAAATCAAGAAAAGAACTTACAACAGTTTTAAAATCCGCTGGATTTGATCTGATGAAATGGACATCAAATGACCCACGAGTCATACAAGACCTACCAAATGAGACTCTACTGCCTCTCGATTGGTTAAACTTGTCAGAAAACTCTGGAACTAAAACTCTTGGAATCAAATGGAACATTTCGTCAGACTCATTTACATTCACAGCACCAGATGTCAAAATCAAAGAAAACTATACCAAAAGAGAAGTTTTATCTACAATTGCCAAATTCTTTGACCCTTGTGGATGGATAGCCCCAATAATAGTTGAAGCAAAATTGATTATGCAACAGATTTGGTTGGATAAAGTCGACTGGGATGACATATTAAAACCCTTGACTTGTCTACAGTGGCAAAAATTCATAAAAAACTGCCCAAAAATAAATATCTTGAAAATTCCCCGTTGGATCCAATATAGCCCGAATTGTAATGTAGAAATTCACGGTTTCAGTGACGCATCAGAAAAAGCCTATTCAGTGGCTCTTTATGTTCGAATACAATCAGAAAACTCAGTATTCACATTTATTCTGGCTTGTAGCTCCCATTAAGCAAATATCTTTGCCCCGCCTAGAACTGTGTGGATCCGTATTATTGGCGAACCTCGCTTGTGGAATTATACCAAATCTTCAACTTCAAAATATCAAGACATATTATTGGACCGATTCAACAATCGTGCTGTCCTGGTTAAAGAAACCCCCTTGCTCATGGAACACTTTCGTTGGAAATCGTGTTTCTGAAATCCTAGACAAAGTTGGAAATCTAAATTGGCAACACATCGATTCAAAGGATAACCCAGCAGATGTAGCCAGCCGAGGATGTTCTCCACAAGAACTGGAAAATCACAACCTATGGTGGTTTGGACCCTCCTGGTTAAAATTACCTAAAAATCAATGGCCGATACCTACACAAACAGGTGACACAAACTTAGAAGCTAAAACGGTAAAAGTATTTACAACCATAACACGCGAAGACCCATTAAATCGATTTTCAGACTTATCACGAGCTTTTCGAGTGCTTGCTTATGTCATACGATTATGGAGAAATACTGGAAGCAACAGATCCCACCTTCGCGTATCTTCCGCAGAAATCACAAGAGAAGAGATAGATTTTGTCAAACATCGACTCATCATATGGACTCAACAAAATCATTTTCCAGATGAGTACAAACCTTTGAAATTTAAGCAGAAAATATCACCAACCAGCAGACTTTTGACCTTAAATCCCTTCATGGATCGCCATGGCATTATTAGAGCCAATGGACGTCTCGCTCAATCACCCGCATTAACTTACAATGAGCGTTACCCAATATTACTACCTCATAACTCAAGGTTATCACAACTCCTAGTGGAATTTACACACAAAATTACCCTTCATGGAGAAAACCAACTAATGATTCGAGTCCTACGCACAGAATATTGGATATTCAGATTAAAACCCTTGGTCAAAAGCGTAATTCACAATTGTAAGACGTGTGTTTTGTACAAAAAACAGACGCAAAATCAAATCATGGCTTCATTGCCACCAGAACGTACAACATTATCAAGACCTTTTGCTACAACTGGATTAGACTACGCAGGACCCTTTGACATTAAAAATTTCACAGGACGAGCATGTCTTATTACAAAAGGATATATTTGCATATTTGTATGCTTCGCCACAAAAGCTGTACATCTTGAAGCAGCTAGTGATTTGTCGACCCAATCGTTCTTAGCAGCATTTTCCCGCTTCATAGGAAGACGTGGATGTCCCGCAATCATTTATTCAGATAATGGGAAGAATTTCGTCGGAGCAGCAGAACTACTCAGAAAGGAACGTCTAGAATTCATAAAAACTCTTCGAAATCAAGTGACTCATCATTTTAGTCATCAAAATCTTAATTGGAAGTTTATTCCCCCAGGAGCCCCACACATGGGCGGCCTTTGGGAAGCCGGTGTAAAATCATTAAAAACACACCTAAAAAAGATGATACCGAACTTGAAATTCACCTTTGAAGAGCTTTCTACAATTCTTACTCGTATAGAATCGTGCCTAAATTCTAGACCCTTAAGTCCTGCTAGCGATGACCCAAATGATCTTAATCCATTGACCCCTGGACACTTCCTTATTGGTAGTGCATTATTGACCCCAGCTGAACCAGATGTAAGCAGTGAAAATCTAAATCACATCAACCGCTGGAAACGACTGAAGGTCATCTACCACTCATTTTGCCAAAGATGGAAGTCCGAATATTTAGTTGAACTTCAACGCAGATACAAATGGAAGATTCAGAGGGACAATGTTAAAGTCAACGATCTGGTAGTCATCAAAAACAACAACTTGCCACCCAATGAATGGCAAATGGGTCGAATCATCAAGACATATCTTGGCCGTGATCAAAACTGTAGAGTCGTAGACATCAAAACCAAAAATGGAGTCATCACCAGGCCAATAACAAAAATTGTGGTTTTGTTTGAAAAATAGTATAATTCTAATCATTTACATACACTAATATTGATTCCAATTTATACTTACAGGTATGGCATCCCAACAACAACTAATCTCAACGCCCTAAACATTGGCAATTTCTTGCGGTATACATTTGCGTACATCATGGTGCCATATCTGTCAACAACTTCACAATACACCAATTCATGAGAATTTTACTTGCCGACCCTCAACCTACAAAACAGGACCCATTCAAAACCTGTGGTAAATTTCACCGAGTCATGGGGGCCGGAATGTTTAACGATTAAACATCAATTAAGGGAACACCCTGTGTAATAATAGCGGTTCTTTGTTATGTATTTATAATCTATTTGCTTTTGCAATTTTTTCATATTCTTTGTCATTGCCTACTTAGCAAGTAAGAATTTTGAATTTTATATAGACACTCTAGTTTCGACAGTCAGAACGAACGCAACATAATTAGAACAATAAACAGAAATAACAAAGTGTGAACAAAGACATAATACAGTGAAAAGACATAAATTGAAATTAAACATAATCAAAATTAAACTAAATCATTTGTAAAACAAAAACAAATATTGTGACCCTTTTTTTTCAAACAAATAAAACATTAAACAAACTGTGAAACAAAATTAACAAAAACAAACACATTTCTTTTTTTTTATAAAACAAAAACCAACAAATAAATAGAACTAAAAACGAACCAGCGCAACAACAATCATTAAACATTTTTTGGTCACTTCGAACCGAATATAGTGCAGTGTAATTTATAGCAACAAAAAGTTTCTTAAAAAATTAAAAGTATTAAAAATCACAAAATATATAACGGCACACAAACAGTTAAACTTTTTGAGAAAAAATAAAATATAAAGACAGTGTGGAAAGAAACAACAAAAAGAGACCCAACAACACATCAACAGACACAAGAAAGGCAAAAAGACACAGAAGAAAAAGCAACAGCTCAAGCAAAGACACAACAACAACAAGTAAGTGAAGTCGTTCCTTTTAAAAAATATTTTTTTTCGCCGCGGTTATAAAAGAAATACAAAGAAGTGAGCAGAACAAAAAAGGGTTACCACCCATACTTCTTTTTATTATTTTCCGGGGAAATAAAATAACTCCTAATTAATAATTATTCTTGGAAATTATTATTATTTTTGACAATTCTTGTTGTGAAATCGCTAGCAGGGACTTTTTAGACTCAATTTAATCCTTAATTTTTGAAAATTTAACTCATAACAATGGCACTCGACAAATTTGTGAATTGGACAAATGACCTTTTGGATTTTGAAGTAGAATACACACAAAGTGCGGCCGAAAACAACATTCACTCTTTGGAGGTACTTCGGGTCGAACTTGATTCTTTATGGTCACAAGTCAAAAGGACATATGAAGAGTGTCGGGACATGAAGGATGATTCTAAAGAAAAGCCCATCGATAGAAATAACCTACGCGATCGTTATAAAAGGGCTCTTTCTGCCTACAAAACGTGTTTAGGGTCAATTAATGCGGAAATTCAAGTCCTATCAAATACAAGGAAAGAAGAGCGGATTTCTGCTGTTGAAAATCAACCACAGGAAAATCAGGACATTTCATTTGTGCGCTTACCACCTTGTGACACGGACACATTTTACGGAGATTTCGTGACATGGCCTACTTTCCGCGATCTTTTTACAGCATTGTACATAAATAATTCAAGACTTAGCAAAATTGAAAAACTTTTTCATTTAATACAAAAGACTGGGGGAGATGCAAGGAAAATAGTTTCAAATGCCCCATTGACCAATCAAGGTTTCGATATAGCCTGGAAAAATCTTGTAGCCCAATATGAAAATAATCGGATCCAGGTAAATGAGCAATTGAAAATTTTATTTGACCTTCCGAATGTAGCTGAAGACTCAGGATCATCAATTCAAAATCTTCAGCGAACAGTCAATGGATGTATTCAGGCGTTAAATGCATTAGGGGTAGAAACCGCCACATGGGACCCATTTTTAGTATACCTTTGCTCAACAAAGCTCCCTCGGACTCTTCTAAAGGAATTTGAAAATTCACTTAAGGAAATTACAAAAGTTCCAACATGGGAACAATTCAATAGTTTCTTGACACACAATTCAAAAACTCTAGAATCCATAGAGGCCATTACACAGTCAAATACAAAGACTGAACAAACAAGAAGAGATAATTTAAAGTCTAGGCCGAAAAGAGTTCACACTTTTCACATAAATACGACTCAAAATGGAACTGGGTCGAAAAATACAAGAAATTCGACAACAAATAGGGCACAGAAAAATGACTCAAATTACAAATGCCAATATTGTAAGGAGTCTCACCAATTGTGGTCTTGCCCCAAGTTCTTAGAGAAGAACGTCAACGACAGAATTCACATTGTAAAGGTCACAAATTCATGTTACAATTGCCTCTCTATTGATCACAGTGTTAAGGACTGTAAAAGTAAATTTAGTTGTAGATTATGTAAACAAAGACACAACACTTTGTTACATAAGGGATCAGAAACCCAAAACTTAGTTCAGAATTGTGACGCGACCCAATCTAGTAGGAGCATCGCGGCACAAAACAACAATATACAGTCCACATCAGCATCAAGCTTTTCCATACCACATATCACATCCTTGACACTGCAAGAGAGCAAACATCTCAATCAATCTCCCAATGAGAAAGAGACCTTATTGTTTACTGCAATTGTACTGATTGAAACTAGAGGCGAAAAGTACCAGGCGAGAGCAATCATCGACCCTGGCTCACAATCAACTTTTATGTCAGAAAAGTTGAAAAATCGACTAAATTTACCCACCAAGAGAAATTTAGTTCATGTTACAGGGTTGAGTCAAACAGTTTCAGAGACTTCAACCAAATCATGTTTATTCAATCTTTGCTCCAGGGTGGATTCACAATTTAAATTAGAAGTCTGGGCACCAGTCCTGAAGACGCTTCCATCTAATTTACCACCACAAACTTTAGATTTGCAACATTACAATGAGACTGCTAAACTAGAACTTGCAGATCCTCAATTCAATCAAAGCAGACCCATCGACTTGCTTATAGGCCTCGACTTAGGCCACTCAATATATTGCATGGACACACCGATGCGGTCTATTGGATCCCTTTTGGCACAAAAGACAGTATTTGGCTGGATTGTGGGGGGACCAATTTCAACAACGACACAACCTAGTACAACAGTGTCACTACTCAACACTACGTCCCTTGACCGAATCCTCACACGCTTTTGGGAGGTGGAGGAGACCCCAAAACGGGTTTTGAGGTCAGATGAGGACACATTTTGCGAAAAGAATTTCATGTCGACAACACGAAGAAACGACAAAGGAAGGTATATAGTTACCCTACCCTTCAAAAATAGCGAAGAAATAGGAACTTCAAGAAACATTGCGATGGCACAATTCTTAAGAATGGAACGCATGCTTAGCCAGAAACCCGAAATCAAAAAACAATACGACCAAGTAATTGTTGAATACATCGAGTTAGGACATATGAGGAAAATTTCTCCCCTGGAAATCCACACAAACCCAAATTATTACCTGCCGCATCATGCAGTAATAAAACCCGAACGGTTGACAACGAAACTTAGAGTAGTTTTCAACGCTTCGAGTCCATCTTCGAACAAGAAGAGTTTGAACGACATATTATATCCAGGACCAATACTTCAGCAGGACCTAGTACATCTGATACTGAAGTGGAGATTCTTCCGTTTTGTGTACAACGCAGACATCACAAAAATGTATCGACAGATACTCATTGATCCGACTCAAACCAAATATCAAAGGATATTATTTCGGCAAACAGAAAAAGATCCTATTGAGGATTACGAACTCCTGACAGTGACTTTTGGTGTCAACTGCGCCCCGTTTCTGGCCATTAGAACACTACTTCAACTAGCAGAAGATGTAAAATCAACTCACCCTCTCGCATCAAAAACTCTACAACAACACATGTATGTAGATGACGTTTTAGCAGGTGGTCACACATTAATCGACACCATCAAATCAAGAAAAGAACTTACAACAGTTTTAAAATCCGCTGGATTTGATCTGATGAAATGGACATCAAATGACCCACGAGTCATACAAGACCTACCAAATGAGACTCTACTGCCTCTCGATTGGTTAAACTTGTCAGAAAACTCTGGAACTAAAACTCTTGGAATCAAATGGAACATTTCGTCAGACTCATTTACATTCACAGCACCAGATGTCAAAATCAAAGAAAACTATACCAAAAGAGAAGTTTTATCTACAATTGCCAAATTCTTTGACCCTTGTGGATGGATAGCCCCAATAATAGTTGAAGCAAAATTGATTATGCAACAGATTTGGTTGGATAAAGTCGACTGGGATGACATATTAAAACCCTTGACTTGTCTACAGTGGCAAAAATTCATAAAAAACTGCCCAAAAATAAATATCTTGAAAATTCCCCGTTGGATCCAATATAGCCCGAATTGTAATGTGGAGATTCACGGTTTCAGTGACGCATCAGAAAAAGCCTATTCAGCGGCTCTTTATGTTCGAATACAATCAGAAAACTCAGTATTCACATTTATTCTGGCTTCAAAGACCCGTGTAGCTCCCATTAAGCAAATATCTTTGCCCCGCCTAGAACTGTGTGGATCCGTATTATTGGCTAACCTTGCTTGTGGAATTATACCAAATCTTCAACTTCAAAATATCAAGACATATTATTGGACCGATTCAACAATCGTGCTGTCCTGGTTAAAGAAACCCCCTTGCTCATGGAACACTTTCGTTGGAAATCGTGTTTCTGAAATCCTAGACAAAGTTGGAAATCTAAATTGGCAACACATCGATTCAAAGGATAACCCAGCAGATATAGCCAGCCGAGGATGTTCTCCACAAGAACTGGAAAATCACAACCTATGGTGGTTTGGACCCTCCTGGTTAAAATTACCTAAAAATCAATGGCCGATACCTACACAAACAGGTGACACAAACTTAGAAGCTAAAACGATAAAAGCATTTACAACCATAACACGCGAAGACCCATTAAATCGATTTTCAGACTTATCACGAGCTTTTCGAGTGCTTGCTTATGTCATACGATTATGGAGAAATACTGGAAGCAACAGATCCCACCTTCGCGTATCTTCCGCAGAAATCACAAGAGAAGAGATAGATTTTGTCAAACATCGACTCATCATATGGACTCAACAAAATCATTTTCCAGATGAGTACAAACCTTTGAAATTTAAGCAGAAAATATCACCAACCAGTAGACTTTTGACCTTAAATCCCTTCATGGATCGCCATGGCATTATTAGAGCCAATGGACGGCTCGCTCAATCACCCGCATTAACTTACAATGAGCGTTACCCAATATTACTACCTCATAACTCAAGGTTATCACAACTCCTAGTGGAATTTACACACAAAATTACGCTTCATGGAGAAAACCAACTAATGATTCGAGTCCTACGCACAGAATATTGGATATTCAGATTAAAACCCTTGGTCAAAAGCGTAATTCACAATTGTAAGACGTGTGTTTTGTACAAAAAACAGACGCAAAATCAAATCATGGCTTCATTGCCACCAGAACGTACAACATTATCAAGACCTTTTGCTACAACTGGATTAGACTACGCAGGACCCTTTGACATTAAAAATTTCACAGGACGAGCATGTCTTATTACAAAAGGATATATTTGCATATTTGTATGCTTCGCCACAAAAGCTGTACATCTTGAAGCAGCTAGTGATTTGTCGACCCAATCGTTCTTAGCAGCATTTTCCCGCTTCATAGGAAGACGTGGATGTCCCGCACTCATTTATTCAGATAATGGGAAAAATTTCGTCGGAGCAGCAGAACTACTCAGAAAGGAACGTCTAGAATTCATAAAAACTCTTCGAAATCAAGTGACTCATCATTTTAGTCATCAAAATCTTAATTGGAAGTTTATTCCCCCAGGAGCCCCACACATGGGCGGCCTTTGGGAAGCCGGTGTAAAATCATTAAAAACACACCTGAAAAAGATGATACCGAACTTGAAATTCACCTTTGAAGAGCTTTCTACAATTCTTACTCGTATAGAATCGTGCCTAAATTCTAGACCCTTAAGTCCTGCTAGCGATGACCCAAATGATCTTAATCCATTGACCCCTGGACACTTCCTTATTGGTAGTGCATTATTGACCCCAGCTGAACCAGATGTAAGCAGTGAAAATCTAAATCACATCAACCGATGGAAACGGCTGAAGGTCATCTACCACTCATTTTGCCAAAGATGGAAGTCCGAATATTTGGTTGAACTTCAACGCAGGTACAAATGGAAGATTCAGAGGGACAACGTTAAAGTCAACGATCTGGTAGTCATCAAAAACAACAACTTGCCACCCAATGAATGGCAAATGGGTCGAATCATCAAAACATATCTTGGACACGACCAAAACTGTAGAGTCGTAGACATCAAAACCAAAAATGGAGTCATCACCAGGCCAATAACAAAAATTGTGGTTTTGTTTGAAAAATAGTATAATTCTAATCATTTACATACACTAATATTGATTCCAATTTATACTTACAGGTATGGCATCCCAACAACAACAATCTCAACGCCCTAAACATTGGCAATTTCTTGCGGTATACATTTGCGTACATCATGGTGCCATATCTGTCAACAACTTCACAATACACCAATTCATGAGATTTTACTTGCCGACCCTCAACCTACAAAACAGGACCCATTCAAAACCTGTGGTAAATTTCACCGAGTCATGGGGGCCGGAATGTTTAACGATTAAACATCAATTAAGGGAACACCCTGTGTAATAATAGCGGTTCTTTGTTATGTATTTATAATCTATTTGTTTTTGCAATTTTTTCATATTCTTTGTCATTACCTACTTAGCAATAAGAATTTTGAATTTTATATAGACACTCTAGTTTCGACAGTCAGAACGAACGCAACATAATTAGATCAATAAACAGAAATAACAAAGTGTGAACAAAGACATAATACAGTGAAAAGACATAAATTGAAATTAAACATAATCAAAATTAAATTAAATCATTTGTAAAACAAAAACAAATATTGTGACCCTTTTTTTTCAAACAAATAAAACATTAAACAAACTGTGAAACAAAATTAACAAAACCAAACACATTTCTTTTTTTTTATAAAACAAAAACCAACAAATAAATAGAACAAAAAACGAACCAGCGCAACAACAATCATTAAACAGTATGTATTTGACCTTACACTGTTCTACAATTTTTGAAATTGTGGACTTAAAAGAAAAATTAGTATTCCAAACACCAAGAAATCTTGTATAAAAATTTAAAAAATTTTTTTTTTTTTTGCCAAAATAGTTTTTATAAATCAAATTTAAATTAATTATGCCAGTTTTGAGAAATTTTTTTTTGCCAGTTTTAGGTTCCATTTTTATCAAAAGTTCTTTAAATATCATATATATTATTTCTAAAGCACTTTTTTTGTCGGTTGCAAATATCTCCCATACCACCGCATCACATTTAATGAACGATATTTCATTTTAAAGCTTATATCTAACACTAATGGCGAAAAATAATTAGAGATTGAAAAATTAATATTTTCATTGATAAAAATTATATTTTATATAGAAGTGCATAATAATACTGTTGTCATTATGATTTGTGTTTTTGTTCAAGTGTGCTAATACAGGGTCGCTTAATAGTAATGCAGTTCTACATAATATAATATGTATTAAAATGCATTCTGGCAATACCGGTAATTACTATAATGGCGTTTATTACTAAGTCAGTTATATATAATATGTATATTAAGTTGTAAAAAGCTGTTTTGGCAATTATTTTTATGTTACAAAAATGACAACTAACGGTGCGAAATATTCGCACGGGTTATCTAGTTTCAAATATTCTTTAAGTTTTTCTTGTCAGCAAATCTGTAACACTTAAAGTATTTCACATGAGATTTGTAGGCTTTTATTGGATTGCCATTTAAAACACTGAAACCTTTATGTATAGGACATAGATTATTCAGTAATATACTGTCGATATCTGTATTAAATATAAAGTATTGAAAAGGGCTTTTAATATTCTAATCATCGGAAATATTATTTTTTAAATAAACTCCTAAGTTTGGGACACAAAAACTAGTTTCTGTTGGATAAGGCATTCAGGATTTTTTAAGTTTAATTTTTAAAATCATTTCTGGTATTTTATTTAATTTTTTCACCAGGTCTTTTTATATTTTTTAAAAATATAAGAAGGTCTTTAAGATCTTTTTTTTTTTAAATATAAAGAAAAATATGAAAAGAATTTAAAAAAATACGAATCTTTCTTTAAAAAATAAATAAAATATTGGAAAAACTAATTGAATTGTCAATTGAATTTATAAATTTTGTTGAAAATCTGTCTCTCCTTAAAGCCAATAAAACAAAATACAAATGCACTTAACAAAATTTTATATAAAATCAATAAAATATTTAATTAAAAAAAAAAGAAATTAAATTAAATTAAAAAATAAATTCATTGTAAATTGATTAAAACAAAAACTGTACATTTGAAAAAAAAAACAGATTAAATTTATATTGTAATAAAAATAAAATTAAATTATTTATATTTCATATAATTTTAAAGTTTAACTGAAATATACAAAGAATATAAGGGTTCTAACACTGAAAGTATGGAAAGGAAACTTTTTTTTACTTTTTCCCTAGTTAAGATCATTCATTGCATTCATTGTCATCTCCTATTTAACCTACTATGTATACCCCGGGTCAATTATCATATTTATTTAATTTTCTATGAAAACATTAAAAATGTAAAAACAAAACCGAAAAAAAATGTATTTTTGTTGAAAAAATAAATTTGTTTATTGTAAAGTAGTATACATAGATACATACATACATACTTATATAGTTTTTATAATATATATAATCCATGTATTACTAGGGTCTATGGTAAATTCTAGCATTCAGTATTTCCTAATGGAAACACATTTAATATCGAATGCTATAATTTGCTGTCTATGTTGAAGTATAACAAAATAATTTTAAAACTCTAAGTAATTAAAGGAATTCCATTTAAGAAGTAAATTTATAACCACAAATAAAATGCTTTACTATTGTATTTAAAGTAATAAAAGAACAAAAAGAAACCAATTGTAAAACAAAACTTTAATAATAGTTTTATTTATGACAGAGACTCTATGAAAAAATATATTTTAAAAGACACAAACCCTGATATCTAACAGGCAAAATGGAAGGGATAAATAGTTTTAAAATTTTAAGCTCATTCACTAAAGCTAAAGGCAAAAAAGGAATACCTGTACAGCTTAGGATTCAATACAGAGATTGGCAAAATCAACTAGGACATCATAATTAAAGTGCAAGCACCTTAAAGTGCATCATAAACAAGAACGATAAACTAAAGATTACGCCATCACGCACAAAAAATTAAAACTTTCTGCACATGTGGAATCAATGACGTCACACAAATTGTGTTCCTATTGGCTAATGGTAATGTAAGTTATATTGCAGGGCTGCCAACTACTTTCACGTAGTGCATTTTTCAGAAGAAATGTTAATTTTCACATATGAAAAAGGCTTGGAAACCTTTAAAATAGCCCAACTACGTCATCTAACGGGAAATCATGCGAAAGGCGTAATCTTTAGTTTATCACTCTTGCATCATAAGTATGATATGAGAAGGATATTGCAGCCCTAATTAGAACCAGAAATATGAACGACATTAAATAGAGTAGAGCTATATAAAGCAGTGTGATGTGTAATCCTTAGAACCCATTAAACGAATATATTTCGTTTATATTTATTTTATAGGCAGAAATGATTTGACAGACGAACATGCTATGATCGTATAGGAATAAGAATCACAGTTCTTTAAATTCCCGCAGACTAAGGGCCATTATTACAAGTTGCCGTAAAACTTGAGTTTAGTTAAAGGTACTGTTAAAGTTACTGTTAACTTATTTTCGATATTACAACTTACAGATAAAATAAAGTTAACTTTTTGTTTTAAAATATGGCAGTGTCGTTGCAATGTCGATAACACTGCTTCCTTAACGAGAGATCAGTTTTTCCTGTTGTACATGATCATTCTGTTTAAATTTGAGTTGCCATATTGCATATAATATGGCAAGTGCAAACATAAGCTTAACTTTAAAAGTTACCGGCAGGATGATCCTCAATTTAGCTTAACGCTCACTTCCGCCTTATTGCCCGTATATAATAATGAATGATAATTTATCTGCCCGTTAAAATCCTCTCTATAGTTAACGGCAAGTTGTAATAATGGCCCTAAGTGGCAGACTTCCAAAAATAAAATTTTATTAAATTTAATTTTATGCCTTAAAATATGCTTTAAATTTATTACAATTTTAGTTAACATTCGTTTTACTGGTAGTTGTCTTAGCTACAAATAATATTTCATATCGTAAAAATTAAACACGATACAATGACGTTGTCAACATTACTACCAATGTTGCCAGGTAAGCAACTTCTGAAAAAGAAATCATTTAAGAGAGGGGAAATAAAATAACAAATTTATTAAATTCATAGCTTTCGTTCGTTTATTTAGTGTTTGTTACGCCATTACCGATATGTCGATAAGCGTGTGCAGCTTTTAAGCAATGGTAAGACGGTAAAGGAGAAACTCACCACATTGGAGAAACCCAACACGACGCTGAAACTCACCCCCCTCGCAACTGACAGAAGTTTAAAAGTATTTTTTTTTGCAATATTGAACGAACAGTTCCATCAGTCAGGATTAATCGGATTTATCCACCTTTAAAAAGTGAGTGAGTAGAACACACGCAACAAGTAACTAACCACACACCAGCGTGATTGGACTAATGCTAGCTTAAACGAGCCACCTGTGTTTAATAAACGAGGCTATATCTTTGACATTAATGGATGATAGTTCCGTCAAGCTAACAACAAATGGAGAGCCAAATACATACATACATAATTGGCCATTACAACCCTTCAGTCAGGATTACGACCTAGCTTCTCACACCACTTATGTTGTCTGCGTTAATTTTGTACATGAGTGGCGGGACCTACAGTTTAAAGTCGACTCCGAACGACAGATTTTTGAGAAGCTTTTCATGGTAATTTTTACTCTCAGAGTCTTTGCCAGAAATCTGCTGAGAGGAAGTCGCCGAAGAAAAATTTTTCGTTTTGATGTCTGACCTGGGATTCGAACCCGAGCCCTTCGTCTAATAAGCCAACACACTACCCACTAGACCACGGCGACTTCGAGAGCCAAATAAATAACCTATATCTGCAACGCGCAATAGGTCGTCTTCTTCAGCGGAACTTCACCTACGGCAGAAGTCGTTAGATGGGAACTGAATTCTTTCCGAGTCTTGTCCTTTAATACAAGAAATGGAGAGCCAAATAATTAACCTGTATCTGCACCGCGCAAGAAATAGGAGTGAGAAAGAAAGTGGATAAAAATCTCCTCTTCCTCTGCGGAACTGCACCCACGGCAGAAGTCGTTAAATGGGAACTGCATTCTTTCCGAGTGTTGTTCTATAACACAAGGATTGGAGAGCCAAATAACGTATATTTGCACCTCGCAAAAGATGGGCAGTGACATAGACAGTGTATAAGAATCTTGTCTTCCTCAGCGGAACTCCTCCACGGCAGAAGTCGTTAAATGGAAGCAGCAGCATTTCCGTGTGTCTGCCTATAACACAAGGACCTGTAACCATGCCCACAGTGATTGAGATGATGTTACGACCAAGTCCGGGTAACTGTTTGGTGGGACTTCTATCCATCTAGAGCCAACGGTGGGTCTAGCAATGCAATAGGACTCCTCATTGACCCAGTATAGGTTGGCGTTTCGAAAGAATTTCCGCGCAATGGCCAACTTGACCGATGTAAGTGTTATACCCAAGTCGATTGAAGTGGATTCCGGTGGGAGTGTCGGCTTTCCAGTTTCTCGGAATGCTATTATGCCCAGGGACCTAGACCAGTGAGACACTGAATCGCCCAGAAAGAACATTGATCCACTATGGGTGGTATAAATACGGACTGATTTTAAAGAGGCCATTAAACCAACCACAAAAAAAATATGCCGCCTGAAATTAGTCCATAATTTTCCAGCTTGACAAGTTCATGTTGTCTAAACAGTTAAAGATGATTTGGGGAAATGGGGATGACAAGGTTTACCTCTCGAGTCATAAAGCCCTAGGAGTGGGGGTTTTAAACACTATTTGTTTCACAATCTATACAAAATAGCAAGAGTCCTAATGCTTGAAATTTATTTAAATCCACTTCAACTTAATCTTGATTAGGGGAGAATAATTCAATGGAAATTAATAAATCTTGTATGTACATATGTATGTATACTGAATAGAGCTAGAGCTACATTGCAATTTATTTTTGTCAGTTTTTCTTCGGTTGCTTGTTAACATACCTAATGATCAAAAATAGAAATAGAAATTGACACAAAAAAATTTTTTTCAGATGTCCATTTTAAACTTTTCCTAAGTTTTTCTTGATTTTTTTTGTTTGTAATGCCGTTTGTTTTAAGAACAATTAAAATGATAAACGATCTTACAAGTTCCTTTAATGCCGTAGACATTCTTACGCCTTTGACTTGGATTTTACATTTGAATCATTAACATTTTATGGCCTCTACTATACAAGAGAACACAAGTCTGATAATGAAGGTGAATAGTCAGTCATCACAGTAGTGATGTTGACTTTGATGATGATGATGATGATGATGACAATCGTTGATTATGTCCGATAAGAGCAAATGTTAATGGCAAGCAATCACAATGAAATTTTCTGATTTTTTATCAGCAGTTTACAACTAAAAGTTTTAGTATTACGCGACATGATTTATTTTCATTTGATTTGTTTGTTTATTTGTAATGAACGGGCCTATTTTTTTTGGACTTTGTTGAATGGCAGTCAAAAAATCTTTGAAATTTTTAATTAAAATGGAAACGAATAGCACTGGAATACCGAAATTATTTCAAAAAAGAATTCTTTGAAGTTTTTATCGCAATAGAATGTTTGTTTTAAGCGTAAAGGTCAAGGTGTACATACCAATATTATTGAGATGTGTTTTGAATTAAAGTAAATCAATGGAACTTACCTGAAAATAAAAGAAAAAAAGTGGAAATTTTAGTAATTAAAACGAAGTAATAAAGCTTAAGAAAAAACAAATGAATTGGAAAAACCTATTCAAATAGAAATAAAAGAGATTTCAAATATTATTCAAGCAAACATTATATGTTGTTTTAATCATCAGACATCCAATCAGGAATTGCATTTGAATTTGTATTCTAGATATAACAGTAGATCAGATATCAGATCTATATGTCTGTAAAGATATATTCGAATTTAACTCGCAAAGATAAAAACCGAAAAATTTTAACAGAGCTAATGTTAAAGTTAACAGAGCAATGTTAAGTGGTTAACAGAAAATAGACAAAGAAGAAATCACCCAAATTAGTAAACGATATCAGAGAGTGGAGTTGAAGCCCGAAGCATTCGGTTCATCACGTCAAATAATGCTTTTTGAGCAATACGGTCACTGTACTTGATTGGCCTTTATGCAGTCCAGATCTCAACCCGATTTAGAACTTATGGCAAGTTGTAAAAATCAAAGTAGGCTCAGTAAAAGTAAGCAATTTTGATGATCTCTTCGCCGAAGCAAAAAAAGCTTGGGAGGCCATTCCAATCAGTGAATGTGAAAATCTGATTACCCGATGCCTCACAGATGTCAATCTGTTTTCGACAACAATGGTTTTGCAACAAAACATTGATTTTTTTCTAATAAATACATGTTTTTCATAAACTTTACGGTGTGTCCTTAATTATATGCGCGACTGAAATCTATACTCTTTTAAAATATGGCTCACAGCTTTAAAAATAATAATTTATTTGACACAATAAGCAGTTATTTTCTACTAGTAAGAGTTTAATTAATTAAACTTGGCCAAATTTTGACAATATCGTATAACAATTTGTATTTTTTGCTTCAAGCTCACATGTAAGCTTCGTGTGCTTAATTAGTTGCACGCAGCTGTATGTGTGACAGACAAATGACACACAACATAAATGGTGTCTGAAGCTAGGTTGTAATCCAGACTAAAGAGTAGTAATAATCAATTACGTAAGCATGTCTTTTTGTAAAAAGAATTGACACACAAAAATTTTTTTGTACACACTCCTTGGTTAGTATCAAATAGAAAAAAATAATGGCTTTCTTTTTACTACACCTAATATATAAATTTATAGGTTAAAAAATTGTTTAATATTCTGTAAACAAATAAATACTGTAGGCCAGTAATATTTATTCGTTATGTTTTCATGCTAACTTAAAAGTATTGCCATTTTTTTTATTGAAATATCATCTGCTTAAAACTCGAGCATTGAAAAGTTAATTTTTCTTTCTTCATAGAAAGTCCATGTACAGTGCAAGCAATAACCATTATTTTGGCATTTACTTTTATTAGCCTGGGGTTTTTATCTATTTTTTATTTTTTTTATTTTTGTTTGGGAAAGTGCTTTTGTTTCTATCGATTTTTCTTTCTCGTTTTTTTCATTTTTCTTCCTATTGTCCAACAAAAAGTGTCCATAAAATTAAGCCTTTTGTTATTGTGTCCAAAGTGCCGTTTTTCTGTGTGTTTTCAGGTTGAAATCTTTAAAAAAGATCTGCGCTAATAATACAATTAAGCCATCACACAACACAACATGTTGTATTTGTTTATGTTGCCAACAAGGCCAAACAAACACAATGCAACACAAGCAAACAATAACAATAAAGCGACAACAAAACCCGCCACAAAACATGCAGTAAACCAAACCAAACAAAAAAATAATAACAGCGTTCAGCCAGCACAAGTAAAAATGATCGTAAAATTAAGAAGAAACAAAAAAAAATTAAAAATTTATAGCCACATAACTACTAAAGAGAGAAAATACAGAGAGTAATAGAGAGAGAGAGAGAGAGAAAAGGGCCACCAAAAGCTGGAAAATTAAACCACAAGTAAACAATTTTCATTGGGGTTTCTATTTAGTTTTCACTCTTAAAGTTTTGGCTGCGGCGAGTGTTTTTCTAACGCACTTCTCTCTCTCAATTTTGCCGCACCCCCCTCCCTCTCGTAGCCATTTCATTCATTTTTTTTAATTGCAAACATTGTTTAGTTTTTCCTTTCATAGATGACGTTGGCCACATTGGCCAACCATCACTAACAACCATAAACTACAGCGGCAGCCTGCATTTTTGTTTTGTAAGCATAAAAAACTAGAGTAAAAAAAAGGACTGAATTATGGACTCCATCAATAAATAATTTTGGTTTCTCTTCTCTATTTACCAGATACCCTACACAATAGACGTACATGGCGGATTTTGTTATTTAAGTGAACTAATTTTGGAAATTAGTGAAACCGCCGTTGTCTAATAGGTTTGAATCCTATCTAGGTCAGACATAAAAAAGTATTTCTTCGACGACTTTCTCAGCCTCTCAGAAGATTTCTGATAAAAACTCTGAGACGAAATAAAAATTGCCATAAAAAGTTTCTTAAAAATCTGTCGTTCGGCGTTCGGACTTTAAATTGTAAATAAAATAAAATAAAACAAATAAAAATTAACACACTCAACATAAGAAACTAGGTCGTAATCCTAACTAAAACCTTGTAAACACCAATTATGTTATGTAAGTAGAGTGACAGATACACTTTCAATGCAATTTGAACTACACTTAATTATCACTAGCAGATTGTACCCGGCGTTGCGCGGTTTATAAAAATGACAATAAATAAAAATTCGGTTTAGAAACCGGCTTCTTAAAAAATGCAATTTTGCAAATTATTCGGAAACCGGTTTATCAAATAACTCAGTTTTTTGAAATGCATGCAATTTGCCCGTTTTTCGTCCCTTTTCCCATTTTTGGACCCCTTTTAGTCCAACTTTTTAAACAGAATACCTCCAATAGCTATTTGGGAAACTTAACCAAGCTAAATCGTAAAAAAATACCTTTAAAAGTCATAAAATACAGCATTTATGCATAAAGTACTAATTTTTGCCCTTTTTTTTCTCCCTTTGTCCCATTTTTTTCTCTTTGGTTCAAAATTATAAAAAGATTTATAGCCTATAACTTGCATCAAAAAAAGCACGATCTATATCCCAAATTTTAAGAAAATCGCTCCAGGCGTGATTGGCTAACGAACAAACCAGCAAACATTTGGGACAAGCTAACACTTAACCAAGCTAAATCGTAAAAAAGTACCTATTACTATTTTTTCCCCATTTTTTCCATTTTTCTCCCGTTTTGGTCAAAATTTTGAAAAGATTTATAGCTTATAATAAGGTCCAGGCGTTCAGGCATGATTGGCTAACAAACAAACAAAAAAACAGACTTACAGAAAGATTTATAATATACATTAGGATTAAGATATTAAGATTACAACCCCTTACTTTAGTCAAGATTACAACCAAGCTTCTCCATTCACCATTCATGTGTGGTCGTTTATTGCAACCAAGTGTGGCGGGACTGACTCCCGATGATATTTTTTAGAAAAATTTTCATGGCAATATATATTTATTTACTCCCAGAATTTTTATTACAAAACTGAGAGGAAATCGGTCAAAGAAAGTTTTTTTCATATCATATTGGTTGGGAGAAACTAGGTTCTAATCCTGACTAAAGGATTGTAATTGCGAATTAGTAAGAAATCAGCCTTACGAACGGGTATATTTGCCTTGAACCCATTATATAGATTCTGTGCTGGTATTTGTGAGGCATTAATGCATTCCAGGAGGAAATACCTGAGGGCATAATATTATAGAGACCGGTGGAAGGACGTCTCCGAAAAAAAAATATTTTTTTATATAATATTGGTGTTGTGAGAAAGTAGGTTGTAGTCCTGACTAAATGATTACAATGATCAATTAGAAAGCAATCGGTCTTTTGATCCGGCACACTTGTCTCGAACCAAACATGTAGGTTCTGTAATGGAATCTGTGAGGCATTAATACATGCCAGTGGGAATCATCTGAATGCATATGAGATGCTGCTGCTGCCTTTTGATTTCATTTTGCAAGACTTTGACACTCAATAAGAATGATTTGCTTAAGCCTCTAATAGAATAGTTTGCAGGACCCATTTGCCAGTGTAAACCATTTGCCAATGTGGAGATGGAGGGAGATACTACCAATGGATTCTGAAAGTTGGCTTAAAAAATTTTCTATATCTTGGCAGATGTGACAGAGATATGATATGAAACTGATTTAGAATAACACGTAGTGACTTAAGGAATTACGATCAATTTCTTCTGAGTTTTTTTGTAATTTCTTGTGTCTAATATAAAATGTCCAGTAAATCGTTAGTACTTTGAGGTATCTTATGGTTAATCTTGACCGATTGTAACTTCAATTCAATTCTTTTTCCTTTGCATACAAAGTTTCGATTTTTTTTTGTTTGTTTTTGTTTCTATTTTGTGCTCTTGAATGAGACACAATAAAAGGCCGAGTTTTTTTATTTATTTTAAAAGAAAGTTAATTAGTTTTACACCACAGCATTATAAACAATAGATGATCGTGTTTTTCTTCCCCTTCTTCTCTCCACTGTTTTAAATTTCTTTCTAGTAGTTTTTATTCGGTTTTTTGCTTGCCTTAATCAAATTTTTTTCTAGCCATAATGAAGAAACCAATGAGTTGAGTTTTTCAATGCATTTTTTATCTTCTTTTTTTCATGATTTCAATTGTTTTTTGTTTTTTCTTAGTTTTTCTTCATTTTTCTTTTTATTGTTCCATGGAAAATTATTTCAAGATTTAATGGTTTGAATTGGATTTTTTCATAACAATGGTGGTTGGTTTTAATTCAATATATCCGCGAATAGATAATTTAAAATAATTTTAAAGACAGAGAGATAGAGAGAGAGAGGAAGAGAGGGGGAGGGAAAGAAAAAAGATTGTTTTTCAATTGTTTGGGAATTTTCTAATGAGCAATATAATATTCAATTAACATACTTTTTCTAAATGCTTTAAAAAACTAAAAAAAAAAAATTGAAAATGGAGGCACAAATTTATGTCCAATGGATTACAAAAATTATGTAGAAAATCTGGTTTAGCAAAGGCCTTTTTTTCAAACTAAAATGTCGTTCAATAAACAGGAGACCTATTTCATAAGATCTTAGAGCGCCCTGGTAGTCTAGTGGGTAGTGTGCTAGACTATTAGTGTGAGGGTCGTGGGTTCGATTCCCACCAGAGGCTCTGGTCTGTGACACTACACCGGGCATATGGTCGAAGTTACTCAGCTCGTACATGAATATAATATAATTTGTAATTGTATTGTAATTCTTAAATAAATAAAATAAAAAAAATATTTCATAAGATATTTTGTAGGTTCCATCAATTTGATTTTGATGCTTTTCCTATCAGAGATTTGCTCCATCTCCTAGAAGACCAAAAACATCTATGTAAACTTTGACAAAATAATAAAAATCTAAAAATCTACAGAGAACTGACCTACTCTATTTAGGACTAGCAGATTGTACCCGGCGTTGCGCGGGTTATAAAAATAACAATAAATAAAAATTCGGTTTCGAAACCGGCTTCTTAAAAAATGCAATTTTTCAAATTATTCGGTAACCGGTTTATCAAACAACTCGGTTTTTTTAATACTCTAAGTCCTAAATATAAATGCATGCAATTTACCCGTTTTTCGCCCCTTTTCCCCTTTTTGGACACCTCTTACCTTTTAGTCCAATTTTTAAAACAGAACACCTCCACTAGCTATTTGGCAAACTTAACCAAGCTAATTCGTAAGAAAATACCTTTAAAAGCCATAAAATACAGCATTTTTGCATAAAGTACTAATTTTCCCTTTTTTCCACTTTGGTTCAAAATTTTTAAAAGATTTGTAGCCTATAACCTGCACCGACAAAAGCTCGATGAATATCCCAAATTTTAAGAAAATCGGTTCAAGCGTTCAGGCGTGATTCGGTATGCTTTTAATTTGTCCGTTATTGGACCCTTTCCCCTTTTTGGACCCCTTTGGTTCAACTTTAGAAGCGGAACACCTCCAATAGCTATTTGGGAAACTTAACCAAGCTAAATCGTAAAAAAATACCTTTAAAACACATAAATTACAGCATTTATGCATTAAAGTTCTAATTTTTACCCATTTTTTCTCCCGTTTTGGTCATAATTTTGAAAAGATTTGTAGCCTATAACCTACATCGACAAAAGCTCGATCTACATCCTAAATTTCAAGAAAATCGGTCTAAATGTTCAGGCGTGATTGGCTAACAAACAAACAAAAAGAGTTTTTTTTCAGAAAATTGCTAAGAGGAAGTTCCATAAAAATAATTTTTTTTATTCGTTTTGTTTTAGATCGTCAATAAGGCAACACAGTATCTACTAGTTACGGCAAATTTCCAAAGGCTAAATATAACAGAAGTCGCCGTGGTCTAGTGGGTAGTTTGTTGGCTTATTAGACTAAAGGCCCGGGTTCGAATCCCAGGTCAGACATCAAAACGAAAAATATTTCTTCGGCGACTTCCTCTCAGCAGATTTCTGGCAAAGACTATGAGAAGAAAAAATTGCCATCAAAAGCTTCTCAAAAATCTGTCGTTCGGAGTCGACTTTAAACTGTAGGTCCCGCCACTTATGTATAAAATTAACGCACACAACATAGGTGGTGTGAGAAGCTAGGTCGTAATCCTGACTGAAGGGTTGTAATGGCCAATTATGTATGTATGTAAATATAACAGAAGAACCTATTTGGATCGATTAGAATAGGAATAGGATTTATTGGGGCCCTTGTTAAAAGTTCTAGATTCAATTTCAAGCTACGAATGATTACTGAATCGAAACAAAATGTAAGTATTTCTCAAGTGCATAGTTACCGGCAGTGAAAAATGGATTATTTACAACGACAGCAAACGAAAACGCATCATAATGACTCCAGAAAGCTGTTGCCTTGTATTCAACAGAATTGGGAGAGCCTGAAGTACTTTAAATTGTTCCCCTATGGTATAATTCTTATTTCGAACGAGTATTTTTAGCAAAGAAAACATTAGGAAGTTGTAATCCCATACCAGCTTTAACCAATACGGGAGAATTTGTGTTCCATCAAACCACAACAGTGTTTCGCCTGAACTTCCTGACAGTTAAGAGACATGGCACTAAATGATTCTCTGCTACTCCTGTCTATGATAAACTTTTTCAGAGGCTATAATTCTCTAGACTAAAAGCTTTAGAAACTGAATCCTCTAATGGCATTATCCACGAAACAGAATGGGTTGCAAGGACATTTGATCTATTTTATCATTTAGAAAAAAATTTGCTATTCTTTGTATCCCGTATTCTGATCACAATAAGTTTTAGCTTTGCTGTCAAGGATGTGCGATTCGCCAAAGTCGCCGTAGTTTAGTAGCCAATGTGTTGGCTTATTAGCTCGGGTTCGTGTCCCGGGTTAGGCATCAAAACTCTGAGAGTAAATAAACCTGCCATGAAATCGTTTCTCAAAGATCTGTCGATAGAAGTCCACGTTAAACTGTAGGTCCCGCCACTCACGCATAAAATTAGCGCACATAACATGATTGGTGTAAGAAGCTAGGCCGTAATCCTGAATGAAGGGTTGTAATGGCCAAATGTGTGTGTGTATGTAAGTCAAAAAGTCGCCGTAGTCTAGTAGGTAGTGTGTTCGAGCCCCAGGCCAGACATCAAAATAAAATAAAAAAAGCATTTCTTCGGCGATTTCCTCTTAGCAGATTTCTGGCAAAAATTCTGTGAGCTAATAAAATTGCCATGAAAAGTTTCTCGAAAATCTGTCGTTCGGAGTCGGCTTTAAACTGTAGCTCCCACCATTTATGTATAAAAATTAACAAACACGACATAAGTAGTGTGAGAAACTAGTTCAATAATCCTAACTGAAGGGTTGTAATGACCAATTATGTATGTCAAGAACGAATGGTAGTATGCTGAATTATATGCACATTTATGAATGCTACATCATATAGCATGTATCCCTACGCATATACAGTGAACATCAAAAGAAACTGAACATTAAATGAAACGCTAATAAATTACCGTTATTTTTATTTAAAAATTTAATGTTTCATAAGAAATTTAAAAAAAAAAAATACCACTTTAAATGGTGAAAATTGAATTTGATATTTATTAGAATTTTATTCATAGTGTACAGTTCCTTTTGACGCCCACTATGTGTATGTGCGCAGCTTTTTTTCTTTAAAAAAAATGTTAAATTCCCATTCAATTTTTTTTTTCTGTTCATTTGAATTTGATTAAAAAAATTTATCCGCCTGTTGATTATTTTCTTTTATTGCTACACTCTAGTGTTTAGCATTTGTCATATTAAAGCAGCACTTCAAATAAATTTCTTTGAATTTTAATGGAAAATCAAATAAAAATTCAAAATTTACGCGCCAACAAGTCAAAGGGGCCATGTTTTTTTAATTGAAAGAAAAAAAAAGAAAAACAATCCCTCCATTAAACACAAATTTTTCGTTTAAAAACGGTTACGAGGGAGAGTGTGTGTGTGTGTGTATAAGTGCGTGCAAGGAAAAATAAATAATAAGAAAAAAAAAAACAACAACAACAGCGAAAATCAAACCAAACTATAAATGTTAAATAGTGAAAGTTCAATTGTGACAACAACAATAACAACAACGACCACGACAACAGCGAGAAAAGCAAAAGGCACTCTACAGTTACATCTTCTCCTCGTTAAATATTCACGTTTTTCCACTCTTTGCTTTCATTTCCCAAGTAATGTTTGGTTTCGTTAATTCGCTTCACAACAACAAAAACAAAAAAAATAAAAACGAAGTATTTTAAGGTACAACAGCCATCAGCAGGCATGAAATTTTCAAGTACATACTCTTAAGGTTGTTCGTTAATTCTCTCTCCCTCACACAAACACACTCTTTTTTACCCTAGACTTGATTCCTTAATTTTCTTGTTTTATTTTCTTTTGTCGTGTTGCATTTTCGTGTTGCTGTAATATTGTAGCCGCCATCAATGAAAGTGTAAGTGAGAATGTTTTTTTTTTTTTTTTTTTTTTTTTTTTTTTTTTTTTTTTTTTTTTTTTTTTTTTTAGCTATGCGAGCTAAGGTTGGAAAATCTTCGAAAGACCTTGGTAGCCCGGCCTACCAAAGTGCACGATTCGCCGCAAGACTTACTCTCGGCTTGCTAAGCGCATACGTACTAAAAAACCAACCTCATCACACACTTTCAACCATTCGCCCCCCCCGGGACCACGATTAAGTATTACTTCGGGGGGGTGGTGATTCAGCGTGTGCTGCCTTCGAATTCCGCTGATCTTGCTCTCTCAGCCAATCTTTGCTGCGTCAATACATTCCGTGCGAAAACACATACTGCGTTCCAATTGTCACTTGAGATTAACATCAGGTTAACTATATTCTCGGGCGTTACCTGGAATCCTATTGATCTCTCCAGGCAATTTCGTTGAACAGAATATCGCGGGCAATTAAAGAAAACATGCTCCGCCGTCTCCCTTTCCTCACGGCATTCTGGGCATGCCTCATCTACGTCATGACCAAACTTATAGAGATAAGCCCTATAGCAACCATGGCCTGTTAGCAACTGAGTCAGGTGGAAGTTCACCTGACCGTGTCTTCTTTTTGTCCAAACGCCTATACTCGGTATGAGTCTGTGGGTCCATCTACCCTTAGTGGAATTGGACCAGTCCTGCTGCCATCTATCCATAACATTATCAGTTAGTTGGACAGGGTTCGAAAAATCTGTTCCTCTCTTTACGTCATATTTCCTTCTCTCTAAATCCACTACTAGCTTCGGGGGCATCATCCCCGCAATCACTAACGCTGCATCGGTAGACACCGTTCGGAAGGCAGAAATCACCCTAAGAGCAGATCTCCTGTAGGCCGCTTCTATTCCTGCTCTATAGGTCCTCTTCTCCATAGCACCAGCCCATACGGGGGCTGCATATATAGCAATCGCTGTCACTACCTTCATCAGTAGCCGTCTCCTCTCCTGTCTTGGGCCTCCTAGGTTAGGCATTAATCGGGCAAGCGCACATGCCGTCGCCGCACATTTTTGGCCGATGTACGACAAGTGTTCCCTAAACGTGAGCCTGTTGTCAATTATCACTCCCAGATATTTAATCGCCTGCTTTGATGATATGCGCTGGTCACCTACCGTTATGGTAATAAATTCTATCTTCTTCCTACTGCTTACAAGGAGTACATCCGTTTTGTGATCAGCTAGTTTGAGACCTATTTCCGTGATCCAGCTCCTGACTATGCCAACCGCAGTGTTACAAGTTCTCACCAAATCATCCAGATATTTACCCCTTATCACCAGGGCAATATCGTCTGCGAAACCAATGATTTGTGTACCTCTAGGGAGTCTTAGCCTCAGTACACCATCATACATCACATTCCATAGTAACGGGCCCAGCACGGAACCTTGCGGGACCCCTGCTGATACCGCGTATGACTTCCTGCCATCATCCGTGTCATATAGGAGCACTCTATCTTTAAAATAGTCCTTAACGATTTCCAATAAATAGTTCGGTACGTTCTTTCCATCCAGGGCAGCTAACGTGGCATCCCACTCCGCAGAGTTGAATGCGTTTTTGACGTCCAAGGTGATGATTGCGCAGTATTCCTTGTCGCCTTCCAACCAGCGGTTACCGCTGATAGCATCCTTTGCTATAGTCATAAGCATTTCCATTGCATCTATTGTGGAACGTGATTTCCGGAAACCATAAGTGAGAATGTATGTATGCATATGTGTGTGTGTGTTTGGAGAAGCGTATAGTGAGAGTGTGTGATTTTCTAATTAAATGTAATATGGTAATTATTACAACACCAACAAGTCAATAATAATAACAACTACAACAACGACAACAAACAAACAACCATAAAAATGGTAAACAATTGCAGAAGTAAACTGAACTGAACTCAACACAACACAATACAACCCAACACAACACTGCTGTACACAACCAACCACGACACCAACCAACAAGAGAATTAAAAAATTTGCATAAAATTAGACCAGCGTTAAATTGTTATTGTCAGAGGAAACGAAATGTAACGAAGACACACAAGACAAACACAAACACAGAAAAAAAAGACAATAAAAAAAGGAAAACCAACGATGGTCACGACAAACGGCGATGTTTATTTACGCCAACTAACCAGCCAAACAGGCTAATAAACACAACTTTAAGGCATAAATATTAACACTTACACAGTGTAGCTGATAATATTGGGCACAACAAATAGTTTTATTAACCTTAAAAAGGTAGTTTAAGGGCAGAAGTAGAAGAACGAGTTCTAGGAGCTATCATATGCATATCAACCAATAAGTTCTTGGATATAAATTTATAATTCGAAGGTTTATTTGACAGTTAACAACATTAAAAGAACGTTGCAATTACTATCAATTGCCTACGACCATGTAATCGAAATTATTTTCTGTCGTTTAGGCGCAGTAAGATGAAAGAGAGACAGAAAGTCTGCGGTAATACTTTGTTTGAAGAAATGACAACTGCCTGTCATCCTTTCAACTCCCTCCCTATGGTGATATAAGGGAATACAAAAATAGCTACAAAGGCAACACTGCACAATAAAACACTTTAAGGGTCATTATTACAACTTCCCGTTACAGTTGGATTTAGTTAAAGGTAAATTTAGCTAAAGTGAACTTTAAAGTCACCTTTAACTTCTTTTCGTTATTATAACCTACAGATAACAATGATCCTCCCTTTAGCCTAACGCTCACTTCTACCATAATGTCCACTTATAATAACGACAACCCCCTTTGCCCCTTTAAAATCCGTTCTTTAGTTACCGGGAAGTTGTAATAATGGCCCTAAAAGCCTAAAGTACCTACAAAATATTTAGAAAAAGGACAATGTAACGTACTGGCAATGCCATATTTACAGATGTTGAAACGTGCTTTGATACTCAGGAGAGAAGGTCATAACGGTTAATGACAACTGAGTTAGACAACACCAACTTTAACAAATTTTATAGTGTGAGATCTTAGAAAAAGCTCCACTTAAGGCTACAAAAGTAACTACAGATTCCAAAAGCAGTAATTTGACATGGTATTGGAGCCGCTATTAAACTATAGGCAAATCGTACTGCTTGTTGCCTAGCAAAGAAACCGGTTTCTTACAGGACAATGGTTACCAACACATTGCATAACCTATAGGAAGTGCAGAGCATATTTCTATTGAAAGATTAGTTTCAGTTATTGGATAGACATTACATACAAACACAAATGACCATTACAAACCTTTAGTCATAATTACGGCCTAACTTCTCACACCACTCATGTTGTGTGTGCTAATTTTATACATGAGTTGCGGGACCTACAGTTTAAAGTCGACTCCGAACGACAGATTTTTGAGAAACTTTTTCATGGCAGCTTTATTTTATCTCAGGGTTTTTGCCAGAAATCTGCTGATAGGAACCGACCTGGGCTTTACGTCTAATAAGCCAGCACACTACCCACTAGAATACGGCGACTTCCTTTGACATTGGCATTGCTTTCGGAATTGCCAGCCACAGAAGGTTTGTTTGCATTGACGTCCGTATAATCTCTCAATAGTCGAAGTGATCCCAGTCAAATTTTATCTTTCATCATCACTGTACCGGTCGCAAAGTATAAAAATTAGCATATAGTCGATAGTTTAGACCAGAGCACGAAATGTGGGCAGATGTAGTGTTTCAGTGTTTCAACGAAGTGCAAAAGATGGGACTGGATGAAATTGTGTATCGCCGTAGTCTAGTAAAGTAGTAATATTAGTAGTAGGTAGCTTATTAGATGATTATTAGAACAAAACCGAAATATGAACGAATATTTCTTTGACGACTGCCTCTCAGCAGGTTTCTGGCAAAAATTCTGAGAGTGAAATAAAATTGCCATGAAAAGTTACACAAAAAATCTGTCATACGGAGTCAAGTTTAAACTGTAGGCCCCGCCATTCATGCCCAAAATTAACACACACACAACATAGGTGGTGAAAAGCTAGGTCGTAATCGTGACTGAAGACAAATTATGGACGTACATGCCGTATAAATTGTGTATTACGGTATACATAATCACCCCTATCGCAAATAAGTATTCCCATAAAAGAATTCCCAAATTTCATCATTTCCAATAGGAAATCGTTCCCAAAAAATTTTTTGTGGGAGTGAATTCACAAACATATAAATATTTGGCATCGCCAATGTTTATTCCCAAGAATTATTTTGTAGAATTAATTCCCAACACCTGCCAATGGGAACTAGAAGGGAACATGGAAGTTATAAATTGTTTTGATGTTGATTTTTTGTTTTATTTAAGAAACGCAAATGTAAATAAGGAGCAGATTAATTGTATGGTGGAAGCGATGGTAGCAATGAATTATAAAATATAAAAAGGAATTTATGCAATATGCAATACAATCGCAATATTAAGACTGTTGTAATCTTTCCGGTTGAATATAATTCATCGGTTGGTTCTTTGACGATGACAATCGTTGTACTTGTATGCCGTCCATACAACCCTCAACACCTGGAATTTTGTATTTTGTTTAAAACCATTTTACAATCTCTTTCATTCCCTCAGAAGACGGCCACATAATCTACTGAGGACATAAAACTCTTTCAAATTTTGTTAATACTTCTAAAAGCACTTCGCTGAATGAAGATTGCGCCAAACCGACATCAATTTGCCTATCTACTGACTTTTGATAGCAGCCTTTCTGTGGGGCAGGTTTTCCATCGACACATTCAGTAGGTATTTGAACCCTTCTTTGTTCGCCCTATAATATTCCTGGAATCTGTAAAGGATTTACCGTCGCACATAAATATTTTAGTATGTATAATTCTTACTTTAGCTTAGGGAGTGATAGTGGATTCCATTCATTTCTAATAGCCTTTCTCTACTACTTTTCCATAGATTGTTTCTCCTCTTCCAGCACCAAGAAACAAAGATAAATGCTATTCATTTTTAAATATTTGTATTTTTCTTTCACAAATTGTTGAAAGGTAATTCACAATAAAAACTTTTACTCCCAATATATTCGCAATACCGATTTTTTGGGATGGGAATAAAAGTTTACTCCCAAATAATTTATTCCCATAATATTCACGATATAGGGGTGAATGGTTGATGACATTGGTGTACTACAACTTACAAGGGCGTTTTGGAAATTAAAAAGGAATAAAATTTCGTACACAGAAATGCAATGAAAACTAGCTGGCAATTGACATAAAATGCTTTAAAAACAATTTACCTTTTCCGCCCATGTTGTCCTGTTTTCCCATAAATGGACATTTAGTGGATATTACTATACTTCGGTAGGGGCCCTATAAAGCTAATAAAAATCAATTTTTTTTCAATTTAAGGTTTATAAATTTAATCTCCTTCCCACCCTTTTGTAAATCTTAAGAAAATGATAAGCAATTCTTTTTCTTCTATCATTTTTAATGGACTTTAATTTTCTATTTTGTTTTTTAATTAAAAAAAGAGAAAGAAAAAAAAGAAGACAAATTTTACTTTCTTTTAATTGTTAAGATTTTCCCTAAAAATAAATTTAAAAAGAAGTTTTGAATCCATGACTAAACAAAAATTATGATTTTTTTCTTCTTGTCTGTCTTAAAATTATTATTTTATTACCCCACAGCTGGCTTGAAAGTGAACAAAAAAAGAACGCAATTTCTTGAAAAAGAAAAAAAATTCACTTTCAAGAAATTGTGGAGGAGAGAAATTAAAAAAAATTAAAATAAAAGAAAAGGAAATTAAAATTAATTATACGGAAAAAAAATTAAAAAATGAAAAGCCCAGCTATTCTCAAGTGAGACCAAAAAAATGTGTGTACGAATTATTGTATAATTATTGCTACTTATTGTTTAATTAATTAATTGTATAATTAAGTTTTATGCATGAGAATTTTATTTTTTGGTTGTTTTCTTTCTTTGGCCAAAAAAGAAACTTTTTTTCTTAAGCGTTACAATCAAAATTTCACTTCCTCTTGTAAATGTGACCCCATACAATACAAAACTCTTGTACTCGCATAAGTTGTTTGTAAAAGAAATCTTTAAAAATAGCCCAAGTGAGTAAGCCAAATCAAAAACACACTTTTTTTTAAAAAAAATTCAAAACAAAATCTGAAAGGCTAATATTTGTTTTCTGATTAGCATAACAATTAAATTAGTTGAGATTAAGCACATCAAATATTGTCTTTCCACCAAACAAAAAAAAAAAAACCAAAATTATTGCCAATACAACAATAATGCTCATCATTATTCTCATTATTATGGTTGAACTTTTCTATTGTGTTCGTTTGGAAAGCAAAATGAACACAACAAAATTTTTTTTCTTTAATTTTTGTTTAACTTCTATTAAAAATGATGGAATTTATTATTCAAATAACTTTTGCTAAGTTTTTTCACTTCTTTTTTCGTTTTTACAACCGTTAATTCCCTTATTGTTTACGGTTAAATGATCATTTTTGGTGACACACTGTTTGCAATCAACAACGCATGAGTCTCTCTGTAATTATGACATACGCAAACAGTGTGGCCATATCAAAATTTTTTAATGGAAATCTATTGGCAACCATCCATAGTTCACTGAGGTCATAGTCCCTATCAGATTCTAATCGATTTAAAACACATTCATGGCCAACTATACCCCTCTTCTTTTGTTGTGATAGTTTGAGTAATTTTACTGTCTATGTCTGTCTGCTAAGATACCCTATCATGCTGAGTATCCATCAGAGATCAGCAATGAATCGTTTTTCCGCTACTCATAAGTACTCATGCAATTTTGAGTATGAGTGAATCAACACAATTGCAATTTAACTACTCTGATTCATTCGTACTTGCTACAACATTGATTTATAAGTATAAATAGCAATGAGTATGAGTATAACGTTGACATCAAACTCACGATATTCGAAATATACTCATTTTGATTCATAAATTTAGTAAAAAAAAAAAATTCATAAAATACTTATAAGTGATTCGAGTGATTCGAATCATTCATCAAAATTTACACCTTTTGTTGTTGCATATACAAACAAAGAAGAAAGGAAAGAAAAAGACAACAAACAAAGCATACATACAATCTTCTTGTGAGTATTGCAATGCTCGTATGCGAATCATACTTATTTTGTGCTTCGTGTAAATGTTAAGTAGAGACGAATCAACAGAATTGAAATTCAACTCCTCCGATTCATTCTTACTCGCTACAACATTGATTTATAAGTATAAATAGCAATGAGTATGAGTACAATGTTGGCATCAAACTCCCGGCATTCGAAATATGTTTGATTCATACGCCTACTCATTCTGATTCATAAATTTAGTAAAAAAAAAATCATAAAATACTTATAAGTGAATCAAGTGATTCGAATCATTCATCAAAAATTACAACCTTTGTTGTCGTTGTTGCATTTACATACAAAGAAGAAAGGAAAGCCTAAGACAACAAAGAAAGAATACACACAATGTTCTAGTGAGTATAATAGTGTTCGTTCGCGAATCATACTTATTTTGTGCTTCGTGTAAATATTAAGTAGAGATGAGTCGAAGTCAACAACATCATGCGCATTGTTAAGTATAAATACTACGAGTACTTCCAACTTGGAGTATGAGTAGTATGAGTATCATATTAAAATAAGTATGATTACGTATAAGTATCAGAAATTATAAGTATGACTCGAATCCAATCATCGTTTTGAATACTCGTTGCTGATCTCTGTTATCCATACACAACATAAAGTTCGCTACAATAGGCACAACAAACTTTTACTGCCATCCTGGATACCTGTAAAATTTGCTGTCTTTAAATGAGGGCAAAGCAAAATATATGTTAACGACAAGTAGTGATGTACGGCGTATTGATTCTCAGATTACGGCCGATAATTATACTTTTGATACAGTCAAGGAATTCATTTATCTTGGCTCCGCCGTTACCACCAAAAATAATGTCAGTTTGAAAATCAAACACAGGATTACGCTTGCCAACGGGTGCTATTATGGTCTCAATGGGCAATTGAGTAGCAGATACCTCTCTCCTACGACAAAACTAGTAATCTACTCAGAAGCAGGGTCCATGCTTAAGAACTGATGCAGCAGTCTTGAGAGTATTCGAGGGAAAAGTCCTACGTAAGATCTTCAGTCCAGTGCGAGTTGGCGAAGATTTTAGCATCCGATCCAATAGTGAGCTATATAGCTCCTTAACGACATAGACATTGTGCAGCGTATTAACATCCAGCGGCTGCGCTGGCTCGGCCATATCATTTGAATGGAGAAGGATGCTCCGGCAAGACGGGTATTTGATACGGGGATCTGCGGAAGTTGGCGAAAAGGACGACTTTGTGTTCTTGTAAGGACCAAATCGAGGAAGCCCTGTCATCGACTCGTGTGACCAACTAGCGTAGGCGCGCAAGATGAAGAGGCGCCTGGAAAAATGTATTGCGGCAGGCCGAAATCCGTTAATCAAGTATGTTAATGGCTAATTAAGTCAGTAAGTAAAGTAATTACCACCTTTTTTTAAAAATCAACCCTCAGGGGATGGCCCCTACTCAAACACTAAATTGTGTTGGAGTTGGGAAAATAATTTATGAGAGGGAGGACAGAGAGAGTAGTGTTTTGGACATTAAATTTGAATCTTTTCATAATATAAGTGGCGAGTAAAACCTCTGGAGGTAGGCAGTTCCACATATGGATATTCCGGCTAAAGAACGAATTCTGCCTGCAATGCAGTGAGCGACTTAATGACCAATTGATTGGAAAAGAATTGTTTTATCTCGCTAGAGCAAAATCCCTTGTAATAGCGATAGCCACATTGCGACGACGTACTTTCTGGTATGCGGTCGAAAAGCCTTCAAATAGACTTTGAAGCTCCTGCTCATAGATGAGAGTTGTATACTATTGTAGATCGAATATAGGTGTTGTAAATAGTATGGAGATCAGATGAAGCGAAGAATTTCTTGCATAGTCCTAATCAAACCATGGTGGTTGGAAGCTTCTTTCGATAATGCTTCTCTGCCTGTATTTTTGTAAACATAGTCCAAGACTTTGTTAAAGTTTGTTGTCAGTTAGTATGACCCGATACTTGATGGACTTCAAAGAGTTTATAATGCTTCTGCAGACTCGAATCTTTATCGTTTCAGTATTTGTTCTCAACTTTTGAAAGCAGTTTTAATATAAATTTGAATCTATACACCACAGTTAGAGTTTAGTTAGGGTAAAAGCTTCGTTTTTATGTAGCTGAACATCTTCCAAGTGTAGCAGTGTCCACAGCAACCACAATATTATTTTTAAATTTCACGATGGCTGCCTCTTGTGAGTGGCTTGCCTCGATCATATATAATATTCTCAACAATAGATAAGTACCTCCTTACTGTTCGAAATAAATTCTCAGCCACATACAACCTTGAGATCAGGGTTTAAGTATTGGTTAATGAGGACAAATATTACTTTCTTCCGTGGCATCACAATGGGCCGCCATGCGTGCTCTTGTGTGCTTTGTGATATCAGAGCTGCCACTACGACCTAACCTAACCTTCTTCCTTGGAAATCCATGTGACCCTGGGTTTCATCAATCAGGGATATTTTCTTTCAGCAGGCTGTATAGCTGTCTGCAGTATCAGTTGATCATATAGGCTAAGGGTTCAGTATAAAAAAAAGAGTTGTTGAAAGGATAAGCCACCATATCCAGTCCTATTTACAATACAACCCTGAGCTACATGAATCATCGACATTGCCTTTCAGCGGTCTGTATCGCTGTCAGCTGTATCAATTGTTCGCAAAGGCTATGTCATCAGTATAACAAAAGAGTCGCGGAAAAGTTTAGCCACCATATCCAGTCCTATCTTCAATACAACCTATAAAGTTTAGATGAGGAAGCCAAACATGTGAGGAACGAATTCCAGAATCCAGAAATTATAGACGTCTTCTTTACATACATAATTGATGATTACAACCCTTTAGTCAGGATTACAACCTAGTTCCACACACCCACTTATGTTGTGGGTATTAATTTTATACATGAGTGGCCGGAGGTACTACAGTTGACTCTGAACGACAGTTTTTTGAGAAACTTTTCATGGCAAATTTATTTACTCTTTAAAGTTTTTGCAAGAAATCTATGGAGCGAAGGTTGCCGAATTGCAGAAGAAATATATGGATGGAGATGTCTGACCTGGGGTTTGAACCGAGGCCTCATGTCTAATAGGCCATTACACTATCTACCTACTAGACTAAGGCGATTACGTTTTCTCCAATATGCATTCGTATCGTATGTCCTGTCATACGTCATATTATCTGAAGTCATTACTGTTTGGGAAGCGGATATGATCTTGGGCAGTATTCTTTATATTCCCTTTATGTGGGTCTTACCATCTGGTAGATGGCATATCCAGAAACATTTCTGGCAGCTTTATTACAGAGTTTAAATGGTATTTTCATTTACTTTACCAGTAATATTGGCTTTTACAGTCACTTTTTCTATGTTTCAGATTCTGGAAAATAGTCATGGCAATATTACCCACGGTTTTGGCGGAAGACATTTTTTTTCCAGTCTTGAAAACAAGAAATCAGTGATTCATACTTTCGAATAACAAAAAAAAATAAAGGAATTCATAAAAATGAAACTGCTTTTCATTTGAAATATTCCCAGAATAATTGCAATTATCGCTTCAGCATTATTTTTAAGTTTTTAAGTTAATGTTCCAAGAGTACATAATTTGTGTGGCATAATTGCTGTGACAACCACATATGAATTGTTCGTCCTAAATTCCAAGCAAACACCAACAACAACAGTCCAAATACCATTTGCCAGATAACGTTTAATACTAAAGGTTTTAACGATAAAACAAAATTTTTCTGTTTAATAACCATTTAATAACTATTTAATGGTTAATTAAGTTGAAGAAGAATTTTTTTTAGAAAGGTAAGGCGAAATAAATTTTAGAATGCTTAAGAATTTCTTTTTTCGCGATTTCTTACAAGTTAATACGTTGTTAATAAGTAAAATGGAATTTTCTAAAGATTATAAAAAGTTTTAATTACCAAATAATAAAGGGCATTGACGTTGACGTTGTAGGGAAACCACAGATGCTTTCAAGGGTTAGCATCACCAACCACTGCTTATTTGGCTCCTATATGGTTCCGCTGTAAGCAGCAATATTAGTTTTTCGCCCAGCTTCTAATTTGCATCTCTTATTCATCCCGAGAGTCTTGTGAATGTTTAGATTTTCCTTAACCTTTGACGTATTTAGACGTTTTGTCACTAAATTCCAGACGTCAAAAAATTCTTCTTTTTAGTTCACCAACTGCCGGACAATGACTAAGGAGATGTCTTGAGAACTTTTTCCTTTTAGCTTCCCAAGTGCCGGTCATTTCAATCATTGCAGCTTCTGCAGAAGTCGTTGTATGACATTACCAATCTCCTCGTGTGTACACCAAGAGGCCAGTGCCCTGTTATCACTGCTATAAAGGTAGGCTTGATAGGTTTAATTGCGAATTCCGTCCTACACCTAAGTATACATATTAGGTTAGATCTGTCTTGACTCGGTACAAGTGGGTTGATTAATCCATCTTAGCTTTGCCAATAAATAGGGTTCTTGTAAGAGAGCATTTGTTTGCCTCTCTGCAGGGAAGCGACAACGTCATGAAAGAATTCAATTGAATCTTCTGTGGTGCATGCCTTAACAAGTCCGTAGATCTTGTTGTTACCTTCCATGTTCCCAAACGATGTCCAGGAATCCAAATGATTGTATTCGTCGAATATCGCACTATTTGGGCACCCCACCTTCTTGGATAATATATTTATTTATTTATTTAATAATTACAATACAATTACAAATTATATTCTAATCAGATACGAGAAGAGTAACTTCTACCATATGCCCGGTGTAGTGTCACAGACCAGAGCCTCTGGTGGGAATCGAACCCACGACCCTCACGCTAATAGTCTAGCACACTACCCACTAGACTACCAGGGCGCTCAGGATAATATAAGATGAGACGACTATTCTAATGGCTATTATACATAACTGCAATCAGTGGCAAAGAATTCCTATATCATCTGGCTCTCAACAACTTCCTCAAAACTCATTCCAAAGGCTCCATCGACAGGCTGTCTGGAATTTACTTCAATGCAAAGTAATTCAAGATAGTTTAAAGGCTAGGTTAGAGCTTTGCGTATGACAGAGCCTATACCTATCTGTCAACAACTGAAAAATTCTAAATTACAGCTGATAACTAGCGACATCGGCCTATACAGGGAGGCTGATATATAATGCAACAAAGTCAAACGCTATATTTTTTAATTTTTTTTTTTAATTTTATTGTTCAAAAGCAAAAAATTTTGGAAATGACATCAAAATTTAGAATCAGTTTAGATTTGTTCGAATTGGCCATCTTTGGTACGAATTATGGCCTTCAAACTGCCGACAAAGCCATCACAGGCTGCACGAAAATGGCTCTGGTCTATTTTGGTCCATTCCCGGCTAAGCGCCGTCTTGAGATGAACGACACTTTGGTATTTTTTAGTGAGAACCTTACTCTTCAAAAAAGTCCAACGGATTGAGATCCGGATTCCTAAACCTGCACGAGTAGGGGTCATTCTCTAAGTGCAGGTGTAATATAAAAAAAAAAAACAAAAAGAGAAGTATAAAACTTTCCCCCTATGTAGGAGATAGCCGCTATTGTCAGAACAGAACGACACTGTTGTACTCGAATAGGCAAAATTACAACTACTGCCCCTACTTTTATTCCCACTTCCATAATACTAATTTATTTAACTTAATTGGTCATTACAACCTTTCAGTCAGGACAACAACCTAGCTTCTTACACCACCCTTGATATGTGCGTCAGGACTGGTAGATAGTGTGTTGACCTATTAGACGTAAGGTCACGGTTCACTCCCCAGGTCAGACATCACCAGCATTGGCCATTGTGTGGTAGAAATGAAGCGAGGAACCTTCTTTTTAAGACATTCTTGGTTGACGCGTGTTGAATCCTGTTGGAATGTCTATGGTCTGGAGTCGAAATGTTTGTCTGCCCAGGGCTTTAATACAGTCTTTAAGACATTTTCCCGATAAAATTCGAACGAGGAGCGGCCATCGGCCGTTGCTGCGGCCTACACCATTACTATCGGCAGCGCTTGAGTTCTGCTGACCTCTTTGGCAAGTAAACCCGATCATTTTGTTTGTTCACAAACTGTTCAATTTGGAATGGCTTCTCATCGGAGAAAACCAAATTCGGTAACTGGCCACTTTCGTGCAAGCATAGTAACTCCTTAGCTCTTTCCAAACTAAAATTTTTTTTGTCCATCGGTAAACTCTTGCGCTTTTTGTGTTGCATCCGTTCTCGCGATATGTTCAGTTCACGAGCAATTTTTCTATCACTGCAGCGTAGATTTCGATCAAATCTGGCCTTCACTTTTCGGATCATTTCTGGTGTTGTGTCCGTCACACCGGACAGATTTTTGAGAAGCTTTTCGTGTCAATTTTATTTACTAAAATTATTTTTGCTAAAAACAAACTGCTGAGAGGATGTCGCCTAAGAAATATTTTTTTAATTTCATTTTAATTGAGATATCTGGGCTAAAGTTTTAAACACGACGTCACGTTTTATAAGGTAATTCATTGCCTACTAGCCTATAGCCCGGAGAACAACTAGCATTAATAGGAGCGAGGTGGGCGACATGTTTAGATGCCTTTTATACAGCAAACATCTGCGCCTATACATACATAATTGGTCATTACAACCCTTCAGTCAGAATTATTAACCTAGTTTCGCACACTACTTATGTTGTGTGTGTTAATTTTATACATAAGAGGCGGGACCTACAGTTTAAAGTCGACTCCGAACGACAGATTTATTTGAGAAACTTTTCAAGAAGAGAAAGAGAAGAAATCGCTGAAAAATACTTTTTTTTTGTATTTTTATTTTGATATCTGGCCTGGGATTTGAACCCTGACTTTACGTCAAATAAGCCAGCACAGTACCTACTAGACCATATTTAATTTTAAAATACTTAGTGTCTCTCCCCACAGGGAGAAGAAGAAAGTAGCAAAAGATTTTGCGTTCATGTAAAGAATTCGTAGGAGTTACGATACGAAATGATGGCAGCAATGAAATCGAAATCATTACATGATGAAGTCCTAAATTGAGTATTTAGGAAGTGAATAAAAATTGTGTCGATAATGGCGTTACATACTAGGGATGTCAAACGGGATCGATTTTTAAAAATCCCAGGATTTGGCATCTAACATCAGATCACATGTAGGGTTGAACGAATTTTTTTTTTGTCATCATACGCTGCCGTTGAAAAACATTTCTCGCAATCAAAATTTGTTGGTAAAATAGTTCCAAGATAGCTATATGCAGCTTCCAAATATTCACCTCTACCACCTCCTGATGTAAATAAATCTATTACTTTGGACAGTTGAGTATCTAAATCAATTACCCTGTCAATTCGTTTTATAGGGCTTTTGCATTCTTCGATGGCATCAAATAACTTTTTATCAATGGAAGTGGGGTTTTCCTCATCTGAGAAGCTATTGTCGAAGTCAAGTGATATAGATTTTTTTTTCAGGACCTTTAGTAGGGTCAAAATACATATGAATTCACAATCCCGAAAATCCCGAAAAATTCCGGGACAAATTTTTAAAAATCCCGGGATTCGGGAATTTGTGAATCCCGAAAATCCCGAGATTTCCCGATTGGCATCCCTATTATATACATATTTCATGATCGAACAAATCAAATATGAACTTTCTTTTAATGCGGCCTGTATTTGCGTTCAGTTTTTATCAAATTTTAGCCAAGTATGGCTTTCAATAAAAACTTGTGTTTTTCTATTTCAAAAAAAGGGAAATTCTGAAAGTAAAAGGGAAAAAAACCTTCTTCGAGATTTCACTCTCACTTTTCACCTACAATTTGTGAAATTTGCCAAATTTGCCAACATTTTTTTTCGTATTCTTTCTTTTTTTATATTTCAATTGCTTGTTTGTTTTGTTTTCTTTCTTTTTTCCTATTCCTATTAATCTGTTTAAACTGTCATTGAGCGATTTTTGGTTGATTTACAGCGAAACTGTTTATTTAAGACAAATTAGAAAGACAAATACAAATTTAACTGCGCTCCTATAATACAATGGCTTTTAAACGCGAATGTTGAATGTGAGTTTGTTTAACTACAATTCCCATAGATAAGGTCTTCTCGAGCTAGTGAAGGAGACCGACCAACCAACCAACCATAATGATTTTATTTTACCAGCCAAATCAGCAGCCAAATAAAAATGGGACAACTTGTCTAAATAAAAGGTGTTAGAAAATAATAAAGAAAAAAGATGCCGATTTTGCAATTTATTTTCATTTTTCTTCTTCTTTTTTTTTTGTTAAAAAATTTATTTTATTTATAATGACGGTTTATTTGTTTGTTTTTTCCCAACTTTTAATTTTTTGTTTTTAGAAAGTCTAAAAACAAAAACAGAAAAAACAACAACAACAAAATCCATAACCAAAGAAAAATGTCTAAAATGCTTAATTTTGTTTGGCTTTAGTCGAGTTGGCTGATTAAGTGTAAAAATTCACTTCAAGGAATTTCTTTAGCAAAAAAATGCAAAAAAAAAGGCAGAAACAGAAACAAAACTTCTTAATTAATGACTTTGCAATCAATCAAGCGAAATATTTTCATTGTTTTTTCTTTCTTTTCCTTTTAATCATTTAGATTTGTTTTTTTTGACTTCTTTTCTTTTAATATTTTTATTATAATAATTTATTATGGTAAATAATTTTTAACACTTCGTCTTTTGGCCCAAAAAACCCCTTCTTTTAGCCCCATTAGTTTTGGTTGATTATTGTTCACACCTTTTAGCAAAAAAAAAAAACAATAAAAACTGTAGGGTCGATTGGAATGGCTATTAAATGAAAATATTACAATAAAAAAAAAGGGGGGGAAAAAAATAAAAAGGAATTCATTTTATAAATCATTAAATAGGCCACTAGAGTTTATGACTTTAAAATATTCTCTCAAGGCTTTGTGTATTAAGGCAATCCAAAGAGATTAAGTTGTATTACTATTTGATTAGGGCCCATTTACCGTAAAAATCTCTTAGCAATACTTCGAATATAACTTTTCCCCTATGTAGGACATAACCGCTATTGTCAGAACAGAACGACACCGTTGTACTCGAATAGGCAAAAGTGCATACATACATAATTGGTAATTAAAACCAATCAGTCAGGATTATTGACCTAGTTTCTCACACTACTTATGTTGTGTGAGTTAATTTTTATTCATAAGTGGTGGGACCTACAGTTTAAAGTCGACTACGAACGGCAGATTTTATGAGAAACTTTTCATGGCAATTTTAGTTACTATCAGAGTTTTTAACAGAAATCTGCTGAGAGGTAATCGCTGCAGGAATACTTTTTATATTTTGTTTTGATGTCTGGCCTGGAACTCGAACCCTGCCTTTATGTCTAATAAGCCACCACACTATTTACTAGACCACGGCGACCTCAACTAACTTATTTAACTTAATTAGCCATTACAACCTTTCAGTCAGGACTACAACCTAGCTTCTCACACCACCCTTGACTTGTGCGTCAGGAGTGGTAGATAGTGTGTTAGCTTATTAGACGTGAAGCCATGGGTTTACGGTGTCTGACCTGGGGCATCGCCAGCGAAACGAAATATAAAAAAATATTTTTTTGGGGAAAAGCTTCTCAAAAATCTGCCGTTCGGAGTCGACTCATGCCTCTCATGTATAATCTCCCAATCATGTCGTAATCCTAACTGAAGGATTGTAATGACCAACTGTTATGTTTGTATGTATTTGCCAGAAGACTGCTACACGAAAGTCGTCGAGGAAATCTTATTTATTTTTTATTGGGTTGATGAGCTTGGGGGTTTAAACTACGGCCTTACGCTTAATAAGGCAACACTCTAGTAGCTGTAGTAGACTATGGCATCTTTCATACTTTGTTTCAAATAAACCTTGAAAGTTTATTGCGTTCTTACAAAAAATAGTTTCTCTGCATGGTCTCGACCCCACTATTTCTCTTTTCCACCCATCCATCACTTTTATTAGTCATCGAACCGCCATTTTGGGGTGTTTTTCGCCATACTTTTGCCTCTTTGGAGCTTTTATTTCATCATCGATCAATCCACTGATACATTAATTCGTAATAATCAACAGAAATGTGTATGAATAGTTTGGACGTGGAGGCCTATCATATTGAAGGTGCAGTTTCAGTTCCATTTTCTCCTAGAATATTTAAATTTGTTTTACGATATTGGTCTTTGCTTTGCAACACTTTCATTACAAAATTTTTACAGCTATAGTGTAGGCGGTTTCTATAATAATACGGTAGTCATCCGTCGTTCCCTAGCACTTACATACACACGTAGTTGGTCATTACGACCTAGCTTATTACATCACCTATGTTGTGTGTGTGTTAATTTTATAAATGCGTGGCGGAAGCTAGAGTTTAAAGTGACTTTAAATGACAGATTTTTGAGTTTTTACCAGAAATCTGTTGAGAGGAAATCGTCGAAGAAATACTTTTCTTTGTATTTTGTTTTGATGTATGGCTTGGCTTTACGTCTAATAAGCCAACAACCTACTAGATTATGGCGACTAATTAGCAGTGGTGTTGTGCTAATTTTTTTTTTTTTACCGGAACGCGTTCTGGACTCCTGCTCACGGTTCGTTACAGTTTTTGTTCCGGTTCGTTTCAGTTTTTGTTCCGATTCGGGTTCCGTTCAAACCCTTGCTTATAAAAATACGTATAAAAATTCGTCAAAAATTAGAAAAAAAAATCAGCAATTCTTTTCGTTTTTTTTCATAACGTCAGCCAATTCTCGTTATCAGAAATCATCTTTAGTTCCAGAACGACATTCCTGTACAAAAGGAAGTATCGGAACGACGTTCCGGAACATTCTGGCTCGACAACACCACTGCTAATTAGCCATTAACAATCCAATAATCGGATTTCGATCTGCTTTTTTAAACCAGCACTCAGGGGATGACCCCTGACACTCATGCAGTGTATTGTGCAAGTTTAGGAAAGGTGGAAAGAAGGAAGATGCGAACAGTAAGGAAAGGAGTTGCTGCTTTAATAATATTTCGACGAGACAGGTATTTGAGAGGCGGATATATGAAAGTCGGAAAAGACAACAACCTTGTTTCGGTTGGAATGACCAAGTCGAGAAAGACTCGACACCCATTTTGTGTGGCAAATTGGCGACGGCGTGCAAGAAGCAGAGCATCCTTCCAGGACCCTCTGCCACACAAAAATAGGTGTCGGGTCTTTCTCGACTTGGTCCTTCCAACCCAAACAAGGTCGTTTTCTTTGCCGACTTTCGTATATCCGCCTCTCAAATACCTGCTCGTCGGAATATTATTATCCATTCGAACGGCATGGCTGCACCAGCGCAGCCGCTGGATGTTAGTACGCTGCAGAACGTCTATGTCTTTGAGGAGCTCAAACAGCTCTCTGTTGGATCGAATGCGGATATTATCGTCAACTTACACTGGGCCGAAGATCTTATGTAAAAATTTTCTCTCGAATAATCTCTAGACTGCTGTATCATGGCTTAATAGTGTCCATGCTTCTGCTGTACCCGAGCACCACACCCTCTATGAAATATATTGGCCTGTTTTATTGGAGCAGTTTCCATTTTCGAAATGGATTATTTAGAGGAGCAACTAAACGCCTCTTAGTTTCTTAAAACAGCGAAACAACAGTGACAAAAGAAATGCTGGTCTTCTGTTGTATTCGAATCCCAGATATTTAGGGTTTTATTCAAGCAATTTAATCACTACTACAGTGTGCCTAAACTTTGTTTCAATTTTATGTGAATAAACTTTAACGAATTTTGCAATGTATAGCGGGGCTTTTATAAGTTTCTACATTTTGCATTAAAAATTTAATAAAAATTCCTATTAATTTTTATACAAAAAAAGTAAGCCAAATCCATCAACTTGAAAGAAAGAAAAAAAAAAAAAACAATTTTTTTCATGCCATTTTTGGCATGAAAATAATAAATTCATAGCATTTAGCCGGGATAATTATTAAGTGAGTTTAAAGCAAAAAATAAAAATTCAGGTAGCCAACAGTGCTCTGCCATGATCAATCATTGTCTTGATGGCGATTGTGATGATGGTGATGATGATCGTTATCAGCAATCATTATTTAACCATATGACATCGACTGACTGACTGGCTGTGATGATTTTTGCACACTCTTAGTCACTCTCTCTCTCTCTCTCTCTCTCTTTCCTTTTTTGTGTTTATTAATTCGTTTCATTACGGTTTTGTTGGGATTTTTGTTTATCAATTCCTTTGTTTTTGTTTTTTTTTTGAGATGAATTTCATAAACAATATATTCTTGTATCGGGTCCGCCATCTAACGTTTTTTTTCAACTAGTGCCTATTTCGTGAATGGTAAGCTTTTCATGGCAATTTTGTTTTACTCTTAGAGTTTATGCCAGAAGACTGCAGAGAGAAATATTTTTTTCGATTTCGTTTTGTTCGAGATGTCTTAGCCGGTTGTTGAACCATGGACTCCAGTCGTATAAGCCAACACACTACCTACTAGACTATACATACATAATTGGCCATTACAACCCTTAAGTCAGGATTGCGACCTAGCTTCTCACACCACTTATGTTGTGTGCGTTAATTTTATACATGAGTGGCGGGACCTACAGTTTAAAGTCGACTCCGAACGACAGATTTTTGAGAAGCTTTTCATGGCAATTTTTACTGTCAGAGTCTTTGCCAGAAATCTGCTGAGAGGAAGTCGCCGATGAAATATTTTTCGTTTTGGTGTCTAACCTGCGATTCGAACCCGGGCCTTTCGTCTAATAAGCCGGCGACTTCCCTACTAGACTATGGTGACTTTAATAAACAACAACGACAATAGAAGGTAGACTAAGCAATGCTTTCGGGTTGACATAAGGCCTCAACGATCTCGGTATCATGTGGACAAATTGTGCTAACATATGCTACGCAATTGCAGTTTGTTGAATTGGTAGCAAGTCAACGTATCGGGTCCGCCATCTAACGTTTTTTTACGCGTTTTCGCTTTGCTGAGTGGGCCTGCAATCGACTTACAGAAGATACCGATTTTGGCAAAAAAAAAAAATCATCTTTACAGATGAAACTCATTTTGATCTTGGCGGGCATGTAAACAAGCAAAATTGTCGCATTTGGGGCGAAGAAACCCCGCACGCATATATTGAAAAGCCGACGCAATCAAAACGCGTCACTATTTGGTGCGGATTTTGTTCCAGAGGCATAAGTGGGCCATATTTCTTCGAAAATGTGCAAGAAGTGGCCGTTACAGTCAATGGCGATCGTTAACGGACCATGTTGAACGAATTTTTTTGTTCACAAAAATTGAAGAGGAGGATATTAGCAATATTTGTTTATAACAGGACGGCGCTACTGCCACACAGCCGAAGCTATACCCAATGTTTTGCGCCCTGTTTTTGAAGATCACATTATCAGTCGCAGAGCTGATGTCGTTTGGCCACCTCGGAGCTGCGATTTGACACCGTTGGACTATTATTTGTGGGGTACCGTCAAAGATAAGTGTTATGCCGACAAGCCATAGATAATTGACGCTTTAAAGGACAGGACAACAGGACGGCACTATTCAACACGCAGCTGAAGCTGCACTCGATGTTTTGCGCCGTGGTGTTGAAGATCGCATTATCAGCCGCAGAGCTGATGTCGTTTGACCACCGTTGGACTATTATTTGTGGGGTACCGTCAAAGATAAGTGTTATGCCGACAAGCCATAGATAATTGACGCTTTAAAGGACAGGACAACAGGACGGCGCTACGTAACACGCAGCTGAAGCTGCACTCGATGTTTTGCGCCGTGTTTTTGAAGATCGCATTATCAGCCGCAGAGCTGATGTCGTTTGACCACCGTTGGACTATTATTTGCGGGGTGCCGTCAAAGATAAGTGTTACGCCGACAAGCCAGAGACAATTGACGCTTTAAAGGACAATATGCGTGAAACCATTGGTGAAATACAGCTGCACACAACCGATAATGTGCTTAAAAGTAGTGTAGCTTCAGTTGTGTGGCTCATACGCCATCCTATTGAAACCTAATGTTGCAAATATCCTCTTCCTTAATTTTTGTAAAAAATTCGTTTCACATGGCCCGCTGCACACAATCGATAATGTGCTTAAAAATTGGACTGATCGTGTAGGCTCCTGCATGGCCAGCCGAGGAAGCTATTTGAATGAAATTATTTTCCATTATTAAACGGAAGGATTGTACTTTCAAATAAAAAAAGAAATTTGGGAAAATATTTTGTAGTTTTTTTTTAAAGTATTTTCAAAAAAGAAAAAAAATTATTTGGCGGACCCTTTAGCTTTTTCTATTTTTATTGCTTTTGCTTGTTACAATGAAAGTGGTTGCTGTTGATAATTTCAGTTGATTTTTAATCACTTTAAAGAGAAAAAGTCGCAGCAGGTTTTTTTTTTGTCTTTGAAGGCATTTCTTTATGATACTTTGTAGCTTTTGATCCGTCGATCCGTTGGCATTAATGACTTTTGGCCAAAATCATCATCATGTAAATGTAGACAGTTTTTTAAGGTGTTTAGACGGGTTTTAAGGCATTAAAATCGTTTTAAATTAAATTTATTGAATGATTAAATCTCTTTTTTCTTTTGGATTTGGATTTAAATTACAATACAAAGTAAAAGTAGTGATGATGCTGTTGCTACAACTATTAATTCAATTACAATTTGGAATGTTTTTATTTTTATTTTATTTTTTTTATATTAAAAATTGAACACATCAAATGTGTCTTGTCTGTCTGTCTAACACTTTCAATTTTGTTTAGAAACTTGAAAAAAAAATAAAAAATATTTTAATCAGAAAAGAAATACCATAAAAATAAAATTAAATCTTTTGAAATCTTTCGTGTTGTTTTTTTTTATAGTTTTTGTAATAAAATTTCGATTTTAATTAAAAAAAAAAAAAAAAATCTTTACAAAAGATACGTACATACGTTGGAACGTATGGTTTTTCATCCTTTATGAATAAAACAGTGTCAATCAGTGTTTTACCATAAACACCTATTAAAAGAGATGTTTTTTGTTTTACTTAATTGGCCAATAAAACTTTACAATTGTCAACATTGGCTTATTGTTTCATTTTTACTGACTTTCAGTTCTAAAACTCCTTTCTTAAATGGCTCATGTTTGATGATTAAATACTATTTATAGCACAGTGATAAAAAAAAACTCAATAAGTCCATTGACTCGTTTAAAAATTTAAAGAAAACTTTTGGTTTTTTTAAGACAATGAAATAAAAAGTAGTTGCTGTAGCATTGTAAGGCCTCGGTTCAAACCCCAGGTCAGACATCTCCAATATGAAAAAATTTTTTCACAGCGACTTCTTCTCCGCAGATTTCTAGCAAAAACTCTGAGAGAAAATAAAGTTCCTAAATAATATGCCACTCATTTATAAAATTAACACATACAACATAAGAGGTTGCAGGTTGTAGTCCTGACTAAAGGGTTGTAATGACCAAGTATGTATGCACAAAATTTCGCAGTGAGATAGGCTCACTAGTTCCCAAACTTACTAAGTATTCCATGCCACTGACGAAATTTTACACCAGAGATCAGCAATGAATCGTTTTTCCGCTACTCATAAGTACTCATGCAATTTTGAGTATAAGTGAATCAACAGAATTGAAATTCAACTATTCCGATTCATTCATACTCGCTACAACATTGATTTATAACTATAAGTAGCAATGAGTATGAGTACAATGTTGACATCAAACTCACAATATTCGAAATATGTTTGATTCATAAATTTAGAAAAATACTTATAACAACTTATAAGTGATTCGAGTCATCAAAATTTACAGCTTTTGTTGTTGTTGCATATACAAACAAAGAAGAAAGGAAAGACAAAGACAACAAGCAAAGCATACATACAATCTTCTTGTGAGTATTGAAATGCCTGTATGCGAATCATACTTATTTTGTGCGTCGTGTAAATGTTAAGTAGAGACGAGTCAAAGTCAATAACATCATTCGTATTGTTAAGTATGAATACGACGAGTATTTCCAACTTGGAGTATAAGCAGTATGAGTATCATATTAAAATAAATATGAATGCGTATAAGTATCAGAAATTATAAATATGACTCGAATCTACTCATCCGTTTGAATACTCGTTACTGATCTCTGATTTGCACATTACTTTCTAGATATTTGAATCTTTCAAGTCCATACTTTCTGTAAAATCAAACGATACACAAGTTTCGTCTATAAAACTGAATCAGATCATTTTGATTAATTTTATATACGCTACATATAAACGGGCTTTCTCACCGTTAATGGGCACAAGATTGAAAAGAACCATTAAGTTTGTTTCTTAAGAAAAATTAGAAAATATCACGCATTTCTCAGAGTCCATAAACTTACTTAACTTAACTTGCTTAATTGGTCATTACAATCCTTCAGTCAGGATTACAATCTAGCTTCTCACAGCACCCATGTTGTGTGTCTTAAAGTCATTCAAAGAAAGAAAGATATTTAAAAAACTTTTAGAGTTTACACCAGAAGGCTGCTGAGAGAAGTATTTTTTTCATATTTCATTTCGTTCGTAATGTCTTAGTCGGGTGTTGAACCACAGACTCTATTCGTATAAGCTAATATATTACCTACTAGACTATATACTAGACTTTATAAAACAAAGAGGTGTCTTTACTTAATTATGATAATGGAGGGTAGAATAAGCAAAACTTTTCGGTCAGGATTACAAACTAGCTTCTCACATCACCCATGTTGTGTTTCTTAAATCCATCCAAAGAAAGATATTTTTCATGGCAATTTTGTTTTACTCTCAGAGTTTATGCCAGAAGAGAGAAATATTGTTTCATATTTCGGTTGTTCGAGATGTATTAGCCTGGTGTTGAATCACAGACTCTAGTCGTATAAGCTAGTGCACTACCTACTAGAGTATATACTAGACTTTATAAAACAATAACGTGGCTTACGATCTCGGCAATTGCTGTCTGTTGAATTGGTAGCAAGCCTACGTATTATGTTTACTGCTGAGAGAAATATTTTATTCGATTTCGTTTTGTTCGAGATGTCTTAGCCGGGTGTTGAACCAGTGACTATAGTCGTATAAGGCAATACACTACCTACTAGACTATGGTGACTTTATAAAACAATCACGCTGGTTATTTTTGCCTTTTTGACTTATCTACGACAATAGAAGGTAGAATATAAGAAGCTTTCGGGTTGACATACGACCTCAACGATCTCGGTATCATGTGGACAAATTGTGTTAACATATGCTACACAATTGCAGTTTGTTGAATTGGTAGCAAGTCAGCGCATCGGATCCGCCATCTAACGTTTTGTTTTTTCAACTAGTGCTTATTTCGTGAATGATAACACTTAGCTCATATCTGATTTGACAGATAATTAGTTTTATCCTTACGCTGAACGAGTATATGACCATCCAATGCATTTTCGCTTCGCTAAGTGGGCCTGCAACCGACTTACAGAAGCTGCCGATTTTGACAAAAAAAATCATCTTTTTCAGAGGACGTTCATTTTGATCTTGGCAGGTGTGTAAACAAGCAAAATTCTCGCATTTGGGGCACAGAAAATCTGCACGCATACAGAACGAGTCACTGTTTGGTGCGGATTTTGATCCAAAGGCATAATTGGAACATTTTTCTTCGAAAATGAGCAAGGAGTGGCCGTTATAGTCAATGGCGATCGTTGTCGGATTATGTTGAAGAAATTCTTGTTCACAAAAATTGAAGAGGAGAATATTGGCAACATTTGGTTTCAATAGGACGGCGCTACATACCACACAGCCGAAGCTATACTCAAGGTTTTGCGCCCTGTTTTTGAAGATCACATTATCAGCCGCAGAGCTAATGACATTTGGCCACTTCGAAGGTGTGATTTGACACCGTTGGACTATTATTTGTGGGGTACCGTCAAAGATAAGTCTTATGCCAACAAGCCATAGACAATTGACGCTTTAAAGGACAGGACAAAAGGACGGCGCTACGTAACATGCAGCTGAAGCTGCACTCGATGTTTTGCGCCCTGTTTTTGAAGATCGCATTATCAGTCGCAGAGCTGATGTTGTTTGGCCACCTCGGAGCTGCGATTTGACGCTGGTGGACTATTATTTGTGGGGTGCCGTCAAAGATAATTGTTACGCCGACACGCCAGAGATAATTGACGCTTTAAAGGACAATATTCGTGAAGCGATTGGTGAAATACAGCTACACACAATTGATAATGCATGGCCAGCCGAGGCAGCCATTTGAATGAAGAACAGAAATTTGAAAAACTATTTAGTAGCTTTTTGTTTTAAAGCATTTTCAAAAAAAAGTTATTTGGCGGACCCTTTACTATTTGTGCTCAATTGCATGCATATAATCATGGGCTTATCGATGAATTGAGTTTGCTGAAGGGTTATTCGGAAATTTGATTAGCCCTTTAGGTTGATTGGAAAAAAAGAAATTTGAGAAAATATTTCGTAGTTTTTTTTATTAAAACATTTTCAAAAAAAAAAATATTTGGCGGACTTTTTCGAGAAATTAACTTCAAGGTCGAAAAAGATACCTAATGAGTCATCCTTCACATGGTGAATTTAGAAAACTCTACACCTTATGTGAGCACAGTAAAGAGGGTTTCACTATTTAGAAAATAAATGTTGGGCCTTATTTTTATTTACTTTTGAAATTTTTTTTTCTGTTTTTTCATTTCACTTCCGCAAATAATTTATTTCGCGTTTTGTTTTTTTGTTTTGTTTAATATTTCCCTGGTCATAATTGTTTAAATTTGCATTAAAATTAGCGGGTTTTCTCTTTCGCAGAGCAGAGTATATGGCAAGTGGATGGAATGTAAATGTAACGAATCGTTTTCAGTTTCCGGGAACAATGGAAAGTCTTGTTAGGTTTTAAGAAAACACAATGAATTCTTACCCTCTCGTATATGTGATGATGCCGAGTGATTATTATTGTTAATGTCGGACCCATTAACTAGACGGCCAGACGACGGCGATTTGAGATACAAACAAGACTACACAAGATGATGATGATGATGATGATGAATAAATAAATAAAAAATAAAAACTTTAAATAAAAATAAATATTTAAAGAATTGAATGAAAAAAAAAACAAAACCAAAACTAAAATGAATTTTATTTAAAATAGAAAGTTATGAGATCTGCTAATTTAAGTGCGCGGATCTTTTACTTTTTATTTCTTTTTTTTTTTTTGTTTACCAAGATAATGATGGCATAAGTAAGTCCATGGTTTAAGCCATCTTCTTATTTAAAATTTTTTTATTTTGATTTTTAAAAAACAATCAGCAAAAGATGCTCAGCGTAGTCTTAATCTAAATGGCATCAGAGAAATAATAATAGCCAGACAATAGAAGCCAACAAACAACAACAACAACAATATGGTAAAGTAGTGGATAAAAGAAATTATTGCAGTAAAGATAGAAAGAAGAAAATAATAAATACCTACACACCCTAAAGGGGCGATTAAAAAAAAAATTTTTTAAAACGAAGAGAAAAAACGTTTTTTTTAAAGGAGAAAATATTTTTTGATTTTTTATTTTTTCCCTATTTTTTTATAAAATTTTTTTTGCCTTGATTTACTAGCAGAAAAGTTTCTCAAAACAACAAAAAGATGGGCGAGCTTTTTTTTTTAACTATTAATTCTCAGAAAGGCCTATCTATGTAAACGTTAATTGCTAAACATTCAGATATTCTGTCAGGTTTTATAACGAAAGTCTACACATTAATTAGGGGGAAAGAAAATTTTAATTTTTAAACAAAAAAACTTTTACTCTTATGATTACAGGGTTCAAGGCTGGCTATGCTATCACAGTTACACAACGGCTAATGCGCCTACAAACGCAGCTACCAAGGCAGCGAAACTAATGGGCATGCTAAGCAGACCAACACAGACCAAACGAAAATTGATTATGGCGGCGACGAACTCTATATTGCTGTAGGAAAGTGAGATATGGGGAGTGGTACTGGAGATTAAATCTAAGCGGAAATAACAACGGGCGCCACAGTCCTCGGGATTGTCGGTGAGATACCTATTGACCTGCTGACACTTGAGCGAAGAAGATCTTCAAAAACGAAGAAGGAAAATCTTGCCATTAGTAGTGTAGATCTCAGATCTCAAACACTACGGCGATGGCAAGGTTAGGTTAGGTTAGGTTAGAGGACGTGCACCTGTCGATCAAGACAAGCACAGTACCCGGAGGTCGAAATTGACCCATTGTACATTGTCCTTAGGGGAGGAAGGAAAAGGAGGATATAGGAAAGTAGGGAAGGGGAGGGAGAATGGGAAACGGAGGAATGAAAAACAACAGACACAAAACAATAGAGGTTGAGAGTGCGACTACACTTATGAAGCCCTAGCACCTTTCAACCAGCCCAAGCTGCTAATAAATCTGTGGAGAGCCTTAATGTCGGCTCTCGACACAGAACTCAAGTTCTCAAAGAAGGCCCTGCCAAGGGTCCTGAACCTCAACCTACCAAGGGCTGGGCAGTTGCAGAGGAGATGTTCGACAGTCTCCAACTCCTCCTCATCGCATCATACCCTGCAATAGTCCGGCTGGGATCTGTTCCAGATCCCCGTCAGCGACCTAATCTCGCAGTGCCCTGTGATAAAACCGACAACCAACCTTAAGCTGGCCTTAACCAAGCCCAGCAGCCACTCTGTCCTCTTGCTGTCCACAGCAGGCCATAGACGCCTAGAAACAGAACAACCCAATCCGTTCCCCTAACGTCTCTGCTCTTCCCTCCTGACCCATCCATCGATGAGGCCATAGAGGTGACAGACCGGGGGATCAGTATCAACCGTCAAATCGCCACCTGAAAGCGAACCTAACCTAGCGAAGGCATCCGCCGTCTCATTGTCCAGTATTCCGCTGTGACCCGGAACCCAGCATAGACGGATATGGTCCGGTCCAAAACTCCTCAACGACTCTTTGCACTCGCGAACGAGCCGTGATTTGCACCAGACCGACGCAATGGCCCTAAGGTCAGCCTGACTGTCAACGAAGATCGTGTAAGATTCCGAATCCGAAGATGGGCCACCAGCTATGGCCTCAATAGCCTTCAGCGGCGATGGCAAAGTAGATGGAGTAAGGAAACAAGCGGAAGATGGACTGGTAGACTTATTCCCCATATAGAGCCATGGATACGGAGAAATTTTGGAGAAACTAACTATTTTCTTTCCAAATTTCTTTCAACTCATGGTTATTTCCGACAATATCTATACCGCATGGGCAAGGTGATTGATCCTGGCTGCATTTATTCCAAGGAAATGAGTGATGACCGTGAACATACATCCTTCCATTGCATTAAATAGCAAAAAGACCAGAAGAACATGCTGATAGAGCAAATTAGTAAATTTACACCCGACAATATTGTAAACACAATGCTTGAAAGCGAGACGAAATGGAGCGCTGTAAGAAGATACGTTAAATGTGTACTCCGCGGGAAGAAGGTCGACCTTGACTCTCTACAACGAAATGATACAGGAGAAGACGAGCCAATAGCATGAAGCTGCCTTTAAATATATGGCGCACCCAGACATTGGAGAGTAGCCAACGGTCCTTCACTAGACGACGTTCTAGGCCCTTCCCGAAGTAATACAGATAGCCGTTCCGGGAAGGGAGTATCCCTAGAAGAAGAGGAGGGATTGTTTTAGTGGAAGCACCACTCGACGCAGTTGATGACGGTCACTGTAAGTGCGAAGGCATTTTGAACTCTACCTCACGTGCCAAAAAAAAAAAATGGCTAAAAACGCTTATTTGTTAACAAACGTTAGACGGTTAAATCAGTAAGTTCACTAGCATGCAGAAATTTTCAATATAACTTCATTACTCGTTCATTGAAACATTTGTTCATAATTTCCGTAAAAAATAATGACACAATCGAATTTCACAAGCTTTTCCTGAGGCAAATTAACCTCAAGCAAATCAGTATCAGGATTTAAGAACTTTCTCAGGCTATCAGACAAGTTTTCATTCTTTTAAATGACTGCATCAAATAGTCCACACGTGATAATTAATCTCAACCTAATCAGCATCAGGATTGCTGCATAAGAACTTTCTTCGGCTCTCAGACAATGTCTTGTTTGTGTTGTTTTCATTCTTTTGAATGACTGCTTCAAACAGTCCACTTGATGATAATCTGCCTATGAATTAAAAGTTTAGCCGTACAGGCTCCGTCCATAGTAGTAAATTCTCTGCCAATTCCTTGAAATAGGAAACAATATCTCTTCGACTGCCACTCTCTGCCATTCTATAATTATTCGCAAACCGCTTCAGAACTGAGATTAATTTCGGGCTAATTCTTGTGGCAGCTGTACAATGAACCCATTTATGTGGATCCATTCTTGTTTAAGTGGCTCCAAGTAGAATTTTTAACGTAGTAGGACGGGCAAACCTTATTTAAATTAGTTCTAGTCATTTCTTGCCAATCGACCAAGTTCGAGGCAACCATTTGATGTGAAATTTATTCGAAATCAATCGGAATATCCCGGTCCATAAGGCTATCAAATCACTGCAGCGTCTTTCAAGCGTAAGTGGCTGCAATAAGGGCTGCGCTGATAATTATTGTGAACAAAAATGTTCCCAATAGGAAAATTACTACACTTTCCGATAGCCAGGCGGCTATCAGAGTATTATACATACATACATAATTGGCCATTACAACCCTTCAGTCAGGATTATGACCTAGCTTCTCACACCACTTATGTTGTGTGCGTTAATTTTATAAATGAGTGGCGGGACCTACAGTTTAAAATCGACTCCGAACGACAGATTTTTGAGAAGCTTTTCATGGCAATTTATACTCTCAGAGTCTTTGCCAGAAATCTGCTGAGAGGAAGTCGCCGAAGAAATATTTTTCGTTTTGATGTCTGACCTGGAATACGAACCCTTTCGTCTAATAAGCCAACACACTACCTACTAGACCACGGCGAGTATTATATTCAAATGTAATGCACTTCAGGGCAGATTAACACTGTTGCAGATGTCTTAATGAGGTTGCGAATCGATATGATGTCTGTATAACATGGGTACCGGAAACTGCAGAGCGAATGAATTGCCCAGCAGGGTCACGAACATCGAACTCTCCGATGAATTGTCGACATTGGATATCTGTAGTCGCTGTAGTCTAGTAGGTAGTGTATCGGCTTATTAGACGTAAGGAAAGGGTTGAAACCCCCAGATCAGACATCAAAACGAATTTGTGAAAAAATATTTCTTCGGCTACAACCTCTCAGCAGTCTTCTGGGTAAAACTCTGAGAGTAAAATAATTGTTATGAAGAGCTTCTCAAAAATCTGTCGTTCGGAGTCGACTTTAAACTGTAGGTCCCGTCACTCATGTAGAAAATAACCGGACACAACATAAGTAGTGTGAGAAGCTAGGTTGTAATCTCAACTGAAGGATTGTAATGGTCAGTTAAGTATGTATGTATGTGTGGATACCTGCATGCTTGTAAACGACAAATGCAGCTCAAGAAAAAGGCAGAACGGCGCAGAAAATCTGGCTATGACCAGATAGAAGGCGTGTAGCAGCTCTGCTTAAATTCCAAAGAAGGCTTAACACTGTTATCGGATTATTACATAGAAACCATGCAATGCGTCTTGGGCTAGGACACCTTGCAATTAATTAGTGCAGAAGCTGTGGAGATGAGAAGGCGGATGAGACTGTTCTTCACCTTTTGTGCATATGGCCAGTACTTGGTCGAAAGAGAAAGAGGCATCTGAGTGCCTACTATATGCAGGATCTAGATGAACAGTCATGCATTGATATTGACAGCTTGAGTCGCTTCTTCGGAAGCTCAAAGGGACAGCCTCTTCTACCTGCCTACCTACCTATCTCTGTACAATGGGTCAATTTCGACCTCCGGGTACTGTGCTTGTCTTGACCGACAGGTAAACGTCCTCTAACCTAACCTACCCACCTCTGACGAGCTTAAAATGTCTTTAAAATTTTATTTAAATTTCCATATTAGCCAGCAGCTGAAATTTTTCTACTTTTGCTTTCAGAAACCTCATCCTCATTAAGCCTTAAAGCTCTTTTCAATCTCCAACATAAAATTACTACCAGCTAAACAATATTAAATTGTCTTAAAAGTTGCACAATTGCAAAGTTTCCTTGTGTCATTTGTAGTTCATTAGGTCACTGGTGAGTAGCATGTCGTCTGTGAAAACTTTAATAAGCCAAACCAAAAACCAAATAACGAGAAAGCATAGAGAAGAAAAAAAACTCGTCAAAATTGATGAAACTTTTTTGTTTTTGGTGCGTGTGACACTTTGACACATTTGGCTCTTTTGTTTCTTTGTGGTTCTAATTTTCGCAGAATTATTTCTAACGTTGTTGTTGTTGTTGCTTTTTGCTTATTACGGAAATCGTGACATGCACAGTAAAGGAAGTCACCTAAAAAAAAAAATGTGAAGCAAAACGCAAAATCCCAACAAATACAAAATTATTCATGGAAAGAAAACAGTGGGTGAGATGAGTGTGTTGCAGACTACAGTGATGGTTAAAAAAAAAATTTTTTTTTGACGATAGTTTTGTTTTAAAATATTAGAAGTCGCCGTAGTCTAGTAGGTAGTATGTTGGCTTATTAGATGAAAGGCCCGAGTTCAAATCCCAGGTCAGACATCAAAAATTCTGAGAGTAGAAAAAATTACCATGAAGAGCTTCTCAAAAATCTGTTGTTCGGAGTCAACTTTAAATTGTAGGCCCCGTCACTAATGCATAAAATTAACGCATACAACACGAGTGGCGTGGGAACGTTGTACAATGGGTCGATTCCACCTCCGTTTACTGTACTTGTTACAGTTGACCTAACCTAACCGAACCTTACCTAACCTTTGTCGTAAAATTTAACTTTAACACCAGACGGATTTAAACTAATCTGAGCCGTTTATTAAATTATCTGAACAAGACAATTTGTTCAGATCGCTATACGGAAACCTACAAAAGCACCCTTGACTTAAATTCGACCTCCGGGTACTGTACTTGTCTCAGTCGACAAGTATGTACACGTCCTCTAACCTAAATTTTGATGTTAAATTATTTATAAGCTCTCAGGAGTTTTTTTTGGGTTCTAATTAGAAATTTAATGTGAAGTTGTTTTAATAGAAATTTGTTATCTTAACGTTAGAGGGCATGAGGAAGTCGGTTTCAGCTTGCTTGACTAAGAGAACCAACGAAATCCCACCATATTTCTGTTATTTTCCGATAAAGAAAAAAAAGAAACACAACTTTTGCAGGAAATTTACGTGAAGAGCCTGGGATTCAACTTCTGCTTAAAATATCTCAAACTTAACGAAAACTGAAAAAAAATATTTCCTTTGGTGACTTTCTTTCTTCTTAACAGGCTTCTGGAAAAACTCTGCGAGTAATGGCCGCCGTTTTCTAATAGGCAGGGTGTTGGCTTATTAGACATGAGGCCATGGTTCGAACCAGAGGTCTGACATCTTAAAAATAAAAAAATATTTCTTCGGCGTCTACCTCCCTCAGTAGATTTCTGGTAAAAAACTCTCGAGAGTAAAACGAAATTGCAATTAAATGTTCCGCAAAAAAAATCTGTCGTCGACTCATAAACATCGTCGACTATAAACAGTAGGTTCCACCAATGAAGAATAAAAAAATTAACATATACAACATAGGTGGTGTGAGAAGCTAGGTTGTAATCTCAACTGCAGAGTTGTAATGACCAATTATGTATGTATGTATGTGTGTAAACAAAATGACACTGAAAAATTCCTCAAATCTGTCGTTTGGAGTCGTCATTAAACTGTAGGTTCCACCATTCATGTATAGAAAAAGTTAACACGCACTACATAGGTGGTGTGAGAAGCTAGGTTGTAATCCTAACTGAAGGGTTGTAATCTCACTACAAAATGAAACTGAAAAAATCGCCAAATCTGTCGTTTGGAGTTGTTATTAAACAGTAGGTCCTGTCAGTCATGGATTAAATTAACACACACAATATGGGTAGTATGAGAAGCTAGGTTGTAATCCTAGCTAAAAGGTTGTAGTTTCACCACATGTATGTAAATGGGTATGTAAACAAAATGGCACTGAAAAATGTTTTAAATCCGTTGTTTGGTGTCGTCATTAAACAGTAGGTCCTGTCAGTCATGGATTAAATTAACACACACAATATGGGTAGTGTGAGAAGCTAGGTTGTAATCCTAGCTAAAAGGTTGTAATCTCACTACATGTATGTACATGTGTATGTAAACAAAATGACACTGAAAAATGTCTTAAATCCGTTGTTTGGTGTCGTCATTAAACAGTAGGTCCTGTCAGTCATGGATTAAATTAACACACACAATATGGGTAGTGTGAGAAGCTAGGTTGTAATTTTAGCTAAAAGGTTGTAATCTCACTACATGTATGTACATGTGTATGTAAACAAAATGGCACAGGAAAATTCCTAAAATCTGTCGTTTGGAGGTGATATTAAACAGTAGGTCCTGTCAGTCATGGATTAAAATTAACACACACAATATGGGTAGTGTGAGAAGCTAGGTTGTAATCCTAGCTAAAAGGTTGTAATCTCACTACATGTATGTACATGTGTATGTAAACAAAATGACACTGAAAAATCGCCAAATCTGTCGTTTGGAATTGTCATTAAACAGTAGGTCCTGTCAGTCATGGATTAAATTAACACACACGATATAGGTAATGTGACAAGCTAGGTTGTAATCCTGACTAAAAGGTTGTAATGAGCAATTAAGCAAGTATTCATATTCATTAAGGGTATCATAGGCGAGCTAGTTTGAATGAATAAATTGACAATTTTTTTTTCCAAATATTTTGAACTTCCTTACGTAGTAATTGCAAAAGCAAATAAACTTTTGACTTACTATCTGTAGAGTGTTGTATTTAAAATAAAATGTTTTTAAGCAACATTTTTTTTTTGACAACATCCAAATGGCAAATAGTCTGGCATTTAATGCCTGGTTAGAAGTGACAATTCCCAAGACTGGGAAAATGTAGACTGGGGAAAACAAAAGGTGTGAATTGTGTGACCCAATAAAAAAATTTTATGGTTTTCCCATAAACTGACACCTTCAAAACGACAACGACGATGTTAGTTAAAACCGCAATACATTTTTGCCCAGACGACTAACACAATACAAATAGAAAAAAAGAAATTTCAAGCCAGACTTTTACTATGAAAATAAAACAGAGCAAAGGCATGTAACATGGGGTATGCAAATACTGTGTCAGTATTCCTAAAATGTTATGCTAAATGAATGTCAATATTATTTTTTAAATTTTAAAGAAAATTTCTTAAGTGAATTAAGTTCAAAAAAAAAAAAATCTCTAAAACTTCTTCCTTAATTGTGTGAGAAAAAATGCTTAATTTTTCAGGTGGAGACCTATCATTTGCTTGGTTTTTATTTCTGCTTTTTATTGGGGCTCTTCATTTTAATTTTTATAAAAAAAAAAATTTCTTTCTTTCTTTCTGGTTATGGGCTCATTATTCAAATTATTTCCATTTTCAACACAACATTTACAAGCAATTTGATCATCATCATCCTCAACGCCAGCATTATTATCTGCAACGTTGTTATTAGAAATTCGTTTTTCTTTTGAAAAAACAACAGAAAGAAAAAACAAAAAAAACGAAAATAAATGATGAACAAAAAATGAAAGTGTTTTTCATGACCTGGTTATTTACATTTCGTTTCTTTTGGAATTTTCTTTTTCCCAAAAATAGAAAAACTATTCCCTAACAGCAGTAAAACAAAACCGTCTGCTGTTCATTTATATTGATTCGTGCGACAAACAAAATTGAGTTTGGCTAACGGCCACCATCAAGTGAAATTTTGAAGAGCATCCATCGATCATTAAATAATACGTATCTACATACATCAGTCAGGATTACGACCTAGTTTCTCATAGTACTTAATTGTGTGTGTTAATTTTATTCATGAGTGGTGGGACCTACAGTTTAAAGTCGATTCCGAATGACAGATTGTTAAGAAACTCTCCATGGCATTTCCATTTTACTCTCAGGGTTTTTGCCAGAAATCTGTTGAGAGGAAGCCGCCTATGAAATTTTTTCAAATGCTCCTTTCGATGTCTAACCTGGGGTTTGAACCATGATTTTGCGTCTAATAAGCCAACACATTTCATACTAGACTACAGCCACTTCACATCGCCAAATAATATTCGTGTTAAAAACATATTTTTTCATCGAGTAAACCTATTTTGAAGTTCAAGCATGATTGCAGTGAAGGCTAAGGCCTTTAACTTCCTGGTCCTTCGCCACAATGTAGAGTAAGTGATGGATACATAATATAATTGGCCATTACAACCCTTCAGTCAGGATTACGACCTAGCTTCTCACACCACTTATGTTGTGTGCGTTAATTTTATACATGAGTGGCAGGACCTACAGATTTTTGAGAAGCTTTTCATGGCAATTTTTACTCTCAGAGTCTTTTCCAGAAATCTGCTGAGAGGAAGTAGCCAAAGAAATATTTTTCGTTTTGATGTCTGACCTGGGATACGAACCCGGGCCTTTTGTCTAATAAGCCACCACACTACCCACTAGAGCACGGCGACTCCAGTGATGGATAATCTACTCATCTTTCATTTGTTTCATTCTCATATCGACGCCTCCATTCTATAACGTTTTAAGTGTACTTAGAACGTTTTTAATGTTCTTACATTTTTAAATTCAAAGTTTTCTAACTTAAATTTGGTTAAGATGTGCCGATCCGTTCCGAAGTTATAGGAAAAAATCTACTTAGAATACATATATAATCGTACGGCGCTTGCAAATTTTGAGGGCTCATAACTCAAAACACACTTTTTCGACTTAGAATGTTATAGAACGGAGGCGTCAATATAAGGAAATCTGGTTCCTTGATACCATGATAGGCTCAGTGATGACTGCATACATTCTGGCTTGAGTTTGTTGCAGAACTACTCCTTAGTCATCTACAAAACTCAATATAATCCATGTAACATATTCTGCCATATGTTGAACCAATAGTTTTTGGAATTTATTTGCAAAGTAAAGCAAATCTTTTGTTCCTCCCTACAGGGACTTTATATTGAAGCTGGAATCCAAAATTAAATCCAATCCTTTTGCTATATTTTCATAAAATGTGCGCATATATCTTTGAAGCTTTTGAGCTCATGTGATTAAGATTAAGTCTACAGGACTCATGAATTATGCGCTACAACTTGAGTGAAGTCAAAATTGCAGGCTTACAATGGTTAGAATTTTTCGAAATGAAAATGAAGCTCTTTTTAAAAACTCGTTTAAAAAAACACTTTTAAAAAACTCTTTTGAAAAACTCTTTTAAAAAAATTCTTAAAAACCTCTTTAAAAAATATTCTTTTAAGAAACTATTTTAAAAAACACTTAAAAACCTGTTTTAAAAACACTCTTTTAAGAAACTCTTTTAAAAACTCTTAAAAACCTGTTTTAAAAACACTCTTTTAAGAAACTCTTTTAAAAACTTTTAAAAACCTCTTTTAAAAACACTCTTTTTAGAAACTCTTTTAAAAAGCACTTAAAAACCTGTTTTAAAAACCCCTTTTAAGAAATTCTTTTATAAAACTCTTAAAAACCTTTTTCAAAAACAATCTTTTAAGAAACTCTTTTAAAAATTCTTCTAAAAAATTCATTTAAAAACTCTTTTAAAAAATTCTTGTAAAAACACTCATTTAAAAAACTCTTTTAAAAGACTTTTTTAAAAAACACTTTTAAAAAACTTTTTTAAAAAACACTTTTAAAAAACTTCTTTAAAAAACACTTTTAAAAAACTCGTTTAAAAAACTCTTTTTAAAAACTCGTTTAAACACTCTTTTAAAAAATTCATTTAAAAACTCTTTTAAAAAGCTCTTTTTAAAGACTCTTTTAAAAACGTTCATTTAAGAAACTCTTTTAAAAAAGAATTTTAAAAAACTCGTTAAAACAAACCCTTTTAAAATCTCTTTTTAAAAACTTTTTTAAAAAACTCTCTTAAAAACTCTTTTAAAAACACTCTTTTTCCGGTTTAATCGAAATTAAATTTTGTTTCCATTAAAGATTTCTAAGTTGATCGTGATAAACTTAGCCCAGTAGCTATCAACCAGATTAAGCAATATCTTACTAAAATTCTTTTGAAAGTTAAGGATAATGCCAATCAGTGGATTACAGAGTTTCACCAAGTTCTTAAACATTGTTTATTAATTTCGCTAACGTGAAAATTTAATTTTCAACTTTAAGCTTGGATTTTTGCTTTAATTACTTTCTTTTTGATTCAATCTTCTCTCTTCAATTAAAATATTGCAATTACATGATGGAATTTTTAAAAATTCCCCTTAAAGTTAATCACTTAACATTGAAAAAAACGAAAAAAAATTCAACAAAAAATCTTTTCAAACTAAATTATTTGCACTTCCGAGTAGTGATTCGTGCTTAGTAAACAAATATTTTTTGTAATTCATGTTGTTCATTGTGTTGTTGTTGCATTTGTATAACCACGTTCTTAATTACCCCTTAACAAAACATGTTGAAATATTTTTCGTTAATTTTAGTTTTCAAGTCCAAGGGCCAAAGTTTTTTTTTTACCTTTTTCCTATAAAATTTTAAAATGTTCCATTTACATTCTGCCCTGTATACCACCGCTTAAGTCAATATTTGTTGTATAAGAGCTTTTGTAAGTAAATTATCTGAATAAATTTGATTTAATCTCATGCATGCACTCACTCACTCACTCACTCACTCATTCAGTCAGTCATTCATTGTTCTTCTGCAGTCGGTTCTTTCATTTGATTTACTTCACTGTTGTCTCTCACATTTTACCAAATGACTGGAGCTGTGGCTGTTAGGTTGCCTGACTGATGGTAGCAATTGTAGCTGCCGAATGTATGTTGAATGCAAACTATTCCTTAATGAATGTTAATTACACTCGAAATGTGTTATTAGTTCTTGAGATATTGTTGGTTGAGTAGCATAAGATAAAGGCCAAGTAAACAGTTCTTAAGAAGTATGTATACTGTTTAGACTTCTTATTTCATTCACAGAATGAGAAGGAAACTTGACTCCAATAAACTTTAAATTTATAAACGTTTTACAATAAACACAAGTTTCTATACAAAATCTGAATTTAAATTAACTTATGCGAAGAAGTCGTTGTAGTTTAGTAGGTAGTACTACTAGGTAGTACTACGAGAGGCCACGGTTCAAACCCCAGGCCAGACATTGCCAAGAAAATGAAAAAATATTTCTTGGGCGACTTCCCCTCCTCTCGCCGTGGTCTAGTAGGTAGTGTTTTGGCTTATTAGACGAAAGACCCGAGTTCGAATCCCAGGTGAGACATCAAAACGAAAACTTGAAAATAATTTTTCGGTGACTTCCTATCAGCAGGTTTCTGGCAAAAACTCTGAGAGTAAAAAATTGCCATGGAATGCTTCTCAAAAAATGTGTCGTTCGTAGTCGACTTTAAACTGTAGGTCCCGCCACTGATGTATAAAATTAACGCACGCAACATAAGTGGTGTGAGAAGCTAGGACGTTGTACAATGGGTCAATTCGACCACCGAGTGCTGTACTTGTCAGAATTGACAAGTACACGTCCTCTAACCTAACCTAACCTAACCATCCCCTCCTCTCAGCAGATTTCTGGCTAAAACTCTGGGAGTAAATAAAAATTGCCATGAAAAGTTTCTCAAAATAATTGGCCGTTCGGAGTCGATTCGTTTGCATTATAAGACTGAGCTGCGATATAGCAGAAGAAAGTTCTCGAAAATATTTCAGTAAGGTCAGTAAAGGTCGAAAAGAGCTGGGGCCCTCAAGTTTTACATAAAGGTGAAATGTAATGGAAGCAAAGGTTCATTTCGACTGTGATGCTAGAAGCATTGACGAGTGTGACTTGCCACAGAAAAGCCTGAGAAGTAGCCCTACCAGACAGCAAAAGAAGAAACTTATGAATAAAGGCTTAAAGCAATTATTGTGCAAAATATTGCTCTCTTTGAGTATCACTACTGGTAGTCTCTCCTATTATAACCAAGTGGTACAATGTACTTTCGGTTCTTTTAAGGGCTAAGCAGATATGCCAATACTTTATCAGAAACAAGGTCTTCGCCATACATGGGCACCCAGAATAGGTTATACGTCCTATAAATTAAAAGTTTGCTTAATAATATCCTAATCTGGTACATAGTGTGTTGGCTTATTAGACGAGAGCCCGTGGTTCAACCCCTGGCTTGATATCCCGCACATAATGAAATATGAAAAAATATTTCTTCAGGGATTCCTTCTCTGCAGATTTTTGGTAAAAACTCTGAGTAAAAAAAATATTGCCACGAAAAAGTTTCTCAGTCGGAGTCGATTTTAAACAGTAAGTTTCACCACTTTCACCACCAGCTTCTAACTGGTGTTAGAATTTACGCCATATTCCTGACTGAAGGCTTGCAATGACCAATTAGGTATGTAAATAACTTATTGCATCAGAATTTTTGTCTAATAAGATCCGAGGGATAGCAGTATCATAGTACTTGCTCAGTAGTCTTCATAGGGGATCCACAGGATTTGAATTAACCTATCTTTATATTAACCACAGGCTATTGAAAGAGTAAGGCAACTGAGACAACAATGACCAGTAAACTGAATACCTTATAATGAAGGTTTACAATCTTCTTCGAGAACAATACAACCCCCCTTTAGTCAGGAATACAATCTAGTTTCTCACACCTAAACTGCAGTTTCCACCACTCATGTGTAAAATTAACGCATACAACATGGGTGGTGAGAGTTGTTAGGTCGTAATCCTGACTGAAAGGTTTGTAATGACAAATTGTATGCGTATGTACGATAATACTGGCATAGTCCTATAGGTTCAACCACTGGCTAAGACAACTTGAAAAAAAAGAACGAAAAATGAAAAAAATAAAAAATTTTTCTTTGGAAAACTTCCTCTCTCTAGCAGTCTTCTGGCGAGAACTCCGAGGGTAAATAAAACTCTCATGAAAAGTTTTTCAAAAATCTCTCCTTCGGAGTTGACATTAAACTAAGGGCCACTAGTCCCGAACAATTTGGAGTTTAACTGTTAGCAGATTAGACTGCGATGCTCGACCGGAGGTTTAATTCTGGTACCATGGGTGTCGGGAGCCCCAGAGATTCGTCTCTGTCCGACAATGGTGAGGCCCCCTTGTGGGAGCAACGTGGTGGCAGTGGTTTAAACGTAAATCGCGGGGAGAGTGTAAGCTCGGTGTGGCGTTGCACTCTCAATCATTGTAAAAACCGGAGTTTAGATAGTCTCCTACCCCTAACCAAGAGGGAAATTTTGTCAAGATGCAAGGCTTCGAATTGGTACTCACGTATGGTGATGTGATCAAATACGTGCTCTTGCATATCATACGCTTACATCATTGTGCGTGGGGACGCTGGTAGTTGCATTGTATCCACACGTGCTTAGAGCACCGTGGGGTATCTACCCGTAGAGCACCGTGGGGTCAACCATCGCGGCGATACTCTCGTAAAACCCTGGACTAATAGACTTTAAACTGTAGTAGTCGCCGCTTGTGGATAAAATGAACACATACAACATGGATAATGTGATAAAGTTCAAGCATGATTGCAGTGAAGGCTAAGGCCTTTAACTTCCTGGTCCTTCGCCACAATGTAGAGTAAGCGATGGATAATCTACTCATCTTCCATTTGTTTCATTCTCATATCGACGCCTCCATTCTATAACGTTTTAAGTGTACTTAAAACGTTTTTTATGTTCTTGCATTTTTAAATTCTACGTTCTCTATAACATAATTCAAAACACACTTTTTCGACTTAGAATGTTATAGAACGAAGGCGTCGATATAAGAAAATCTGGTACCTTGATACTGTGATAGCCTCAGTGATGACTGCATACATTCCGACTTAAGTTTGCTGCAGAACTACTCCTTATTCATCTACAAAACTCAATATCATCTATGAGTCGTATGTTGGACCATTCGTTCTTGGAATTTATTTACGAAGTAAAGCAAAACTTTTGTTCTTTCCTACAGAGACTTTATATTGAAGCTGGAATCCAAAATCAAATCCAATCCTTTTGCTATATTTTCATTAAATGTGAGTATATATCTTTGAAGCTTTTGATCTCATGTGAGGTTAAGTCTACAGGACTTCTGAATTATGCGCTACAACTTGAGTGAAGTCAAAATTGCAGGCGTTCACTGTGCAGTATTCTTGGAAATGAAAACCCAGAAGCTCTTTTTAAAAACTCTTTTAAAAAAACTCTTTTGCAAAACTCTTTTAAAAACTCTTAAAAACCTCTTTTAAAAACACTCTTATAAAAAACACTTAAAAACCTCTTTTAAAAACACTCTTTTAAGAAACTATTTTAAAAAACACTTTTAAAAACTCTTTTAAAAATTTAATTTAAAAACTCTTTTAAAAAATTCTTGTAAAAACACTCATTTAAGAAACTCTTTTAAAAAACACTTTTAAAAAACTTTTTTAAAAACTCTTTTAAAAAACTCGTTTAAAAACTCTTTTAAAAAATACTTCTTTTCCGGTTAATAGGTTCTTTTTAAATACTCTTTTAAAAACACTCATTTAAGAAACTCTTATAAAAAAGATTTTTAAAAAACTCGTTTAAAAAACATTCTTTTCTCGATTAATGGGTCGAAATTAAATTTTGTTTTCATTGTAGTAGTCGCCGCTTACGGATAAAATGAACACATGCAACATGGATAGAGTGAGAAGAGTGAATACAATCATGGCGTTGGGAAAAGGAAACGATTGTTTCCACCTGATTATTGCACTTAAATGGCATACAAACGATCATCAGAATGGTATAAATTTATCTCGATTCCTAGGCTTTGATATCAAAACAGATTTGATTTGTTTTCATTTTTTAACTTAAGCTTTAAATTTTCCAATGACTTATTAGACTTTCAGAAAATTTAATTTATTATTCACGCTTATTGCCTGGAGTCTATCTTTACTTAATGGCTGGGGCTTTAGATTTTTCTTCTCGACTGCAGGGAATTGTGGCATCAGAATTAAAAACATTTTCTTGTTTCTTTTAACAAAAATGTCACTCTCTCTCTCTCCCTAAGGCTATGTGTTTTAGTTTTAGTTGAACTTTTAAACTTTATCTTGAAGAATTATTTTCTTTTTCTTTTGCATATGCATTCATAAATTAAAATATTTATCAAGATTCTTTATTTTCCTTTTGGATTCTTCAAAGAAAATTTTTTTGTTTTTGTTTTTTCTAAACATTAATTACATTTTATGAACATAAAATCTGATTTTAGTTGAGAATTTACAGTGGCTTTCAGGTTGAGTTCAAAAGTATAAGATGGGAGGAGGACTTAATGGGTGATGTTGGAAAGAACCACAGGAATGTAAGGAAGAGATAGAGCACTCTCTCAGTGGGATGACATGGGAATGGTTTATTTTGTTGTCATAAAAATAATATTTTTTATTACTTACTCTTCAGTTTTTATTGTGTGCTCTTTTTCAATTTTTATTATTTTTATATTTAAAATCGTAAATTAAATAAAATTTTTAATTTTCAATTATTTTTTTATGGGTCCAAAGGTATAAAAATTTTTTGGTAAAAAAAAAAATATTTTTTATTGATTTAAAAGTGTTATACCCTAAAGATATTTTAAATAAAATTTAATTCCTTGAAAATGGAAAAAATCTCACCATTGATATGCATACATAAATGCCCTTCCATTAAGAAGACTTTTACAACAAAATTTATGGTCAATGTGCCTTATGTAATGCTGACAATGATAATGATGATGATGCACTTTTAGAAATCACAAAGAAAGAAGCCCAGCAAACAATACAAAAAAAAATGCTGAATATTTGCAATTAAATGTAAAATTAAAGAACAATTAAGATGATGACAATGAAACCAACCGAAACTAAACGAATCAACAACTTTATTAAGCAACAAATAAAATTTTATGTTATGCGGTGTAATCACGCCATATGATACGCTACATGTTGCAAGTATTGTTTACGGAAACATCGATACATTCTTGCGTTTTCTATAATAGAAAAAGCATGTCCAATTATCGAGAATTCGTCGCTAAATAGGCCTCCATGACAAGAACTGTAAATTTTTAATTTAAAATAAAAGAAAAAATTCAAAAAGTATTCCAACTTTTGCATGGGAATTTATTGATAATTCTAACTCCAGGTTTAAAGTCTTCATGGTCTAGTATTACCAAGCGTAACGCTAGGCCGTGAAAGCCTAGCTTACGCCTCAACAAAACGTAATATAAAAAAATATTTCGTTTAAAAAAAAGAAAAAATTGTAATTCGAAGCCAATTTCAAACTGTAAGTCTTGCTACTTATGCATAAAATTAATAAAGGGTCCGCCAAATAACTATTTTTTTTTTTTTGAAAATCCTTTAAAAAAAACTTCTGAATATTTTCTAAAACTTCTTTTTTTATTTGAAAATACAATCCTTCCGATTAATAACGGATAATAAATTCATTCTAATGGCTGTCTCGGCCGGCCATGCAGTAGCCTACATGAACGTTCCAATTTTTAAGCACATTACCGATTGTGTGCAGTTGTATTTCACCAATGGCTTCACGAATATTGTCCTTTAAAGTCTCTGGATTGTCGGCGTAACACTTATCTTTGACCACACCCCACAAATAATAGTCCAACGCAGCTCCGAGGTGGCCAAACTTTCTTTAAAAACAGGGCGCAAAACATCTAGTGTAGCTTCGGATGTATGGCCCGTAGCGCCAATATCCTCCTCTTCAATTTTTGTGAACAAATATTCGTGCAACATGGCCCGATAACGATCGCCATTAACTTTAACGGCCATTCCTCGCTCATTTTCAAAGAAGAGCACAAAACATCGAGTGTAGCTTCGGCTGTGTGGCACGTACCGCCAATATCCTCCTCTTCAATTTTTGTGAACAAAATTTCGTTCAACATGGCCCCATAACCATCACCATTAACTGTAACGGCCACTTTTTGCCCATTTTCGAAGAAAAATGGCCCAATTATACCTTTGGATCAAAATCCGCATCAAACAGTGGCTCGTTTTAGATGCGGCGGCTTTTCAATGTATTCGTGCGGGTTTTCTGTTCCCCAAATGCGACAATTTTGCTTGTTTACATACCCACCAAGATCAAAATGAGTACCATCTGGAAAGATGATTTTTTCGTAAAAATCGTCATCTTCTGTAAGTCGATCGCAGGCCCACTTAGCGAAGCGAAAACGCTTATACACAACTATACGTTCAGCGGAAGGATAAAATTAATTAGACATGAGCTAAGTGTTACCACTCACAAAATAAGCCCTAGTTGAAAAAAAAAAGTTCGATGGCACACCCCATAGTACACAGCACGGGCGATGAGCGAAACTAGGTTGTGATCCTGACTAAAGGGTTGTAATGATCCACTTAATAATTAATAGCTAGCAACACTCAAGATAAACTTCCTACTGCTTAGTGTAAAGTATTTTCAAAATAATCGTTTTGGAGTCGCCATTGTTTAGTAGGTAGTATGTTGGCTTATTAGACGAGACCCCGTGGTACAACCATTGGCTCAGACATCTCGAACATAACGAAATACGAAAAAAAGAAATATTTGTTAGGGTGACTTCCTCTCAGCAGTCTTCTGGCAAAGCTCTGCAAGTAAATAAAATTGCCATGAAGTTTCTCAATAAAAATCTGTCATTCGACGTCAATTTTAAACTGTAGGTACCGCTACCGAGGAATAAAACTAACACACAACGCAGGGGTTCTGTAAGAAACTAGGTTGTGATCCTGACTCTGATCTCTGAGAGTAAATAAAAATTGCCTTGACTTTTCGATGTCAATTTAATAATGTAGGCCGGGTTACTTAAGAGTAAAATCAGACGTTAGCACAAAGAGAACATGATAAAAATGGGTGTGTATTTGTGAGAGGCATGGTGTTATACACAGCTGGAAAATTTTTAGTAATATTTCCAAATGTAACCTAATAATATGTTTATGTAGTGGAAGATGGAAAATGTACAGTGCCAAACCCCTAAAGACTGAGTATTTAACTATACAAACATTCTTCCAAAAATGGAAATCATTTCTCATTGTTATTAGTGAATCCTATTAAAAAATAGTGCATCCTACTGTAATTTTTCTTTGGGTGTATAATTGATATACAAAAAAAATTTCAAAAAGAAGCGACGAGAACCTGCTTCAAGCAACTGAACGCATTTTTACGCTCTTTTTAACGAAGAATTTTGGGTTTCGCGTCCTATGTGTGTAAAAGGCCGAAGATGATCTTCCCCTAAGGGACTTTGGTGTTGACGTCTGGTAAAATTAACACATATAGCACGAGTTGTGTGAGTACTGTAATCACCAATTAAGTAAGTAATTGCTGGCAACACTTAAGGTGGACCACAAGTCGCCGTGGTCTAGTGGGTAGTGTGTTGGCTTATTAGACAAAAGGCCCGGGTTTGAATCCCAGGTCACAAACATCAAAACGAAAAAATATTTCTTCGGCGACTTCCTCTCAGCAGATTTCTGACAAAGACTCTGAGAGTAAAAATTGCCATGAAAAGCTTCTTAAAAATCTATCGTTCGGAGTCGACTTTAAACTGTAGGTCCCGCCACTCATGTATAAAATTAACGCACACAACATAAGTGGCGTGAGAAGCTAGGTCGTAATCCTGACTGAAGGGCTGTAATGGCCAATTATGTATGTATGTACTTAAGGTAAGCCTCCTATTGCTTAGTGTAGAGTATTTCCAAGTAACATGCCTGTGCACATTCATATTCATAATTTCATGCCGGGCAGATTTTCATTTGAAGGCGCATTTTTTTCTTTGCATCAAAACAGAAACTCGGCATTAAAAAAGCATTTTCCAATTGCCGACTAAAAAAAAAGGCAAACAACAACATGAAATTGCAGAAAAAAACAGAAAAATGCTAGCAATACAAGGGACCAGGGTTGGCTGACACGATTGCCATCAGTGATGATGAAATGGCGACACTCATACAAACAAAGAGTAACAGAATGTAAAGGAATGCATTGTTAAGTAACTTTCATGTATTTTTTTGATTTATTTTATGTAAAAATAAGGGCTTTTTATGAAGTCGCCGTGGTCTAGTGGGTAGTGTGTTGGCTTATTAGACAAAAGGCCCGGGTTCGAATCCCAAGTCAGACATCAAAACGAAAAATATTGCTTCGGCGACTTCCTCTCAGCAGATTTCTGGCAAAGACTCTGAGAGTAAAAATTGCCATGAAAAGCTTCTCAAAAATCTGTCGTTCGGAGTCGACTTTAAACTGTAGGTCCCGCCACTTATGTATAAAATTAACGCACACAACAGAAGTGGTGTGAGAAGCTAGGTCGTTATCCTAACTGAAGGGTTATAATGGCCAATTATGTATGTATGTATGAAGGGTTTTTTATACTTTTAAGGAACTTTTTCTTTAAATTTTATAAGCCATTTTACAAACGATTGCATTCCTTTACTTTACTGATGTTTACATGAACTGTAATGAATGAAATAATGAAAGAAAGTTAAGGCATGTAAATGATAAGCTTTTGTTTAACATTTTTCATCTTCTATTTCGTTGCATTCGTTTTTTCTTCTTTTTACTTTGCAATTATTAAAGTTTTTTTGTTTTCTTTATGGCGAGTTTGTTGGTACTCCAATGCTATGCCATCCATGTTCTTTCTGCCAACATCATTCCTGGCTAAAGGCAAGTGAACTTTTCATGTTTCTTTCATTTCAAGTTCCTCAGCATTTACTGAGAGCGTTAAATAAACGTTTATAACCAAAGAAAATTAGAGAAAGAAAGAAACAGAAAAAGGAAAACTATGTGGACTATTAAAGAAGGCATCAATCAAGTTGCAGGGGGAGCCCAAAAGACAGTGACAACGACAATGTGTCTGTCACATTGGCTGTAGCAAATGATTGTCTATCTACTTGTATCAGTGCTGTGCCATCACTACTACTAGAATACTGGCATACTGAAGTTCTGTTCGTTTTATTGTCCCTTTTTCGTTGCCATAAATTAATTCAGTTTTACTTCTTGCCCATTGTCAGGAATAAAAAGTTGATTTTTTTTTCTGTTTGTCCGTATGTGGTTCTCTGTTAATATCTGTGTTAATGATTAAATTTGTACAGCAACAACGGAAAAAGGCGGAGACCAAAGTCCGCTTGGAAGTAAGTAATTAAGGCCTTTACAGATTAATTCTTTACATATTGTTGATGGCTTTTATTTTAAAATTTTAATTTTCTTTACAATTTTATGGTGGCGCCTCTTATGGATTTAATTGATACGAAGATATTACGTTTAAGAGATTTAATTCCAAAAAAAAATTTTTAAATTTTTATGGGTTTTTTGGCGAAGATACTCCTGCAGGTGTTATAAGACAAACAGAAATTTAAAAAAATTTTTTTTGTAGTTGAAGTTTTATGTTTCAATTGGGACGTCCAGGCCTATAAGTATTATAATAGGTACAGAAGAGCACAGCAAGTTAATGTGTTCAACACTAGACTTTGTAGAACAAAACCCAACTTTAATGGGTCTGCTACATACATACATAATTGGTCATTACAAACTTTTAGTCAGGATTAAGACCTAGTGGCTCACACCACCTATGTTATGTGTGTTAATTTTATACACTGAGTGGGCGGAATCTATAGTTTAAAATCGACACCTAACGACAATTTTTGAGAAGTTTTTCATGGCAATTTTATTTACTATCAGAGTTTTTGCCAGAAATCTGCTGAAAGGAAGTTCCCGAAGAAATATTTTCATATTTTCGTTTTGATGTCTGACCTGGAGTTTGAACTCTGGCTTTATGTCTAATAAGCCATCACCCTACCTACTTGACTATGGCGATTTCAGTAGGTATACAAGAGCCAGGTTTTTCTCACAGAAAATAAATGTGTTCAACACTAGACTTTGTAGAACAAAAACCCAACTTTAATGGGTCTACCACATACATACATAATTGGTCATTACAACCCTTTAGTCAGGATTACAACCTAGTTTCTCACATCGCCTGTGTTGTGTGTATTAATTTTATACATGAGTGGCGGGAGTAACAGTCAACTTCGAAAGACAGATTTTTAGGAAACTTTTCATGGCAATTTTATTAACTCTCAGAGGTTTTGCCATCAATCTGCTATGAGGTGGTCGTCGAGGAAATATCTTTCCTTATTTCGTTTTATTGGTCATTACAACCCTTTAGTCAGGATTAAGACCTAGTTGCTCACACCACCTATGTTGTGTGTGTGTTAATTTTATACATGATTGGCGAGACCTACAGTCGACTCCGAAGGACAATTTTTGGGAAGTCTTCCGTGGCATTTTTATTTACTCTCAGAGTTTTTGCATCAATCTGCTGTGAGATGGTCGTCGAGGAAATATCTTTCCTTATTTCGTTTTATTGGAGAGGTCTGATCTGGGATTTTAAACGTGGTCTTACGCCTAATAAGCCAACAAAGTACGGCGACTTTATCTGGATCTGATAGCCTCTCGATAATAATATAAGTCAAGATTTTGTCCCCCTTATATACATAATTGGCCTTTACAACCCTTCAGTCAAGGTTACGACCTAGCTTTTCACACCACTTATGTTGTGTGTGTTAATTTTATACATTAGTTGCTGTAGGTCCCAGTTTAAAGTCGACTCCGAACGATAGATTTTTGAGAAGCTTTTCATGCCAATTTTTACTCTCAGAGTCTTTGCCAGAAATCTGCTGAGAGGAAGTCACCGAAGAAATATTTGTTCGTTTTGATGTCTGACCTGGGATTCGAACCCGGGCCTTTTGTCTAATAAGCCAACACACTACCTACTAGACCACGGCGACTTCTTTTGTCCCCCTTACTCAACGTATTTCTAACTTCCGTTGTGCATTGCATGCGAAACATGTTTTGATATGAAATTAATTCCAATTAAATAAATTCTTCTCTCAGCTTATACTGGACTTAATTATATTCCCTTTAGTGTGCGAAACTCAAACAAAGAATTTTTACTTAAAATATGAACGACAACAATGACTTGTTATTTGCTACGCTTTTCTGTAAAGTTTTGTTATATTTTTCGAATATTTGTAAAAAAAATTCTTTTCTTTGGCAAATTTTTTAGCATAAAAGTTGTCGGGTTTGTTATTTTAGTGAGTGATTTCTGATGTCAATAGACTTTAAGAGCATGAACTTCTTCAGTATACCATAGTAGTAATGGTAGCAGTGACAACCAGTTTAAGAAGTCACCAAAGTTATGAAACGTTTATAATGAAAAAAAATTTTTTTTTAGTGCTTTTGAACTTCACTCCTAAGGTTGACAAACTTTAAAAAGTGTTCTGCATATTACGAAAGAAGAATTACATCAGAATCTTAATTAATAGCGATGAACATTCGCATCTAATGTTACCCTATAATACAGTATCAGAGGTGTAAGCCTCTGCTGCCATCTTATATTGTTTAGTGTAGCCGATCTCTTGTAATCATAATGGAGAAATCTACCGGGCCAGACTACGTACAGTCAATCCTGCACTCTGTGAGCTGGGTTACAGTTCTAAGCATAAATACATAACCTTCATATATAATTGGTCGTTCTAACCCTTCAGTTAGGATTACTTCTTAGCACACAAATAACCAGAATTCTTTGACTGTAGTACCATGTCTGTATATTTACAGGCCTAGACAGGAGTATAAATGTCTGGCGCTCTCATTAACTGTTATTTAACTATGCGTATGGATGTCCTGTAGACTTCATCCAAGGCAAAGTTTTTACAGAAAATACTAAAGCCAATTACAAGCGTAAAAATTGTATATGCATTTAGCCTAGCAGCTAAATCTCATCATTTTCGCTCGTGAAAAAGCTCTGTTTAACTGCAATACTTGATTAAGGTCCATTGGTTAGCATCTATTACATAAATGGTCATTACAACCCTTCAGTCAGTATTATTAACCTAGTTTCTCACACTACATATGTTGTGTGTGTTACGGGACCTACAGCTTAAAGTCGACTCCGAACGACAAATTTTTGAGAAACTTTACATGGCAATTTTATTTTTACTCTCAGAGTTTTTGCCAGAAATCTGCTGAGCGGAAATCGCCGAAAAAATCCTTTTTTTGTATTTTATTTTGATGTCTGGCCGGGGACGCGAACCCTGGCTTTAAAACTAATAAGCCAGCACACTACCTACTAGAGCACGGCGACCTATTAAATCCACATAATTTCGTGGTATAGTGAGCTTGAAAAGAAACTATAAAATTCTTACAATCACTAAACACAACCTTTACCGCTTGAGGAGAGTGGGCGAAAAAATTTGCCAAAATGTATTTCGAAATTTTTTGTAATTTTTTTATTGCTTCAATTTTAAAAACTGCAAATGAAAACAAGAAAATATTGAGGCGCCTTTATAAATTCTATTTGCCCTGGTATCTACGATATTCAATTTCAGTTTTCGCTGCAGTGCATTGTGCAGGTTTTTTATGAAAGGTGGAAAGAGAGAGGGAAGATGCGAACGGTAAGGAAACGAGTTGCTGCTGGTGACTATAAAATGGTCAGTGCTATACCTTCACCATTAGACAGTCTACAGCAATTGTCCCCAAGAAGCACGCAGTTTCTTACACCACTTATATTGTGTGTGTAATTTTATGCAGAAGTGGCGGGACCTACAGTTTAAAGTCGACTCCGAACGACAGATTTTTGAGAAACAAGAAGAGAAAGAGAAGAAATCGCCGAAAAAATACTTTTTGTATTTTATTTTGATGTCTGGCCGGGGACTCGAACCCTAGCTGTAAGTCTAATAAGCCAGCACACTACCTACTAGATCACGACGACCCCTATAGTGTGTTGATTTCTTAGATGAGAGCTTATGTTTTCAACTCCAGCTTAGACAATTCGAACAAAACGAAATAAGAAAAAATATCTCTGGTAAAAACTGTGAGAGTAATTATAATTGCCACGAAAAATCTCCAATTAGTCATTCAGAGTTGACTTCGGACTGCAGGTCCCACTGCCCTTAAATAAAATTAAAACACACACAACATGAGTGAGGTGACTAGCTAGGTTGTAATCCTGATTAAGCGTTTGTTATGACCAATTAAGTATATAAGGTTAGATTTCAGCTACCAATTTGAATTCACCAGAAAGGATTTTTATCGTGTTTTCTTTTCTACCAAAAAATGTGCATTTTATTTGTTTGTTTGTTTCTTAAAAATGTTTCGCCCTCTAAAAGGGTGGTGGTATGTTTTATTTTAAATAATTTGCCCTTGCCAATGGTGGAAAGCATTGCATTTTATGCCCTGTATAAATCGAGAGTGCCAATAATGCCCTGTAAAGCAGATGACTTTTGTTTATTTATAGGGTTACCAGATGATATTTAAAAAAAGTCGATTGTTATCCAATTTGAAGTTAATTTTTTCATTGTTTTGTTAAGTAAATTTAAATAAATCAGTTATTAGATTCATCTTCGTCATCTGATGAAGAAGAATTACTGAATTTATTACATACATAATCAACAGTCGCCGTGGCAAACACAGGGCATAACCTTTTTTAAATATTTGTGTTATGTTCTTTTCTCAAATAAAAAATGGCATTACAACAGAGTTGATCAAAAATTTTTTAATGCACCTTTTAAGAGGGTGACATTTTCTTTGTAGAAAAGAAAACACCATTAGTTGTTGTCCAAAATGCAAAACCAGAGCATCTGAGAATCTCTCCAAGTAATTTAGAAATTCTCACACTGTTATACATCCAGAAATATTTTACAGGCATAAAGTAACATTGAGTAATTATTTACTCTACTTATGACAGGAACTTAAGTGCAGCTTCCTATAGACTAGAGAGGGGGTCCAGATGCTTTTACAATCCTAATATATATTATAAATCTTTCTGTAAGTCTGCTTTTTTGTTTGTTAGCCAATCACGCCTGAACGCTTGGACCGATTTTCTTGAAATTTGGGATATAGCTCGGGCTTTTGTCCGTGGAGGTTATAGGCTATAAGTCTTTTCAAAATTTTGACCAAAAGGGGAGAAAAAATGGGGAAAAAATGGTAATAGGTAATTTTTTCGATTTAGCTTAGTTAAGTTTCCCAAATATTTGAACCAATTTTCTTGAAATTTGGGGATATAGATCGGGCTTCTGTCGATCCAGGTTATAGGCTGCAAATCTTTGTAAAATTTTTTACCAAAAGGAAGGAAAAAATTGGTCAAATGGGGAAAAACTGGTAATAGGTAGTTTTTTACGATTTAGCTTGGTTAAGTTTCCCAGATAGTTATTGGAGGTGTTCCGTTTTTAAAGTTGGAACAAAAGGGCTCCAAAAAGGGGAAAGGGGCCAAAAAAACGGGCAAATTGAGTGCATTTATATTTATAGGACTTAGAGTATTCAATAAACTGGGTTGTTTGTTAAACAGGTTTCCGAATAATTTGCAAAATTGGATTTTTTAAGAAGCCGGTTTCGAAACCGGGTTTTATTTTATTGTAATTTTTATAACCCGCGCAACGTCGGGTACAATCTGCTAGTCTATATATACAACTGATCCTTAACGGTAAAATTTCGTTAAACGAACACAGCAGTGCGCTTTATAAATTGTACCTCGTACGTTAATTAGTGAATACTAGCAATATCGGTTATGGTATAATACAATGAAGAGTTGAGCTAAAACACAAATAAGCTCCAGGGAACTTATTTGGGTTAAGAACGCCAAAAATGTATTTTCCTGGATCCTCAAACATACAAAAATTTCTGAAAATTTCTTCCTTGAATTATTTTTTAACGTCACAACATTTGAGGTCGCCGTGGTCTAGTAGGTAGTGTGCTGGCTTATTAGACGTAAAGCCAGGGTTCGAGTCCCCGGCCAGACATCAAAATAAAATACAAGGAAAGTATTTTTTCGACGATTTCTTCTCAGCAGATATCTGGCAAAAACTCTGAGAGTAAAAATATAATTGCCATGTAAAGTTTCTCAAAAATTTGTCGCTCGGAGTCGACTTTAAACTGTAGACCCCGCCACTTATGTATAAAATTAACACACACAACATAAGTAGGGTGAGAAACTAGGTTAATAATCCTGACTGAAGGGTTGTAATGACCAATTATGTATGTATCTATGTATGTCACAACATTTACATCGAACTTAAGAGACACACCAGCTAAGAGTAGCGTTTGTAAAAATTCCAGAAAAAAAATTCTTTTTTTAGGTGATAATGTGACAAATCATAAATTTTATTCCCATGATTAATAACCATGTAGCGAAGCATAATTGAATACAATTTTGATATTGAAAATCAATTTAAATCGTAATCATGCGAAACAAATGACGATGAAATATAGGAGAAAACAAAACAAAAAAAAGAGTTTCATTCACATCTTAAACTCTAAAGATTATAGAATCTTAAATTGAATATTTTCTAAGATTTCTTGCATCTCTCCATTGATTTATTGAATATGATGGTGAGTGAGTGACGGATGATTATGATCATCAAATGCCACATTTATGGCATATAAAAATCAATAACGAAAAAACAAAAAGAAAAAATAGAAAATAAAAATTGTGGTATTTTGGTGATGGTGGAATTATAATGAAGTCATCTCATCAACATGATCATCATTTTTCTATTACAAACTCATTCTCAATCACATTAAAAACTTTTGGGGTGTTCCATTCATTAGTGAACGTGTGAATTTTTCTATTTTTAATATTTTCATCTCATCTCTGAGATCATATTCGTTCGTTCGTTCGTTCATTCATTTGGTTGAGGATCATTATCAACACTTTGTTGTCTATTTGGCACGTCTGTTTATGATTTTTTTTTTGTTTTTTCCAAGTTTAGTTTCTGAAGAGTAAAAATTTTTAGTTTTTTTTTTATTTTTTTTTTGGTTAATCATGTTAAGTGGGTCAATGGTTTTATTATGGCATGCCTGGTAACTGGTAATGTTATCGTCGTCTTCATATTTAAATTTAAATTCTTTAAGAATGTTGGCTGTTTTATATGCCATTGTGGTTGTAAAATTGTAAGTTGTACTGGCATGGTTAGACACTCCAACTATGTTAACTTTAATTTGATAGAAATTTATCGAAGGAAATGGCAAAAAAAAAAAAGAAAGAAATATTTTTTCTTTTTTCATATTTTATTATTGCATCTGACATTTGATCATCATTATCACATTGTTATTTGCAACTGAAAGCCACAAAATCATAATGATGATCATCATTATACTACACTTCACATCATTTCCCATCTCACTACACTACCCTTAACATCACCACAACTTGAGAGTTACAGAAAAGAGAAATGCAGTCAAAAAGAAAAAAAAAAAATGCCTTAAAGAATCATAAAAAGAAATCAATTCACGTTCGATTAATTTCGAATTTCGCATGATTCGTTCCTTCCGTTTGCGAAATCATAGGTTAAAAAAAAATTTTTTTTTTTAAATTTTAAAAAAGAAAATTGAAACTGATGGAAAAACAAAACCATTAAAATACAGTGGAACATGAATATATTCTATCATCTAAGCAGAGCAAAAGCAAGGATATCACAAACCATCAAATAACAAAAGTCAATAGTATGCCCTCGTTATGTAACTTGAAGTAGACTCAGCAGAGTTTTGATTAGTTCCAACAAACCAAAGTATTCACAGAATACTTGCAAAAAACTAAGCAGCTCTAAGAGGGCTTAGGAAAAGCAAATGAAAGCATTGCGTAGGATAAAATCTTGGAAATACAATCACATACTGTTACGAAAAGGAAAACAGTGTATCATCCATGTAGTATGAAAGAGAAGGCTATAGACAAGTAAACGAGAACGCAACAACAAATAATGCAACAACAAATAATGCAACCAAAATACGCAAACAAAAACGCACGAAAACATGAACATTCTACTTCAAGAATGTCCGCCAGACTGTTTACGTAAGCCAGACAACCAGTAGTAAATATTCAGTCAGTCCTGTGTGAAAACGTGTTACATGTGAAGAGAACAGTCGTGGTTTGAAGATTGCCATTGAAAAGATCTGCGTTGTAAGCAAAGGAAAATAGCGAACAAGCAATTATTGTTGTATTCGTCAAGTTGTAAACGATGGCACACAAAAGTAATGCGAACAATGCATACATAATTGGCCATTACAACCTTTCAGTTAGGATTATTAAACTAGTTTCTCACACTACTTTTGTTGTGAGTGTTCGTTTTTATATATAAGTGGTGGGACCTATAGTTTAAAGTCGACTTTAAACGACAGATTTTTTGAGAAACTTTTCATGGCAATTTTCTTTTTACACTCAGAGTTTATGCCAAAAATCTGCTGAGAGGAAATTGCCGAAGAAATATATTTTGTATTTTGTTTTAATGTCTGGGCTGGGGCTCGAACCCTACTGGACTATGGGGACTTCAAGTAAACAAAGTAAAAATTGAACATACAGAAGAATGGGATAGTATAATGGAACAGACTACAGCTCATTCCCATTTTATTTCAGAGTGATCAGAGTTTTTGAGAGAAATCCGTTGAGAGGAAGTCGCCTAAGAAATATTTGTTCGTATTTCATTTTGTATGCGATGTCTACGGCTACGGTTTGAACAATGGTTTCCTGTCTTATTAGACTACGACTGCTGAATCAATCAATATCCATTCTTTTTTGCATTTGAGTGGTTAGAAAACGAATCGTGAATAATAATTCAATTCAAATGCCTGTTTCTCTGCCTTTGAGTTTGTCATCGAAGAATCTATCAAATTGTTCGCCATTTTACATACACAATTAGTCATTATAACCTTTCAGTCAGGATTACAACCTAGTTTCTCACACCACTTATGTTGTGTTTGTTAATTTTATTCATGGGTAGTGGGACCTTTAGTTTAGAGTCGAGTTCGAACAGTAAACTCTTAAGAAACATTTAATGACAATTTTATTTTAGATTCATCAGAGTTTCTTGCTAGAAATCCGCTGAGAGGAAGTCGCCTAAGAAATATTTCTTCGTATTTCGTTTTGAACGCGATGTCTTGGCTGTGGTTTGAACATTGGCTTCAAGTCCCATAAGCCAAATACACAGCCTATTAGACTACGAATACTAAATCAAACAATATCCTTTCTTTTTTGCAGTGAAGCAGTTAGAAATTGAATCGTGAATTATAATTTACTCAAAATCCCTTTGGTTTGTCATCGGAAAATCTAACAAAATTTTTCTCCTTTTGCTTATTTGCAATTGCTGCGTATTTGTCATCAACAGTTGCTGCATCTTACAATTTTTCACTTTTATATGCAACATTTTGTGGCATCAACCAATCTTCCATTAAATCAAGTAACACAACGACTTTATATTTCTTTTGTTTTTTGTGATTTATGAGGTGTTGATTTCAAATTAAAATGCCACAAATTTAAGAAGAGAGAGAGACAAGGAAAGACAGAAAGAAAAGAGGCAACAAAACACTTTAACTTTGCCCATAAAATGGAGAAAATTCATAATGAGTTAATGCAGTTGCCGGAGAACGATTAAAGTGTAAGATCTGGGAGGTCTATCTAAGCGAAATATGCATTTATAAGGGCCTTGAATTTGTTTCTTCTATTTTTTGTTTTTTGTTTTGCAGTAGAAAATCAACCACAATGACATCAATTTCCAATTGAAGAATTTTTTTTCTCTCTCTGTTTTTTGCTATTAAAACTTCAATTTTTTATTTCTTTAGCATCATCATTTGATGCTTCGCTCCTCGTACTCGTCTTTGTAATTCAGGTAATTCATCACTTTTTCTAGGCACTTTTTATTTCGATTTCATATCAATCAGTTTTGTTGTTGTTGTTGTTGTTTTTGTTGCATCGTTCATCTTGTGTATTGCGCGCTTCTGTTAGCGCTTAATCGTGGTGAATTGATGTCAAATTATGTGAAAATTATTCAAAGAAAATGAAAAGAAAGTATGCAATTGAGAAACAAAACAAAAAAGAAAAGAAAACTCTTTTGAAAGATAAACTTAGGTATGAAAGGTCAAGGGTCAATGAACACAATTGTATCAAATGAAATGAAAATGATCGAAGATTTTATAAGGTAATGTGGCGCTATTTTTATACAAATGTTTTCAAATCTTTCCCTTTGAATACGTACAATATAAAGGGGCATCCCTTTATTACCAGATTCAGTCCTATTTAGGTCACAATTAAAGGGCCCTTTTTACTTAACAAAAGGATACATGGATACAGGGATAGGGGATGTAAAAGCTACAAAAATATAACCATTAGTCGAAATTGTTGCATTTAAGAAAAGTAATAGAATTATTGAAATAACGCTCTCATGTACAGTCTAAGAAGAAAGTCTACATACAGTGTGATTTTTATCAAAGGTGTTATACAGGGTGGCTGATATGTATTGCAACCAACTTCAGGTTGTTATTATTTGTAACCTGATCGTCTAACAGCTGAGAGATTTATTCCAGTGACAGTTCATTTTATTATTTACAAGCTTACAAAAGCATTTTGATCTATTGCGTTCAAAAAAAAAGTCAAGGTCGCCGTGGTCTAGTGGGTGGTGTGCTGGCTTATTAGACATAAAGCCAGGGTTCGAGTCCCAGGCCAGACATCAAAATAAAAAAATACAAAGAGTATTTTTTCGGCGATTTCTTCTCTTCTTGAAAAGTTTCTCAAAAATCTGTCGTTCGAAGTCGACTTTAAACTGTAGGTGCCGCCACTTATGTATAAAATTAACACACACAACATAAGTGGTGTGAGAAACTGCGGGCTTCTTGGGGACAATTGCTGTAGACCGTCTAATGGTGAAGGTATAACACTGGCCATTTTATAGTCACCAGTAGCAACTCGTTTCCTAACCGTTCTTCCCTCTTTCCACCTTTTATAAACATGCACAATGAACTGCGTGAGTAGGGATCATCCCCTGAGTGCTTTTTTAAAAAAAATATAAAAAAAAAGTTATTCGTGATGGAATTCAAGCGTGATAGTGTGATTGCTTTTTATTCGGCTGGAAAACCACAGGTAGCTATCGTTAGAGCCCTCCAGCATTTAAATGTAAATAAACCAATTGTTCCTCCTACCATTACTCATTACTGTGATACTCACAGTATTGCATTGCGTCCAAACAGTGGACGAAAAAAAACGGTAACAACACCAGAAATGATCCGAAAAATGAAAACCAGATTTGATCGAATTCCACGCCGCAGTGGTAGAAAAATTGCTCGTGACCTGAACATATCGCGAGAACGGATGCAACACATATTGAAAAATGAGCTTGGAATAAAGCCATTGAAGTTCTAAAAAGTACAAGAGCTCACCGATATACAAAAAAAGGTTAGACTGGAAAGAGCCAAGGAGTTACTATGCCTGCACGAAAGTGGCCAGTTACCGAATTCGGTTTTCTCCGATGAGAAGCCATTCCAAATTGAGCAGTTTGTGAACAAACAAAATGATCGGGTTTACTTACCAAAGAGATCAGCTGAAAATTTACACCAGCGATCACCAGAACTCAAGCGCCGCCGATGGTAATGGTGTGGGCCTCTGTAATAGCCGATAGTCGCTCTCTGCTTGTATTCGTCGACCGTAGGGTCAAAATAAATGCGGAATTTTATCGGAAAAATGTCTTAAAGACAGTATTGAAGCCCTGGGCAAACGAACATTTCGGCCGCAGACCATGGACATTCCAACAGGACCCAGCACCACCGCACTCAGCATGCGTTAACTAAGAATGGCTTAAAAAGGGGGTTACTCCCTTTATTTCTACCGCACAATGGCCACCAAAATCTTCGATACTCAATCCATTGGACTTTCGCGTTTGGGGCATTTTGGAGAGTAAGGTTCTCACTAAAAAAATACCAAAGTGTCGATCATTTAAAGACGACACTTCGCCGGGAAACGGTCAAAAAACCGCAGAGCCACTTATGTGCAGCCTGTGAGGACTTTGTCGCCCGTTTGAAGCCCATAATTCGTACCAAAGGTGGCCAATTCGAACAAATCTAAACTGATTCTAAAATTTTATGTTATTTCCAAAATTTTTTGCTTTTGAACAATAAAATTAAAGAAATATAGCGCTTTACATTGTATATCAGCCACCCTGTAGCGTTGTTCAAGACAATTACAATTATGAATGCTTGAAGATAAAAGCGAATATAAAAAAATATTACCTAGAAATTATTAGAAACTATAAAACAGAATTAGCAATACTGTATGTAGACTTTTTTCTTTGACTGTATGTCCAAACACATATTACTTAAGGGGTTACTTTACTTCATAACGTTGCTTTTGGAAGCCATAGAATTAAGTAGTTTCGCTGAAATTTTGAGCTAATGTTCCTAAGACGAATAGTTTTCGCCATTCAGATTTCTGAAAGGAAAACGTCAATGTATGCTTCGTATATAACCTAATAATTGGTCATTATAAGCCTTTTTCAATAGATTATTTTCGAAATGCAAATGTATAGGACTGGAAAGTAAATATTTTTTAAGACATGATTATTATTTTTAAAATACTAACTACACAACGTTTTAAAATACCTTTTAGTAGACATTGTTGTTAGATATTTCACGTACCTGTAACGAAAGAAAAAATGAAAACAAAAATTAATAAAAAATTACAAAATAATGTCATATTATTAGAATTTAAAACAAATACGAATGTAGTCCTAATTTTTAATGTTATTCAGGTTCAAAATATTGCCTAGCAAAAGTCAAAGACGATTTACTTTTACTCCCAATGAGTTACGTCAGCTAATTGTTTTTAATTTTCAATGAGATTTTTGTTTAATTCTTAGACAGATACATACATACAGTGTTGGAAAAAATAATAGGGACACTTAAATTTGTCAATATATTATTAATTATTTTTCCATAAATATTACATTAAATTAAAGTTATTCAAATAGTTGAATTAATAAAATAAAAATAAATGACTAGTATTGCCAAATTCTTAAAAAAAAATAAAATTTATTTGCAAAAGGACTGGAAAAAATAATAGGGACAGTTTATGTTATGCTAAAAATATGACTATTTTGTTAAACATTAATATCATTTCCAGATATTGTTTTAATATTTGGTTGAAGCTTCTTTGATTTTTATTACCACCTGCCAGATTCAGATTCATAGATCCCATAAGATTCACACAGAGGTCAGAATTTTTTCCCAAAACGTCTGTTTATTTTTTGATTTAAAGTTGCCGATTTTATTTTTTAGGACTCCTCAATGGGTTTTAAGTATGGCGATTGGGACGGCCACTCCATTACAGGCAACTAATTCTGTTGAAACCACAATTTGTCGCTTCTAGCAGAATGCTTCGGATCATTATCTAATTTTAACCATGAGTTGCGGGACTCCGAACGACAGGTTTCATACTTTATACCAGAAATCTAGTATGAAGGAGTCGCCGAGGAAATATTTCATTGTATTTTGTTGAAAATGTCTGACTTGGGTTACTACCCTACCTACTAGACTACGGCGACCTCAAAGTTCAATGCAACTTCCAAATACATACATTGGTCATTACAAAACTTTAAATAGGATTAAGACCTAGCTTCTCACACCCCTTTTTTGAGTGTATTACATACATAAATAATTGGTCATTACAATCCTACAATTAGGATTTGTGTGTTAATTTTATCCATGAGTGGCGTTACCTATAGTTTAAAGTCAACTCCGCTCGACCCATTTTTGAGAAACTTTTTATGGCAATTATAATTACTCTCAGACTGTTTGCAAGAAATCTGCTGAGAGGAAGTCGCCGAAGAAATATTTTTTCATATTGCCTTGTCTTAGAGATGCCTGACCTGAGGTTTGGATCGTACGTAGCCTCAGGTCTGAGAAACCAGGTTACTACCTACGGCGACTTCAAACTTTAATGCAACTTCAAAATACATAATTAATCAGTACAACCCTTCTGTAGGGATTACGACCTAACTTCCCACGCCATTTATGTCGTGTGTGATAATTTTACCCATGAGTGGTGGAACCTACTGTTTAAAGTCGACTCCGAATGACAGATTTTTTGAGAAACTCTTCAGGCAATTTTATTTACTTTCAGAGTTTTTGCCAGAAATCTGTTGAGAGGAAGTCGCCGAAGAAATATTTTTTCATATTTCCTTGTCTTAGAGCTGCCTGACCTGAAGTTTGAATCGTAGCCTCACGTATTAGAAGCCAAGACACTATCTACTAGACTATGGAGCCCTTAAAATTCGAAATACATACATTGGTCATTACAACCCTTCAGTAAGGATTACGACCGAACTTCTCAAACCACAATACACATGTTGTATGTGCATGCGATTGGATGCATGAGTGGTAGGACCTACAGTTTAAAGTCCTGTCCGAAGAGCAAACATTTAAAAAACTTTTCATGGCAATTTTGCCATTTTGCCAGAAATCTACTGAAAGGAAGTCGTCGAAGAAATATTTTCCATATTTCGCTTTGGTAGTAATGTCTGACAAGATGTTTGAACTGTGGCCTCATGTCTTAAAAGCCACGACACTACCCACTAGACTACGACGACTCCTCAAACTTTCATGCGGCTTCCAAATATGTTTGCTGAGTTCATTTATGTGATCATGCAGCAAGCAGGAAGCTTAAAGTCATAAGATTAAGTAAAAAAAATTAACGTTAAACTTTAAATAGAAGTGACGCAATTAATATTCTTTAATCGTATTCATTTTTGCCTATCTTTTTCTTATTAGTAATAAACTTGTCATTGAAATCATACAAAAAAAAATATGAAAATTAATTCTCTCACATAACTGTCAGATGCAAATGACATCACAGGATATATTTTATTTAAATATTGAGGATGTTTATTAAAAAAAAACATTGGCGGCTGTTCAATAAATAAAATTAAAACGTTTTTTAATTGATTTTTCATAATTGAAAAAAAAAAAATTACAAGTTTTTTCTTAAAGAAGAAAAAAACTTTCTACAAAAGCTGTGCAGCAGGTTTCATAAAAATTTCGCATTCATTTGCGTTTCGGTGGCTTCTTCTCAAAATAAATTAAATTTACGCCAAAGTTACCTGCTGTTTTTAATATCCGTCCAACATGTGTTTCAGCTGCGTGATACAGTTTCTAATAAATTTCTTAAATAGATAGAGGGAGAGAGTGAGGAGGAAAACGCAAAAAATATGCAGCGTTTATTTAATAAGTAATTAACACAGAAGCTCAGTTGATATCTTGTTTACAATTAAAAGATGGAAAAAATTAATTTCAATTACCTAAAGAACAAGAAAAGAAGTTTTGGTTACAAATCTGCATGCAGAGGTGTTCCCCCCCATGCCTTCAAAAGTAGCTGCACAATCATCTCTAAAATATCTTTCCAGTTCCAAGTATGAACCAGGTTACACGGTAATGAACCAGGTACTTGGTAATAAAAGTCTTCATAAAACCAAAATTTTTATGATTAAACCTTCTAGGATAAATAAAGACGGCATCTAAGATCATATTTACAAAATAATTGAAATCCTTAAAGAAATTATCACAAAAACAAGTCCCTTTGCAGTCTTCGAGGCCTCTTCAGTTACTTAGAGGAAGCAACTTTGCTTGCCCTTTGTGAGGACAGCTGTTCAAACATCATTATAGAAATCCTGTTTGATACCGTATGAGATCCCTTCTCAAACAATCCCTTCAAGTCCATTGTGGAGTGTGTTTTGCGAAAAGCAGGAAAGCATCGCAATTTCGTTATTTTCCACAACAATGTCCTGCTTCTTGTATACACCACAGGGCGTACCAAGTGAGATGGTACCGCTATTAAAAGGGAATCAATCCAAAATAGAGCTGTAAACGAGTAAATGTACATACATAACTAGTGTCGTCAAGTAGGAACATGTACACTGGCAAATTACGTGGAGCGCATTCTAAGACTGAAGAAGAGAGATCTTCAGGCTATAGAACATGTAGGCTCGCCGGTATAGATGACACTGGCATACGTGTCAAACGAAATTCCATTCAGGAACCAATCAGGGGGAAATAGTGGAGATACTTGGATGTTTCCTCAACTTTCGCTACGTAATCCGGACGCGGATATGAGCATGCAGCGGCCAAAGAGGTAAAAGGACTCCACTCCGAAGTAATACCACCGTAGTTCCGGAGTGGTTACAACAGTGAGTGAGGGCCCCACACACGGAGGATGTGACGACTTCCTCTATGGTGCGGTTAGGTACACTTACCCCTCATCGTCGTAAAAAAAAGTGGGGACATGTGCCGCATATTGAATACCAAATCCCGGCCGAGAACTGAACTTTCGTTGGCATTGCTATCATAGGGCATACTAAGCGAGATGTTGGCTGCTGCCTTTAGCGCTATTAAACAGGAATCAATCAAAACGGATTTAGCAGTAAATGAGGGCACAACGAAGAATATGTTGTCGTGAAGTAGGGACATGCGAGACATCGAATCCCAGATCACGACCGAGAACTATACTTTCCACGACACAACCTCCACACGGCTTACCAAGTGAGATGCTAGTTAGATGTTACTACTGCCTTTAATGCTATGGAACGGGAATAAATCAAGATAGGTCTGACAGTTGGTTAGGTAAGGTTTGAGGACGTATACTTGTCAACTATGACAAGTACAGTACCCATAGGTCGAATTGATCCATTGTACAAAATCCTAGCTTTTCGCACCACCCATGTTGTGCGTGTTAATTCTCATATATGAGTGGTGGAACCTACAATTTAAAGTCGATTCCTAATGACAGATTTTTTAAAGAAGCTTTTCAGGACAATTTTTACTCCCAGAGTTTTTGCCAGAAATTTTTGCTGAGAGGAAGTCGCCGAAGAATTATTTTCATATTTTCGTTTTGATGTATGACTTAAGATTCGAACTTGGGCCTTTCGTCTAATAAGTCAACACATTACCTACTAGATCACGGCGATTTCTAGGTCTGACAGTAAATTAAAACATAAGTTGTCGACAAGTAGAGACATACGCGGCATGCTGAATTCCCGATGACGACCTATAATCATACTTTTGATGGCATTGCTATCATAGGGCTTACTAAGGGAGATGTTGATGATGTCTTTAACGTTATAGAATGGGAATCAATCAAGATGGGTCTGGCAGTAAATGAGGGTAAAACGAAATAAATGTTGCCCATAACTATACTTTCGATGTGGTCAGTGAATTGATTTACCTTAGCGTCCGTCGTGATTAGCAAAAATGATGCCCATCTGGAGAACAAGCATAGGGTAACTAGCGTCAACTCTATAGGCAATTGAGTAGCAGAATCCGCTTTATAAGATGAAATTTATACTGAAATCCTTCTCGTATTTCTTTGATTCGGTGCAGTCATCGTGGGCTGCGATTTCTGCATCCAATCCAACAATGAGCTGTATGAGCTCATTAATCCTCGAAACGAAATATAAAAAAATATTTCTTCGGCGACTTCCTCTCAGCAGATTTCTGGCAAAAACTCTGAGAATAAATGAAAAGTTTCTCAAAAATCGGTCGTTCGGAGTCGAATTTAAACTGTAGGTCCCACCAATCATGTATAAAAATTAAAGCACACAACATGAGTGGTGTTAAGAAGCTAGGCCGTCATCCTGACTAATACTTTACAAGACGCTGGTCCTCCTCGTACTTCTTTAAGGCTCAGAAGCGTGGATATTATTCGGAGTCGACTTTAAACTGTAGGTCCCGTCAATCACGTATAAAAATGAAAGCACACAACATGAGTGGTGTTGAGAAGCTAGGCCGTCATCCTGACTGAAGGGTAGTAATGGCCAATTATGTACGGATGTTATGTATGAGCGCCACGTCGTACGTTTTCATACGACACCTATAAAAATATAAAAATCAAGGGGCAGAATGGTTTAGAAATCGGTGTCTATTACTAATACACTAACCTTCCTCCTGGAAAGGTTTGCGTTCTTCCTCTTGGCACTCAATGTCTTAATGATAAGAAGTTTGTGAACCGATGTAACATCCAGCAGCTGCGCTGGCTTAGCCACGTCGTTCGGATTGTGAGAGAATGTTCTAGAGAGACGAATATTTAATCCGGAAGTCTTTTGTAGAGAACAACCTTACCTGCGTGGGAAGGACCAAATTGAGAAAGCCCTACTATCGATTACATACATACATACATAATTGGCCATTACAACCCTTCAGTCAGGATTACGACCTAGCTTCTCACACCACTTATGTTGTGTGCGTTAATTTTATACATGAGTGGCGGGACCTACAGTTTAAAGTCGACTCCGAACGACAGGTTTTTTTTTTTTTTGAGAAGCTTTTCATGGCAATTTTTACTCTCAGAGTCTTTGCCAGAAATCTGCTGAGAGGAAGTCGCCGAAGAAATATTTTTCGTTTTGATGTCTGACCTGGGATTCGAACCCGGGCCTTTTGTCTAATAAGCCAACACACTACCCACTAGACCACGGCGACTACTACGATCTACTATCGATTAATGCGACAAAATGGCAAAGGCATGCAGGAAGACAAGGCACTTGGAAGCAAGTACATATTAAAGCAGGTTGAAATCAGATAAACGGGTAGTTAAAGGCTAATTAATTAAGTTAGTATTAAAGAAAGCAAAATTCTTAGTAATTTCCTAGAGCTTTAAAGAAATTTAAACTGCCTTTAGAGACTGCAGGACTATATAATCCATGCGAAACCTTGCAATTAAATACTTAGACAAGCAAAAAAATCATGTTTTTGTCTTTCAAAATCTATTTCTTTTTTTAATAAAAAGAAAATCAAATTTTTTAATGCCAGTGTCCAATGTTGCCACACATTGTTTTGAGAAAAACATCGTGTTCGTTATCACCACTGAACACAGTCCGCCATTAAAACAATTACAATAAAAGGAACAATAAAAAAAGAAAAAATTGTAAAATGATTTATTTTTTTCGTTTCATTTTAAATGTTGTTTTATTTTATTTTTTAAATGTCTTTGTTGTTATTGTTGCTGTTATTGTAACATAAAATCAAGATAAAAAAAAAACAAATGTTTGTATCGGCATAATGATCATATTGATGATCTGAACAGATCTAAACGAGCGATTTCAATAGCGACAGAGCGGCAATTGTAAGACAACAAATAAAAAGATTCTATCGGCGGCTACACTGTTAGTGTACTGGGATCTAATCATACCAGGAGTTTAGTTGGTCAAATGATTTACTTGCCAAACCGTTGTGGTTAGCTTGTCTGAGAAATCCTATTTTTTTTATTATGTTCCTGTGTGAGTGCGTGTGTTATGTTTGTCCAGAGACCATTAAACAATATGTGGCAAGTTGTAGTCATAAACAATTACCGATGATGCTACGAGTATATTTCCAAATGGGTCAGTAGTTGTTTGTTGTATGTAGTCTCTTCTGCATAAATTACAACATGTTCGGAACTTGTTTCCAATGACATACACTCACTCACTTAATGGTATTCCTTTACCCACTTCAATAACATTTTGATCTCCCATAGCCATTGCCCATTTAAACATTGTGATTGTAAGGCAACCGTGGCAAATATGTGCAGCTGATTAGCATCAATGCCGTGTATGAGTGCGTGTGTGCATTTGATTAGCATCAAAGTGGTGTATGAGTGCGTATCTGCATTTGTATTTATAATAATTTGTCATTTGCATGATTATTGACCATCAAACAATGCGAACCATTAATAAACCGGCAATAACGCACTTCAGTGTAACAAATAACATACAAAACATTTCTGTGGCACATTCATTATTAAGATAATGATCATGCTTCACAGCTTACACTACATAGTATAAGTCACTGCCATTAAGAAAACAAAACAAAACAAAACAAAACAAAAAAAAAAGGTGACCACGTACAACATACCGATTCGGGTAACAAATTACTGTGCATTTTGCATTGGCTAATGTGACAGGGGGTTGTGTTGCAACATGCCACACACCAAACGCACCACTTACATTTAAACATATCGTACATACCCATATTGTGTGTATCAATGATTATTTTTATACAAAAATTTTCATGTTATCACCTGTTGCATGAATCGAATGAAATTGTAATTATTTTTACCGTAATTATTCCACTACAAAAAATTATTTTTTTTTGTAATTGAAATTCTTTTTGAAAAACATTTTATACGAGAGCAATAAGGCAGGGATGTGCAACCAGATATACAGTGAGAGTCAAAAAAAGCTGTACACTTAAAAAAATATACATTAATAAATTACCGTTATTTTTATTTTAAAATTGTTTCATTGCCAGTTTTTAAAATTGAAAAAAAAATTTTAAAAAAATTTCAAAATATTGTCAAATTTTTTCGGCCGCTCTCCTTAAGTTGTAAAAGTTCGGTTTGCTGATTGTTAGAATTTTATTTATAGTGTACAGTTTTTTTTGACGCTCACTGTATTTTGTAAACTCATTATCTTCGAACTTGCAAGTACCGTTTAGCTATTATTTTGAACCCATATTGTTATTCTCTCGTACACATACATACATAATTGGCTATTACAATCCTTCAGTCAGGATTACGACCTAGCTTCTCACACCACTTATGTTGTGTGCGTTAATTTTATACAGGAGTGGCGCGACCTACAGTTTAAAGTCGACTCCGAATGACAGATTTTTGAGAAGCTTTTCATGGCAATTTTTACTCCCAGAGTCTTTGCCAGAAATCTGCCGAGAGGAAGTCGCCGAAGGAATATTTTTCTTTTGATGTCTGACCTGGGATTCGAACCCGGGCCTTTCGTCTAATAAGCCAACACACTACCCACTAGACCACGGCGGCTGTATAACTCTCGTATAACGAAACTAATACTTTACAAGACGCTGGTCCTCCCCGTGCTTCTTTATGGCTCAGAAGCATGGCTACTATTAAGCACCGATGTAGCTGCCATGAGTGTTTGAGAGAAAAGTCTTATATAAGACCTTCGCTCCAGAGCGAGGTGATGACGATTTCTGCATTCGAACCAACAACAAGCTGTATGAAATCCCCAACGATGTAGATATTGTGCGACTGCGCTGGTTCTGATATGTCGTTCGAATGAATGAGGATGATCCGGCAAGACAGGTATTTGATAAGGGGATTTACGAAAGTCGACGAAGAGGACGACCTGATTTGTTTACAGGACCAAGTCGAGAAAGGAAGCCCTGTCGTCAATTGGTGCGACCATCTAGCGAAGGCACGCAAAAATCAGAGGCGCCGGATAAAATGTATTGAGGCAGGCCGAAATCCAATAAACGGGTTGTTAATGGTCAATTTAGTAAGTAAGTAAGTAAACTGATATTCAAAGCATTGTTTAGTGATCACCAACAGAACGCAAACCGCTTTTAATATCGAGGTTAGGGTTCTAGGGATAGGTCAAGTAGTGCAGTGTCTTATTAGACGCGTGGCAGCGATGGAGTTAAAACCGCAACAAAACAAAATATAATAAAAACTATTTCTACGGCCACTTCCCCTCAACAAATTTCTGGCAAAAACTCTCAGAATAAATCAAAATTGCCATGAAAAGATTCTCAAAAATCTGTAGTTCGAACTCGACTTTAAACTATAGGTCCCGCCACTTATTTATAAAAATTAAAGCACACACAACATAAGTGATGTGAGAAGCTAGGTTGTAATCCTGACTGAAGGTATGTATGTATGGTTCAAGGGCTAAACTGTCTTGTCATAACCTGACAGGCTAACTTGGAGACAATGTTTTATTTGACACCGTAAGACATACTACAGTATTGATGAACTTTATCATCTGGGACAAAACGGGCGAACTTACTTCTATCGGTACAGAGAACGGCTGCACTACGTATCGCGTCGGCATATCGTACGGTGTCCGCCCCAGCCGTACTTGTGATAGCAGGTACAATCCCTGTCGATCTACTGGCAGTAGAGCGGATGAAGATTTAGAAGGCGAAATCGGCTAGAAATCACATAACCGGTCACTTCAGGAAAAACACCATTTCAGAATGGCAACGACGATGGAACGACGAGGATAAAGGAAGGTGGACGGCGAGACTTATTCCGGAAATAAAGCCAAGGATCTGTCGGAAATTTGGAGAAGTAAATTATTACGTTACACAGATGCTATCGGGCCACGGATATTTTAGGAATTATCTGAACAGAATGGGCAAGACCACCTTCCCTTACTGCCTTTACGAGGAAGGGGAGGTAATAGATGATGCAGAACACACTATCTTCGAATTTGCACGCTGGCAGAGCTATCGCTCTGCACTGACGTCGATGATCGGAACGATAACGGCCGCTAACACTGTCGGGGTTATTATTGCGAATTACGTGGAGCGCATTCTGAAACTGAAGAAGAGAGATCTGGAGGCTACGGAGCATGTGGGCACGCCGGCATAAATGACACTAGCTCACGTGTCAAATGAGGTCCCAGTCGGGAGCTTGAACGGAAGGAATAGTGGAGACATTTAGAAGTCTCCTCAACCTTCAATACGCAGTCCGGACGCGGATGTGAGCATGAAGGCGGCCAAAGGGCCAAAAGGACTCCACTCCGAAGTAATACCACCGTAGTTCCGGAGTGGGCACAACAGTCCACGGTACAAGGGGGGGATTTAGTGGGTGAGGGCCCCACACACGGAGGACGTGACGACTTCCTCTATAGTGCGTTTAGGTACATTTGCCTCTCATCGGCGTAAAAAAAAATCATCTGGGACAAAAGGGTTTCTGTCTTCACAGACGGTTCGAAAAAGAATATAGGAAACACGTAATGTAATAGCATATAGGGTAGAGAAAAAACGTACAGCTTGTCCTCAAGAGACTTACTGAGATCTGAGTAAAGTAACTTAATAAGGTTCAAACCTCAATTTCAAACGACAGATTTTAGAAGTTTTTCATGGCAATTCTATTAACAGTTTCTGGCCGATGACACTGCTGAAAGGAAGTCGTAGAAATAAATATGTTTTTAGCATATGTCGAGAAGTCTGAATTAAAATTTGTAAGCCAACATGTCTACTACTAGACTACAACAACCTCCTGCTGCCCATCAACGATCATTTTCTGTTCAAACCACAAAATAATAATTTCAGCACTTTTGGGGCCACACTGGTTGTACATGACTGTATTGGTAATTAAAATATAAAAGAATTCATAGAGCAATTTAATGGAAATCGAGCAGATCATTTGACAATAAGTGTCTCCACAATGAATGCCATGATATGGCCAGCAACAATGGATTACCGGTATGTAAAGTTTTACAACCGGAAATTAACACTTGTTTTATGACTGGACTGGCAATAACAATTGCACATACAGTCAGCTGGCATTCACTCACTTATCACTTACTCACTCACTCGAATCACTTGCTGATGACAACTTTAGAACAAAAGAAAAAAATCGTATAAAAAAAAAGAACAGAAAATCCCAATAATAACGTAATAAATGTGGGATTTATTTTGTAATTGAATAATAAAGAAAATAGTTTTTTATTATTTTATTGTTGTTGTTATTAAATTTAATATTTTTTTTAAAATTATTTAATTTCTTTTCAAGACTTCTGTGTGATATTTTTTTAATGATTTCTACACGATTTTCTTCTAATTTGGTTGGCTTTTTGTGGTCTTTCTTATTCCTTTTGTAATTGTTGTTGTTGTTTTTGTTCTTGATTTTTTAATATTATGTATTTAAGTTCTTAAATTATCTTTCTAACGGCTTTAATTGTTTTTAAATTTTACCGTAGGGTTTATATATGTACATCAACAGCAGAGATTAACGAAATAGCACAAAGTTTTTTTAGGGAGATATTTTGTGATTAAAAGCCGACGTAGTCTAATAGGTAGTGTGTTGGTTTATGAGACATGAGGCGGCGATTCAAACCCCTAGTCAGACATCAAAACGAAGTACGAAAATTATTTCCTCGGCGACTTCCCCTCAGCAGATTACTGGCAAAACTCTGAGAGTAATTAAAATTGCCATGAAAAAGTTTTTCAAAAATCTGCCGTTCAGAATCGACTTTAAACTGTAGATCCCGGCATTCATGTATAAAATTAACGCACACAACGTAAGTGGTGTGGGGTGTGATGTACAAAATTAACACACACCCAATATGCCTGGTATAAGAAGCTAGGTTGTAATCCTGACTAGAGGACTGCAATGACCAATTATGTATGTAAAGGGCTATCCATTTCGTGGTTTCAAAAGTATGGGACTGGACTTTGACATCTGTCAAACTAAGTTGTGAAACCAATTTTTTGCTTTTCAGTTGAAAGTCTGACATTGACGAAAATGGATCCCTTAACTATAACACAACGCATTAAAATTTTTCGAAACCTACTGCAAAAATGGTGATTCTGCCACAGCCACGTATCGTGCTTTAAGATTATGATTTACATAATCGTCCAACTATGCAAGCAATGGGCAAAATTGTGAAGAAATTTGAAGAGACTGGAGTGGTTACAAAGGCCTGTGCATCATCGTTTCGCTCGTTCCCCTGAAAATATCGTTATTGTTAGTGAAAGTGTTGTCGAAGACCCGAATGTGTCGATTGCTCGTCGTTCTCAGGAATTACGACTGTCTTACGACACTTTATGGCGTATTTTGCATTTAGATCGATCTATACCTACATCCATGTAAAGTCCAGCTCATGCAACAACTCAAGCCAGCTGATCATTCACAACGTCGTAGATACGTGGAATGGGTGCTTGAACAACAGCCGGTGGACGGCAACTTTTCGAACAAAATTTTCTTCTGCGATGAAGCTCGTTTTACACTCGGTGAGTATGTTAAAAAACAAAATTGTCGTAGTTTTGGTTCTGAGAATCCGTAAGACCATTACATCCAGAAAAAGTCACTGTTTGATGCGGTCTTTGGTCCGAAGGTGTGATTGGACCTTACTTCTTCGAAAACGACGATGGAAGGACTGTCACCGTCAATTCGGATCGTTATAATCATATGATAACCGATTTTTTTGCCTGCTATTGAAGAATACGACTTGGAGAGTATGTGGTTTCAACAAGACGAAGCCACATACCACACAACTCGAGCGAGAATGGCTTTATTCCAAGAGACATTTCCAGGCCGCATAATTTCCCATCAACTGGCCACCAAGAGCGTTATGAAAACCGACTTTTTGTTTGCCTGCTATTGAAAAATATGTGTTTCAATAAGACGGTGCCACAAGCCACATAACACGAGCGAATATGGCTTTATTACAAGAGACATTTCCTGGCCGTGTAATTTCTCGTCGTGGCGATATCAACTGGCCATCAAGATCATGCGATTTGACACCATTAGACTTTTTTTGTGGAGCTACGCGAAAGACGGTGTTTATGTAGAAAAACCTTTAACTCTTGAGCACTTAAAAACAAAATTGGGAGATACCGCCCAATATGTATCAAAATAATCAATGCTTGCAACAGTTCCCGTGGAGGTCATTTAAATAATGTAGTGTTCCATACATAATGTCAACGTTCAAACGTATTTTGAGGTTTCTTCGGAAGTTAAATGTGATGAAAATGGAATCATTGATGAGGTTATGAAACCCTTGCAGCCGAGAGAACTAAGTTGTGCTAAGATTTGTAACTTCCCGAACCTGTAAGTGACAAGAAGGTAACACAAAATCTAAGGAAATACCATTTGAACACTTTGAGACAGGATTGTGATTGTGACTAACTGGCTTTGACAAGAACACATAGCCAAGATAGAGGATTCTGAGTACAAAAATAGAGCCAGAACAGCACTGACGATCTCATAAACTATTCTCTTAAGATTAATAAACCCCACAAGATTAATACAATTTTTATGAATCAGATTAGGGTGATGTTTGTCTCTTAAAAAAGAAGTTTGAATGGAAATATTTTTTGATGATTTCATCCATAGGTGCAACTTCCCGGCCCTGCCAGTGACAAGAAGGCAACATAAAATCTAGCAAAATACCATTTGAAAACTTCGTGAGAGGATTGTGATTGGGACTAACTGGCTTTAACAAGAACACATAGCCAACATAGAGGATTCTAAGTACAAAAATAGAGTCAGAATAGCACTGACGATCTCATAAACTAATCTTGGTGATTTCATACATAGGTACATACATAGATTTGTAATTGGTTATTACTACCCCTCAGTCAAGATCACAACCTAGCTTCTCACACCACTTATGTTGTGTATTTTAATTCCATACATGAGTGGCGGGCGGGACGTACGGTTTAAAGTCCTATCCGTACGACAGTTTTTTAAGAAACTTTTATTTACTTTCAAAGTCGTTACCAGTAATCTCCTGAGAGGAAGTCGCTGAAAAAATATTTTTTGCTATGTTGGAAAGGTCTGACCAGGGGTGTGAACCGTGGTCAACACACTACATACTAGACTATGGCGACTTCTCATGCGATGTGACATCACAGTTACTTAAATTTAAAGAAAAAAAATTATGAATTCAATCTCCTTTTTGTCATTTGAAGTCGCCGTAGTCTAGTAGGTAGTGTGTTGGCTTATTAGACGTAAAGTCATGGTTCGAGCCTCAGGCCAGACATTAAAACAAAGTACAAAAAATATTTCTTCGGCGATTTCCTCTCAGTAGACATCTGGCAAAAACTCTGAAAGTAAAAAAACTTTCTCATGTAAAGTTTCTCAAAAAATCTGTCGTTCAAAGTCGACTTTAAACTATAGGTCCCACCACTTATGTATAAAAACGAACACTCACAACAAAAGTAGTGTGAGAAACTAGGTTCATAACTCTGACTGAAGGGTTGTAATGACCAATTATGTATGTATGTATGCATGTATGTTTTGTCAATTGCAGTGATGCTATTTGTTCAAACACTACTGTTTATTTTGTGTTAATGAGCAGTTGGTAAATCGCGTGTTTATTATTATTTCAGTTCTTTGAGACCCTTAAAATTATTTTAAGTTGTACCTCTTTCTCGTTTTATTCTTTCAAATACAATTTCTCCCAAATTCTGTTTTTACAACATTTCTTTGGGTCATAAAAAAAAATTAGGTTGTTGCACCGTTTTTTTCGCTTTAAGCAGCAGTCTTGACTATATACAATATACGCTGGGACTTGTAGTCGTAACTCGTATGTTAATTTGTTTTTATTTTCTTTAAAATTTTTCCAGTTTTTATATGTAATTTGGTACGATTCTTTTTAAAGAAAAATAATTAAAAAACAAAAATTATATGACTTTGGTTTGGGGGAAAAAAAAAGGTTCAATGACATGACATTTTCGGTAATTATGAGACTCGTAACTCATATGGGAAGTAAGTAGTAGAAGACAGAACAGAAACGAAAAATTAACAGAAAATACTTAAAAATGTAACAGAATGAAAAATGATTATGATTTAATTTAATTTGTTTGGTAATGGCCTTTTCAACTCTCGTTACTATTTTAGGCTCTTAATTGTCATGATGAAATGTACGTAGTGTTGTCTTGGCAATTGTTTGTTGTTGCATGTACATACATGCATACATGCATACATATTTACCGGTCTAATGTTATTTAATAATTACAGTTATTACCCTTTTTTTTCTATTTGAAATTTTCAATTTCAAGTTTAAAATGCTCGAAGCGGTATTCTTTCCCATTCGTTTCATTTTTCCTCTGTTCGCTGTCATCCAACGTTTGAAAACCAAGTCACAAACATTACTTAAGTATTCTTGGAGTTTTCCAAAGAGAATGTGTGTTGTGGTGGTGATTGTCTAGAATCTAATTTGATGCAAATGAATGCAACAGCCATACAACAACAGCTGCTGCTGCAGCAATTATTATCTCTATTGGGGAGGAGGGGTCCTCTTTTTTATTTTTTCTTTCTTTCTTTAACTTTACAATGTAAATAAACGTTCTAATGCCTAAGGTAACGAAAAAATCATATTAAAATATACCAAATTGATCATTTAAATATGGTTTATAGAATATGTTTGTTACAAAAACAATAATAATAAAACAGTGTTTTGAATTATTGAACCCTATACGAGGTGTGATCGAAAGGTAAAAGGGAAGCTTAAAATTTCATTTGGAATCGCATAAAGATTACAAGCAGTTTGGCAACTTCGACTTGATAAGATCTCAGAATTTACAACATGAAATAAAAAAAAATTATACAAATTTATTATTATCCTAACGTTTGATATGTACAACATTCAAGATCTATCAGCTTGAAACTCAAGCATTCCAGGTTCAAATCCAGAAGCAAAAAATTTTCAACAGAAATTCAAAAAAAATTCTCAAACTTTATTGAATTAAGAGAGAGACTCTCGCCTAGTAATAATACTCATTTACTTACTTACAATGACTTAGTCAGGACAACAACCTAGCTTCTCATAATACTCATATTGTGTGTGCGAATTTTATCAATGAGTGTTAGCACCTACTGTTTAATGCCCTCTCCAAACGATAAACTTTTTTGACAAACTTCTCATGACAATTTTATTTAATCTCATAGTTTTTGAGGTCGCGGTAGTCTAGTAGGTAGTGTGTTGGCTTGTTGAAAGTAAAGCCAGGGTTCGAGTCCCAGGCCAGACATCAAAACATAATACAAAAAGTATTTCTTCGGCGATTTCCTCTCAGCAGTTTCTAACAAAAACTTTGAGAGTAAATAAAATTGCTAAGTTTCTCAAATAAATCTGTCGTTCGGAGTCGTTGTATAAAATTAACACACAGAGTATAAGTAGTGTGAGAAACTAGGTCAATAATCCTGACTGAAGGGTTGTAATGACCAATTGTGTTATGTATGAATAGTTTTTGAGGACAAAGTTCACGGACAAATCTGTCTTGCTATAACAAGGCACGCCGATCTGGAGACAATTTATTTGACACCATAAGACATGCTACAATATTGATGTACTAGGGACAACGTAGTTTCTGTCTTCACTAATGCTTCGAAAAAGAATATAGAAAACAGGTAAAGTGCTTTCACAACCGACTTACAGATTTCTTATTTGAACAACTTGATGCAGTTCAATTTCGTCTACTTCGAAGGGCAGATTTTAAAAGCAATTTTTTGCTGGAGGTTCTGTAAGTAGACTTCTGAGAAGTCTGACCATGCATAATTGGTCATTATAACCCTTCAGTCTGGATTACTAACCTAGTTTCTCACACCACTTATGTTGTGTGTGTTAATTTTTATACATAAGTGGCGGGACCTACAGTTTAAACTCGACTTTGAACGACAGATTTTTGAGAAACTCTTCGTGCCAAATTTTTATTTACTCTCAGAGTTTTTGCCGGAAATCTGTTGAGAGTAAATTGCCGAAGAAATACTTTTTGTATTTTGTTTTAATGTCTGGCCTAGAGCTCGAACCCTGGATTTACGTCTAATAAGCCAACACACTACCTACTAGTCTACGATGACTTGTTCACTAAATATTTTTCATATTTTGTTCTGTTTTAGATGCCTAAGCCAGGAGATGAATCATGAGTTCTCGCCTAATACACCAACATATGACCTATTAGACAGCGTCGTCTTTGCTGTATGAAATGGTAAAACCAGTAACTCAGTTAACACCGCTTGGAGCTATTATTACAACTTGCCGTTAAAGCTGGGTTTAATTAAAGGTAACTTTAGCTAAAATGAACTTTAAAGTCACCTTTAACTTAAGGTAACTTTAGCTAAAGTAAACTTTAAAGCCAACTTTAACTTAAGGTAACTTTAGCTAAAGTGAACTTTAAAGTCACCTTTAACTTCTTTTCGTTATTATAACCAAACGTTCGTCAGTTTTTTTTCTTGTTTTTGCCCATTTTGTTTATATTTGAAGTCGTCAAATTGAAAATAATATATAATGTGGCAGGTTCAAACATAAATTTAACTTTAAAAGTTACCGTTAGGATGATCCCCACTATAGCTTAATGCTCGCATTGTCTTATTGTTTACTTATAATAATGAAAAACAATTTATCAGGCCTTTAAAATCCTCCTTTTATTTAACGGCAAGTTGTAATAATGGCCCTTAGAATGAGAACGAGTAGGATTTTATAGATAAGGTTCCCCTCCAAATACATCAACACAGTGCCCTGAAATCATCATGTTCCTTTAAACTGCTACAGCAGATCAAAGAGAAAAAATAAATGAATAAAACTAAACCAAGAGAACAAAAAAACGCCTCCGTTCTATAACATTCTAAGTCGAAAAAGTGCGTTTTGTGTTATGAGCTCTCAAAGTTTTCTAAATTTTTCGCTATAACTTCGGAACGGATCGGCACAACTTAACCAAATTTTGACAGTATTTAACATTAAAAACGTTCTAAGTACACTTAGAACGTTATGGAATGGAAGCGTCGATATGTGGTCACTATAATCTTTCAGTCAATATTACGTCCTTGCACATTTGCTGTGTGTGTTAATTTTATACATAAAAGACGAGACCTACAGTTTCAAGTCCACCTTGAGCGACAGATTTTTGAGAAACTTTTTATGGCAATTTTATTTTCTCGCGGAGTTTTTGCCAGAAGATGCCTGAGGCGAAGTCGCCTAAGAAATATTTTTTGGTATTTCGTTTTGGTGTTTGATCTGAGGGTTAAACTGCGGTCTTACGTCTAATAAACCAATACACTACCTACTAGACTACACTAACTTCAACTAAGCCTTTGAAAAAAATAACAATTTTGCATAGTTTTAAATCAGAATCGGAAATTTATAGCCAGTTTTTCTTAGAACAAACTAAAGTCGTACATGAATTTCTTACCAAAAAACAAAAAAAAAGTTCACCACAATTCTGTGTACACCTAATAATTGCAACTTGTAATGGTCAATGGTCATGATGTCATTATTCTACGGTTACTGTTAGAGAAAAAATCATAGAAATAAAAAGTTATTTACTCTGGTCTATGCAATACAAATGAAAATGTGTATGTTGCAACAATGTTGCAACACAATCTTGATAAACAAAAAAAAAAACGAAACTCGTGTTTCTTTATAACACTCTTTCAGGTTGCAATTTATCATGGCAATAACAAGGAAAGTGTAGTGTTGGATTATGAAGTATGAACGTATACTTTGCACAGACAAATGGACAATTGAACAAAATTCATATTTTCGGACGGAAGGAAAAAGAGAGATAGTGAGAGAGAGGGAAATAAAAAGTTACTAATAACTTAACAACAACAATTGAAAAGATTTATTAAGATAAAAATTTTTGTTTTTCTTTATGAAAGAGAGTGAGTATTGACCGAAAGCATTTTATTTTGTATGTTTTTTGTTAACAAATATTTGAATTCAACTAACTTTGTTCTTTAATTGCTTATTAAATACTCAATATAAAGTGAGCGTCAAAAGAAACTGTACAGAAAGGATAAAATTCTAAGAATAACCAATCTTAACTTCTACCACTTAAGGAGAGTGCCCGAAAAAATTTGGCAATATTTCGAATATTTTTTTATTTTTTTTTTATTTTAAAAACTTGCAATAAAACAATAAAAAATAACGGTAAATTATTAATGTATATTTTTTATTACGCACAGTTTCTTTTGGCGCTCACTGTATAAGGTTACGGTGGCAATTATAACGTATAGTTTCGCCAGTTGTCAATATCACATTGCACATTAGTTATCATTGCGTAGGAATTATTTTTTCGGTTTCATTACACTCTGCAACAAAATAAAAAATAAATAAATACACCCGGCTAATGATATAGTGAGGTTGTGAGTTTTGTTGAGTAGATCTCAAAAATATTTTTTTTTTATATTTCTCGAACCCTCCAAAATTTTTTTTATTTGACAAAAACTTTTTTTTTTGCACTACACGCAAAAATTTCAGGATTTCTCAAACATTTCTCAACCCGATTTCCAATATTTAAATCTTGTTGGAAAGGGAAGAGATGGAGCTTTAAAACGGTATACATATTTATACTATTTGTCTTTATATGCTGAGAGATTTGATGAGGTAAACTTGGAAAACGTGAATTTTTTTCATATTTTTTTTAAGTTTATCCTTTCATAGTAGCAAACTTTATTTAAAAAATATGAAATAAGTGTTGACATTCTGAAAGTGCATTATCTTGCGAAGAGATTGACACTTTGTTTGATCAAAACGGACAGAAATTACCGTAGTTCTGATTTAAAGAGTCTAACAATCGAATTATATTTTATATATATGTGATCTTATCAAATGAACTTTTGGTTCAAAAATTTTCAAAATTTTTGATGGATTTTGATTTTATCGGAAAAAGTGTCAATTGCAAGTTTGACCGACCACCAGAAGTTGAGCAATGTTTGTGCAAAGAGAAATAATAATATTTGCAAAAAAAACACAAATATTAGCCGACTTCTGGAAGTTCATTTGATGAGGTGGCATTTCACTCGACTGTTAGACTCTTCAAATAATAACTACGGCAATTTTTGTCCGATTTGATCAAATGATGGCCCAATCTCTTCCCAGAAGAACAAACTTTAAGAATATTATCACTTATCCTAAATTTTTTTTTTTTTTTATTAAAGTTTGCTCCTGTAAATGGACAAACTTGAAAAAATATGAAAAAAATTCGAGTTTTCCAAGTTTACCTCATCAAATGTCATAGCATATTAAATTCAATAATAGTTAAATGTATACCCTTTTAAAGGGCTATTACCCCCCCTTTCCAACAAGGTTAAAATTTTGGAAATCGGGTCAGAAATGTTTGAGTAATACAGAATTTTCTGCGTAATGACGAAAAAAACTGTTTTAGTAAAAAAAAAAACAAGTTTGGAGGGTTCAAGAAATATAAAAAAGGAATTTTTGAGTTCTACTCAACTAACTGAACAACATGGACTATGTAGTTACTCGGGTGTATTTTCACTGTCGCATCGTATTATTATTTAAAAAATTTTGATCAATTTTCTTGTATTTTATAAATTAGAATTTTTTTTTTCTATTTTAAATTTCTTTCCATTTATTTAAATTGTTTTCTGGTTTTAGTTTTTTGCATTTACTTTCTAAAGATTTCCATAAAAAATTTTCCATTTCGTTGCAGTTTCCTTACCTTTAATAACATTAAGAAGAAGACCTCAACATGGCCACGTACTGGTGGATTGTTAGTGGCATCTATTGCCAGTTTTCTATTTTTGCTTCAATTTATTTCATGATTTCATATTTTTTAATTCATCATAGCCTTAAAAAAAAAAAAAGTGATTATTAACCGAAGCAACCATTTTAGTGAAACGAAAACCATTTTATTCGATAAGTACCCTACACTATTACAAGTGGTAAGAAGTTTAGGCTGCCCTTGTTACTTTATCAAACAGACAAACAGGACTTAATACCCACAATTTCTTTCAATCAATGCCAAGGTCTAAGATATTATATTTGGGCGACTATATGCAGGAGTCGGAAATGCACACATGACCCACGTGCTCGGTAAGCACTGTACAGCTTTGAAAATATTGTTCCGATACTGCAATCGCTGCTGAAGACTTAAGTTAGGTTAGGTCGGAGTGTTAGCTCTGATATCACAAAGCTCACTTGAGCACGCATAGCGGCCCTTTGTGATGCCACGGGTGAACGCAGTCCCAGTACTAACTAAGCCGCCAAAATCAGGGAAAACGAAGAAGTTGGTCAGCTCAAGGGCTGCACAACAAAAGCACGGTTACCCCTTACTGAAGACTTAACCCAAACACAAAAACGTAAGCACTTCACTGAAATAAACAACGTTTTGTATTCTTAGTAGTGTCCGAAACCTTGCCATGGCGTTTGCCTATCAGTAATCTGCAAAACATCGAAGTAGCAGCGTGGGATTAACCTAAAGGAATTTTATTCCATTTGTTGACTGAGCACATTTAGATACTATTGCAGAGTTCCGTTTAAATTGGAGCTAATATTCAAAGAAGATATAAAAAATAAGGAGTGTTGACCATTTAGATTAAGCGGTATTGCTAGGGCATCATGGTTATACTGTATACAATGGGAAATTCTGAAGAATACAGTTTCTCACGACAACTGATCTGTTCTTATCTTCCATAAAAGTATGGAATTTGGTATGGAAGACACTCATACAATACCATTTAGTCTGGACCTGGCATTTGTACAATAAAAGCTTGTGAAAGTGATTGTCCTAGCACTTGCCAATATAATCTAGGTTATTTATGCAAACATTTTCTTCTTGATACAGTTAAAATAGCAACAAATTATTGAACGCAACTGTACGTCTCCGGCCTGAGTGGTATTTTACTAGAATCGCTGTAGTCTAGTAGGCAGTATGTTAGGTTATACGACAAGAGTCTCGAACATAACGAAATATGAACCATGAACAGCCGCTTACAAATCTATCTTTCAGAGTCGAATTAATACATACAACATCGGTGGCGTGAGAAGGTAGGTTGTAAGGACTAGCTAAGCTTGTAATGACTTATGAAGTTAAGTAAGGTGTCACTCTAACAAATAAAGACTTCAAACCAAAGGTAACCTTACATTTTATTTTCGCATTTTTATGGAAAAAAGCATTGCGGCTACAGGTTTCCATACATAATTGATCATTACAACACTTCAGTCCGGATTACGACCTAGCTATTGACACCACTCATACTGTGTATGTTAATTTTATACATGAGTCTTGGGACCTACTGTTTAAAGTTGACTACAAACGATAGATTTTCGTTTTGATGTCTGACCTGGGGTTTGAACCGTGGCCTTACGTCTAATAAGCCAACACACTATTTACTAGACTACCGCGTCTAGGGACTTGGATTGAGGGAATATTTCACAACATGGACATATCATTGCCCGTTGGTGTCATAAGAATGATTCCATAAAGGCAAGGAATTCTCACTTTGATTGCAATTAAATTCATGGGCAAGTTTACATAGTTACTGTCGTTTCCTCATGGTGAACGAATGCCTCTCAAATGCGTTTAACATGTACATGCATAAAGAATATCCTGAAGAAAACTTATAACATCGAATTGACTATCGAACTGGATCTTGTATCGGGTCCGCCATCTAACATTTCTTTTTTTCATCTAGTGCTTATTTCCTGAATGGTAACACTTAACTCATGTCTGATTTGTCAGATAATTAGTTTTATCCTTCCGCTGACCGAATATTTGACCATCCAATGCGTTTTCGCTTCGCTAAGTGGGCCTGCAATCGACTTACAGAAGATGCCAATTTAGGCAAAAAAAAAATTATCTTTTCAGATGAAGCTAATTTTGATTTTAGCGGGTATGTAAACAAGCAAAATTGTCGCATTTGGGACACAGAAAACCCGCACTCAAACATTGAAAAGCCGACTGAGCCAAAATGAGTCACGGTTTAAAGTGGAGAGGAATAATTGGGCCATTCTTCTTCGAAAATGAGCAAGGAGTGGCCGTTACAGTCAATGGCAATCGTTATCGGGCTATGTTGAACGAATTTTTGTTCACAAAAATTGAAGAGGAGGATATTGGCAACATTTGGTTTCAACATGACGGCGCTACGTGCAACACAGCCAAGCTACACTTGATATTTCGCGCCCTGTTTTTGAAGATCGAATTATCAGCCGCAGAGTTAATGGCGTTTGGCCACCTTGGAGCTGCGATTTGACTCCGTTGGACTATTATTTGTGGGCTGCCATCAAAGATAAGTGTTACACCGACAAGCCAGAGACATTTGACGCTTTAAAAGACAATATTCGTAAAGCCATTGGTGAAATAAAGCTACACACAATCGTTAAAGTGCTTAAAAATTGGACCGATCGTGTAGGCTACTGCATGGCCAGCCGAGACAGCAATTTGAATGAAATTATTTTCCATTATTAAACGGAAGGATTGAAATTTTAAATAAAAAAAAAAAAATTTGGGTAAATATTTCGTAGTCTTTTTTTAAAGCATTTTCAAAATAAAAAAAAAAGTTATTTGGCGGACCCTTTACCAGGTAATTTGATAACTTTTCTAAAGCTTTAGCAGAAGCTCGTAAAACAAAAGAAAGGCAATTTAAAGAAATTTCTTTTTACGTTTAATTGAAAATGAAATTTCCAATTTTGTTTAGCATATCCAGCTGGTCGTTGTAGATTCCTGTGGTGTTTTATTGTCTTTAATTTCTTTTCCAAAATTTTTTTCTTTTTTTTTTCTAAAACAAACAACATAAAAACCATCTTATAACTTGAAAACGAACTTGAACTTACTTTTTTTTTTTTGTTTCAGCTCATCATAAAACTTGATCTCTCCTTCTGCTTCTTCTTGCATTATAATCAGATATTTTCCAAATTTTTGTTTTTTGCCAAACATTTTACATTTTTGTAAATGGGCGGTGTATCTGCAAGTGGATTGTGTTTTTGTTTCCTTTAAATGCTACAAATATTCTCTTAATAATTTACAAAATGTTGCAAAGCTTTTCTGCAGTTGCTCGTCTGTGCTGCATTCAAATGCAACAATATTTGCATCGTTTCTTGTTTAACTGGACAATAGTAATAATACGATGCAAGCTGAGCAACAATATTAGAAACTATTGCTGTTACTTCTTCAAGCTTCTTTTATTGCCATAAAATTGCTTGAATTTTTTATTTTTTGGATGGCACTTGAGCTCTTAGAAATCATTAGATTTATAAAAATACATCGAGAACTAAAAGTAAGAAAACTATTACCATAGCAACAAAGAATTATAGGGTGACCATGCCAGATTTTGAATGAATCAAACATCACATCAAAAAATTGTTCCTACTGGTGATCTCACAGGTGTTAGTTAGGGTAGATAGACTAACACCTTTTGTGACATGTGATCAAACACATTATGAAAGTCCATAAATGCCATAGGCCAGAGTCTTAAGGTTAGGCACAAAACTTCGCCAAGTACAAGTGCTTGAAGAGAACCCCGAAACCTTTTTAATGAAGTAAAAATAGGTGGGAAGCCAATTTAGCATTACAACCCCTCAGTAAGGCCTACGACCGAAATTCTCAACTTTTTATCATAAAAACTAAATGTTACTTGCCTAAACAACCTACAGTGAGCTTCAAAAGAAACTGTACACTATGGATAAAATTCTAACAATCACCAAACTCAACTTTTACCACTTAAGGTGTGTGCGAAAAAAAATTTGATAAAATTTCGAAATATTTTCTTTCAATTGTAAAAATTGCCTTATGAAACAATTTTAAAATAAGAATAACGGTAATTTATTAATGTATATTGCACAGTTTTCTTTTGGCGCTCACTGTACATACATAAATGGTCATTAAAACCCTTTAGCCAGGATTACAACCTAGCTTCTTACACCACACATGTCGTGCGTGTTAATTTTTTATATGAGTAGCATGACCTATAGTTTAAAGTCGACTCCGAACAACAGATTCGTGAGAACTTTTCATTGCAATTTTATTTACTTTCAGAGTTTTTGCCAGAAATCTGTTGAGAGGAAGTCGCCGTAGATATATTTTAATATTTTCCTTTTGATGTTTGACTTGGGATTTGAACCGTCTCCTCATGTCTCATAAGCCAACACAGACAGATTGAGACATTTTATAACAGAGATTTAGCCAGCAAACTGCTGAGAGGAAGTAACTGAAAAGAAATTTTCATATTTCGTTATGTTCGAAATGTTTGAAATGTTTAAGTCAGGGGTTATGCAAAGGGCTCTTGTCTAATACGCTAACGTATTACAAACTAGACTATGGCAATTCCCAGAATGGTACCTCTGAGACCAGAAAAACGCAGTTGTGTTCAACCACTTGTTGTCATTTCGACTGCAAATAGAAGAAAATATTCCGATAGGCAACCTAGATTATATTGGCAAGGGCTTAACATTTTTACGGCGGCGCTTTAACCGTTTGACTGCTACGCGGCGCAAAAGTGCTGCGTTCATTTGTTACGAAAATCGCATTTACGGTGCGAATTTCAGCGTAAAAATTTAGTCAAAAATCTAAAATAAAATGAAAAGACGAGATTCATAGGGTTATCTTTATACAGAGATTATTAGAATTTTGTAGATTTTTTTATTATAATAATTAATTGTAGTTTTCGTGTAGTTTTCGGACGATATCACAGTTAATTCATGCTTGTCGCCAACTGGCGCCTGTTATATTTACAAGACATTCACACCTATCGGCAATAACTATTCCCATAAAAAAATTCCCAAATTTCCTATCGTGAATCATTCCCAAAAAATTTTTTGTGAGGGATTTACAAACATAAAAAATTTGCCATCGCCAATGTTTATTCCCAAGATTTATTTTGTAGAACTAATTTCCAATACCTGCTAATGGGAACATATAAATTATAAATTGTTTAGATGTTGATAAGGAACAGATTAATTGTATGATGGAAGCGATGGTAGCAATGAATTATCATTGAATCGGTCTGTTCTTTGACGAAGATTCGTACTTGTGTGCCGTCTATACAACTCACAACAAGTGGAATTTTGTATTTTGTGTAAAACCCTTTTGCAATTTCTTTCTTTTCCTCAGGAGACGGCCACACAATCCACTGAGGACATAAAACTCAAATGTTGTTAATACTTCTGAAAGCACTTCGCTGAATGAAGACTGCAACAAACCGGCATCAAGTTTCACTTCGGCACCTTACCGCTGCGGAGCAATTTTTCCATCGACACATTCAGTAAGTATTTGAACCCTTCTTTGTTTGCCCTGTAATATTTCTGGAATCTATAAAGGATTTACCGTCACACATAAATATTTTAGTATGTATAATTCTTACTTTAGCTCAGGGAGTTATAGTGGATTCGATTCAATTCTAATAGTTCTCCTCTGCAACCTTTCCACAGATTGTTTCTCCTCTTCCAGCACGAAAAAACGAAGATAAACGCTATTCATTTTTTAATATTTCTATTTTTCTTTTTCGTTTATACAGCATTTATCACTAATTCACAATAAAAACTTTTACTCCCAATATATACGCAATACCGATTTTTTGGGATGGGAATAAAAGTTTACTCCCAAATAACTTATTCCCATAATATTCGCGATAGGGATGATTATTATTAAAAATAAATGCTTTTATAGGAAAGTTTTTTTCCATTTTTTCAGCAGTCGAAGTGCTAAAAGATCTAAATATATGGTATTACGTATCGTCTAATAGCCTGAGCAATTGCAGGTGGTATATGCCGCCCGACGAGACAATCTAGTGCCGTGTGAACGTGTTAAACAACTCCATTCCATTAGATTCTATTGTACAAATACTAGGTCTAGACTAAATGGTATTGTATGAGTGTTTTCCACCTGAAATTCTAGATTTTTATGGAAGATAACAACAGTGTTATTCTAATAATTACACACAGTTACAAAAGTATACATACGTATATAAAATTTCTGAAATTTTTTAACCAATCCGTTTTCGTTTAAAATATTTATAATTGCCTGACATTTTTCCTCGATTTTAAGACGGTGTTTTGCATTGGTTAAAAAATTTCTGAAATTTGTTAACTTTTGTGGGCCGGCACAAGCCTGGACAGGCTCACAAAAGTATACATACGGTTAACAAATTTCACAAATGTCTGAATACAATGCAAAAGAACGACTTAAAAGCGAGAAAAAATGTTTGACAAAAAAGATTTTCAACGAAAACGTATTGGATTGGTAACCGTATGTACACTTTTGTAACTGTGTGTACTTTCGTTTGGGTAAATCTGGCTGCTCGTGAGAAATTGCGTTGTTCAGAATTTCCTATTGTATTTAGTATAAGTATGATGCCTTAGTGGTCGCCGTGGTCTAGTAGGTAGTGTGTTGGCTTATTAGGCGAAAGATCCGAGTTCGAAAATTTGAAAATAATTTTTCGGCGACTTCCTCTCAGCAGATTTCTGGCAAAAACTCTAAGAGTAAAAAAATGGCCATGGAATGCTTCTCAAAAAAAATGTGTCGATCGGAGTCGACTTTAAACTGTAGGTCCCGCCACTCATGTATAAAATTAACGCACACAACAGAAGTGGTGTGAGAAGCTAGGACGTAGTACAATGGGTCAATTTGACCACCGAGTACTGTACTTGTCAGAATCGACAAGTACACGTCCTCTAACCTAACCTAACCTATGATGCCTTAGCAATACTACTAAATCTGTGTTCTAAGAATTACTTTTCGAGAAATTCTTTCAGTTCACCAATAATCTACTGGGAGGTAGTTGCCGAAGAAATACATACATTCATACAAAATTGGTCATTACAACCCTTCAGTCAGGAATATTGACCTAGTTTCTCACACCACTTATGTTGTGTGTGTTAATTTTATACATAAGTGGCGGGACTTATAGTTTAAAATCGACTCCGAACGACAGAGAAACTTTTCATGCCAAATTTTTATTTACTCTCAGAGTTTTTGCCAGAAATCTGTTGAGAAGAAATCGCCGAAGAAATAGTTTTTGTATTTTATTTTGATGTCTGGCCTGGGACCCGAACCCTAGCTTTACGTCTAATAAGCCAACACACTAAATACTAGTCTATGCTGAAGAAATATTTGTTAATATTCGGCTTTGTTGGAGATGTCTGAGCCAGAGATTTGAATCGAGGCTTCATGTCTAAAAAGCTGCAAGCAAATACAGAATTTTGGCACCTTTTTAAACACTAGATGTAAATGCTACTCTGCTCAACTACCTGCTGTTAATTTTTCATTTCCATTTCAATTTTTAGTGGCTACTTTTCTTAAGAACTCTCTCTGTCTCTCTCTCTTTCTTTCTCTCTATGTTGTTGTTGTTATGTCTGGTGGCATTTTTAAACATTTTTCGCTGTTGTTCACTTCGTGCATTCGAATGAATTTCTGGCATTTTATGCTGCAGTATGCAGTAGCACTCACTCCCGATTTCTTGTAATACTTTCCGCAACTTCTTCTTTCAATGCAAACAGATCTTGATCTTTTACAATAAAAAAAAGGAACTTTTTGGTGGTAATTTTTATTGGCAACATTAAATATCTTCAATAGAATAACAAAATTGATGCTAAATTTTTTACATTAAAAAAAAACACAACAACAACAACAACAACATCCAAGCATTTGAATACATGTAAAATAGACTTTAAGGAATAGTAAAAGAGAAGAAGAAATCACAAGTATTTGTGTCTTCACTGTGGTAAAAGACGATTCTCCATTTCATTTCATTTGACTATTTTCTTCAAGTTTTTTTTTTTTTTTATAGTAATTGATGCCAATAGTTGTGGCATTAGAAATAGATGTGCGGTAAAGTTGGTTTTTGGTATGTCATGATGGCAGCAAGGCAGCCAGGCAGGCAAACAGGCAATCGTCAGTCAGTCCGTCAATAATAGTTACGAAAAAGAGTAGTCGTAGTAGCGGTAATGGTAGAGTGGTAGAGGTGGCAGTTACCATTTAATTCGATTTCTTTTTTCTTTCAAATCATTTTTCTTTATCGTGGGTTACATTTGTGGCCCATTGCAATTGATTGTGAGAATCAGTATTTGAATACAGACAGACAGACACACACATACACACACAATTTTCTTTTATTCATGTTAATAAAAAATGTTGATTGAAAACTCATCTCTCTGCTAAAATGAAACTAAAAAAAATTAGAAATTTTAGTTCAAATTGTGGTAAAAAAAAATAATTATGTCGTTGAACCAATAATGTCTATCACAATCGGCGAAATGAAGAATTAATTACTCATCCATTTAAAGTAGATCTTTTAATATGTTTTTTTAGTACAGTCCACAACCTATATCATCAACCTATATCATCAATTGAATGCAGTTCTACAGCTTAGCCAATCGGTTTGTACCATGAAATTGCCTACGAATGGAAGAAATGGTCAACAAATATCGGGTATCTTCAATTGAAGAAGCATGTATATGTACATACATACATAATTGGTCGTTACAAACAACCCTTGAGTCAGAACTATGACCTAGCTTCTCACACCACTTATGTTGCGCGGGTTAATTTTATTCATTAATGGCGAGACCTAAAGTTTTTGAGATACGTTTCAAGATAATTTTACCTACTCCCAGACTTTTTTCCAGGAAGTCTGCGAAGAAATATTTTTTTCTTATTACGTTATGTTCATGAATTGAACCACGGGCTCTCGTCTAAGAAGCCAACACACTACCTTCTAGACTATGGCAGCTTAAAAGAGCATAATTCTACAAAAATATTTATAATGTCTGTGTTTTCTGACGTGTACTATTCCTAGGGTTGTAAACTGGCTTAGAAAAAAAAAAATGTAGGTAATATTATGCATATTTGAAGCCCTGTAAAAAGTTTTGAAGTCTCAAAACTAGCTGCAAGATCAAGGAATTCCTAGCTTCTCCAATTGTAATCAAACTACCCTCGATGTTGTAGAACGAAAGTAATCTTGTCACTAACGAACACGTAGACAAAAACTATACGAGGATTATTGACCTAGTTTCTCACACCACTTATGTTGTGTGTGTTAATTTTATACATGAGTAGCGGGACCTACAGTTTAAAGTCGGCTCCTAACGACAAATTTTATGAGAAACATTTCATGGCAATTTTATTTACTCTCAGAGTCTTTGCCAGAAATCTGCTGAGAGGAAATCGCCGCAGGAATACTTTTTTTTTTATTTTGTTTTGATGTATGGCCTGGGACTCGAACCCTGGCTTTTCGGTCTAATAAGCCAACACACTACCTTAGACCACGGCGACTCTATATATTAACTTAAATATTCCTTTAAACTGATACAGCAAATACGCCGATCAACTTCTTCGATTAGTTTGTGGAAGTCGGTTAGTATAGGAACTGCACTTGATGCGACATAATAACGGGTCACTATGTGTGCTCATTGAGCTTTGGTAATCAAAGCTAACACTACAAGTTTCCTGCCAGATGACAGTACAGAACTTAAATGTAATCACCAACATAGTCATTGTGATTATCGTACAGTGCTTAATAGGCGCATATGCCAGTAGAATGGGTTTTTCGCATATCGATTTTTACTAGCAAGTAAATCTCTTCTTAATGGATTGGCCATAGCAGCCCTGTAGTTAATAGCTTTAAGGACTTTTGAAGTGAGCTCTAGTTCAACCTTTGGATCAGACATCTCGAACAAAACGAAATGTGGAAAAAATATATCTTCGGCGACTGCTTCTCAGCAGAGAGTAAAAACAATGGCCATAAAAAAGTTTCTCAAAACTCTGTCGTTTCGTGTAGTCTTTAAACTGTAGGTAACGCCAATCATGGATAAAATTAACACATCCAACGTATACGGTGTGAGAAGCAAATGGTTAACATACCTTACGAAAGTATTTTTATTGATTTGACGGTTTTTTTTGTAGCCAAATGACAACTGAACAACTAAGTTTGTTAATGAATTGGCCTTAATAATTATTGCAGTCAAAACGCTTCATGACTTCTTCAGAAATGAGATTCATTGTTTCGTTTATATTGATTGACTAATCAGTAGCCCAAAGAGTTCCATTATTTGTTCCATATAGTTTTCCCTTACATGGATATGATAGTGAAATCAGTGATAGTGACATCCGTAGTACATAACGTACCTAATACTATGTTCAGATTTGCAATTTTATTGATTCAATATTCGCTTAATTGAGTACAATATTTTAAGTGTTCAAACATAATAATATACGCAATTCAGCTTACTCAGTATTCGCAGCTGGTAAACAACAACATTGTTTTTATTTTGGTTGGTTAGTTTATTAGTGGCTGTTTATCGTTGTTGACATTTGTGTTGTCACATATCACTAGAAAGTGTTCGGTAAATTGTAATATGTTCTGACAGCGTTTTAAGTTTTACTCAATATTTTAACAATATTTTAACTCTGAGAGTAAATAAAATTGCCATGAAAAGTTTCTCAAAAAAATCTGTCGTTTGTAGTCGACTTTAAACTGTAGGTCCCGCCACTTATGTAGAAAAATTAATATACACAACATAAGTAGTGTGAGAAACTGCGGGCTTCTTGGGGACGATTGCTGTCGACTGTCTAATGGTGGAGCTATAACACTGGACATTTTATAGTCACCTAGCAGAAACTCGTTTCCTTGCCGTTCGCATCTTCCCTCTTTCCACCTTTCCTAAACCTGCTATCGCTCTGCATTGACGTCGATGATCGGAACGATAACGGCCGCTAACATTGTCGGGTTGGGCCTCAGTGGCGAATTACGTGGAGCGCATTCTGAGACTGAAGAAGAGAGATCTGGAGGCTGCGGCGCATGTGGGCACGCCAGCATAGACGACACTAGCTCACTTGTCAAACGAGGTCGGAAGGAATAGTGGAGACAATTAGAAGTCTCCCCAACATTCATTACGCAGTCCGGACGCGGATGTGAGTATGAAGGCGGCCAAAGGGCCAAAAGGACTCCACACCGAAGTAATACCACCGTAGTTCCGGAGTGAACACTACAGTCCACAGTACGAGGGGGGGATTTAGTGGGTGAGGGCCCCACACACGGAGGACGTGACGACTTCCTCTACGGTGCGGTTAGGTACATTTGCCCCTCCTCGGCGTAAAGGCAAAAAAAAAAAAAACCTGCACAATACACTGCATGAGTAGAGGCCATACCCTGAGTGCTGGTTTAAAAAAAAATTGTATATTTATTACGCAATAATTAATCGAAACTTTGGATGAAATATTGAGTTCAATAATTGCGTTTATTGCGATTTACGCAATAAAGGTGCATATCTTTTTATCTATCTATTTCATTCGCCGTAGTCTAGTAGGTAGTGTGTCGGCTTATTACAGGTAAGAGCCGAATTCAAACCCAATGTCAGGCACCAAAATGAAATTTTGGAAAAATATTTCTTCGGCGACTGCCTTTCAGCAGATTTCCGGCAAAATCTCTGAGAGTAAATAAAATTGCCATGAAGAACTTTTGAGAAATCTATCGTTCGGAGTCGACTTTAAACTGTAGTTCTAAAACTAACGCACACAACATAAGTCGTGTGAGAATCGCGGTTTCAATTCCTAACTGAAGGGTTGTAATGACCAATTATGTACGTATATATGTAAAGGTCCATTTCTGTACACCGTATAAGACTAATTCACTAGTAATGCGTAACCTCCAATCCGAGTAAAAATGTTAACTATGTATAACTGTAAATGTAACCAATCATTTCAAATGAATAAAGTAACGTATTTTAAAATTCAAAAATGCTTGGCGTGTTAGGTTTTACATGTGCACCTTATGATTATTAATCGCTTTAATTATCATCTTTAAGGGTTCATGAACTTAATATTATCGATACAAATATGTGGCTTTTGAAAAGCAATTCAAATTGTTTAACAAATTCGATGGTAAAGCAGCTTGAACTTGTGACCTTTCATTGTTAAGATTTTTAATTGTTTTCGAACACACACACAAATTGTATGTTTCCCATACCAAACATATTGTTTTTGGTTTTACCCAAAAATTATTTTCATATTCATTTTTCATTCATTCATTTATTATAGATAGATTTCGTTCATTTCATTAATAATTTTTCAATTTTTTTGGTTTTTTGTATGGAAAACAATCCTAATAAGAAATGAATAAATGATAATGATGGTGATGATGATGCAGTAGAAGTGGATTGGAAAGAGTATCATGTTGTTGAATATATAATTGTGGTGCATGCAACACAACAGCAGCAACAGCAGCAACATTAACAATCATTAATCTATTGAATTACCGTTTCTTATTTTATTTTCTTTCTTTCTTTCAAAAAACCATTCTTTTTAAATATTCGGTTACTGGTTTTGCTTTTGAATACAATGTTGTGTACAGAGACAACAGACAAACTAAAGGCAGACAGACAGACAGATGGTTGCACTGACATCTAAAGCAAAATGTTACACCATAAGGGGTATTTAAGTTTAAAGTTTTCATTCTAAACTTTTAAGTTCTTTTAAGTCTATGCCCACAACGCTTTTTGATACACTTTTGAATTCTTTGGTATGGCCAGGCCAGGGGCAAGAGCGCGTGCAACATTGATTGTTAACCGGCTTATAATTCGAAAACAATTTCTTTCTTTTTTTTGGTTTTCATTGCCTGAAATTCAATTTGATTCGTATTTAAACACAATTTTTTTTTTTCCTTCTTCCAACAGTTAATGTGGGAAAATGTTTTATTTTTTTATTTTAATTTCTGTTTTTATTTCATTTGTGCTTTATTTTTTTTGTGAAAGAAAGCAAAGAAATGCTAAAAAGACATGTAAACCCCATCACCATCATCATCAGCAGCAATAATATCATCTGCGTTTTAAACACACGAAAATAGAAGACCTTAACTGCACGCCATTAGTGATTCAAAAGCATTTTTTTCTTTCTTCTTTTTTGAATTATTTCTTCTCGTCTGTCTTTGGGGATTTTGATAAGACCCCAGACCTTTAATAAGAGAAATTTTTGTTTTTGCTTTGCATTTGGTATTTAATTAAATATTTTCTTTTCTTTGCTTTCCTTTGATTATTTTTGTTAAAATTAATCTTTTTAGCTTGTTTTAGCGAGATTAACATGAAATGAGTCAATTAGTTGGGATGATTAGAAGTCTGACTTAAAGAAATTTTCAAAAATTGTCATGTAATCCAATGAATTAATTATTCTTGAATTACAAACTAGATTGTAATTCTTAGAATCAGATTGACTATCACAATATGCCCTTCTTGTGCAATATGAAAAGGAGAAAATATTTTTGCAACCACCGAATTTATTTAACATTTCGAAGAAGGTATGCTACTTCAGAAAATTAGAATATCTATTAAGGGCCCACGAGAAGCCCATATTATCTTCTCACGAGACAAACAGATTTTTCAAAAGATTCCCTTTGAAAGTAATGCTCAACGTCAAATTACGCTTTGATTTGCTAAGATACTGTTCAACTCGAATTCAACCTAATTATTCTACGCCTTGTTTTATCCCTTGACGTCTTATTGAATCCATTTATAAAAGCGCTTAAACATGACAACATTTCATAATACAGTAAGACACCGCTTAACGCGAGGTATACGTTCCAAAAAGTTTCAGCGCTAAACGAAACAGCGTTAAACGAGACAATTTAACACGTACATATGTAAGCATGTAAGTACATTATGACTTTGGAAAATACATTTGGAATCTTTACTCTAGACAGACTAACAAAAAAGCCTTAAAAAGATACGTAGTATACACCCTCGCTATAAAGTACACCGCTTTTGGTTGATCCAAGGTCGTTTCATTTGCACACATACATATATAACAGATATCAATACAGAGTAATATTTAGGGGAATCCCAATACTACAGCGTAATACTGGAACAGCGTCAAGCGGGGGAGGGAGCGTTAAGCGGGGTTTTACTGTACACATCAGTTTTGAGATCTAGAGTCAGTCTAGGCTGCTTTACGATACCTTACATTAGCAATTTCAAGGTTTTAAAGCATATGAACCGTTATATCAATGAAAATTAATCCGCCTAAAACGATTTTCTGAAACTTGGATTCATACTACATGACTTACTTACGTTGATTATAAATTCAAGACCGCCAAGATTTTTTAGAGGTATGGTTTGATAAAAGACTCGACGACTCTCTTTGGAAAGACTCGTCTCTTAACTACACTAAGGTTTTTTCCAGCATACTTTCAATCCGGGTATAACACAAGATAAAAAGTTGGATGTACCTATGCGTTCAATTCTCAGGGACTTAAGGTGGTCATAGATATAAGCAACGAAAATTATTATATTAGAAGAATGACGTCCGCAGGCAATAATTACATAGTTATAAAAACATCTTTCAAGTCCCTAGTGGGATACAGTTTAAAACAGAATATACAGTTAAAGAAAAAAGTCTACATACACCACTGTATAATTTTTTAAAATTTATAAAGATATTACAGCATTGTTAAAGGCATTTAAAATTAAAAATATTTAAATAAAACACGAATTTGAAATAAATATAAATTACACACATTACATAATTGGTATTTACAACCCTTCAGTTAGGATTTCGACCTAGCTTTTAACACCACTTATGTTGTGTACGTTAATTTTTATGCATGAGTGTCGGGACCTACACTTGAAAGTCGTCTGCGAACCACTAATATTTAAAAATCTTATCATGGCAAAATTATTAACTCTCAGAGCAGAAATCTGCTGAGATGAAGTCAACGGTCCAAAAAGTTTCATTATTAGTAATTAGTTTTCCCTTACATAAATATATTAGTGAAATTATTTTTTCAAAATCCTACCTATCCGTGGTACATAACGTGCCTAATACTATCTTTAGATTTGCAATTTTATTGAGTCAATATTCGATTAATTGAGTACAATACTTTAAGTATTCAGACATAATAATATACGCAACTCTGCTTACTCAATATTCATTTAACAGCTGATAAACAACAAGATTGTTTTCATTTTGGTTGGTTAGTTTATTAGTGTTTGTTTATTGTTGTTGACAATTGTGTTGTCAAATATCAACAGAAAGTGTTCGGTAAATTGTAATATGTTCTGACAGTGCTGCGTTTTAAGTTTTACTCAATATTTTAATACTTTGCATATTTATTGCGCAATTATTAATTGAAACTTTAGACGAAATATTGAGCTCAATAATTGGGTTTATTACGATTTATGCAATAAATGTGCATATCTTTTTATCGATCTATTGCAGTCGCCGTAGTCTAGTAGGTAGTGTATCGGCTTATTAGAGGTAAGAGCCGGGTTCAAACCCAAAGCCAGGCATCAAAATGCAATTATGAAAAAATATTCCTTCGGCAACTGTCTTTCAGTAGATTTCTGGTAAGAACTCTGAGAGTAAACAAAATTGCAATGAAGAACTTTTCAAAAATCTGTCGTTCGGAGTCGACTTTAAACTATAGGTCGCTCCACTTATGTCTAAAACTAACGCACACAACATAAGTGGAGTCAGAAACTAGGTGGTAATCCTGACTGAAGGATTATAATGCACGTATGTATGTAATGGTCCATACACTTTAAAGTCGTTTGCGAACCACTGATATTTAAAAGTCTTATCATGGCAGAATTATTAACTCTCAGAGTTTTTGGCAGAAATCTACTGAGATGAAGTTACCGCAGGAAATTTTTTCTTTATTTTCGTTTTGTTGTCTGATCTGGGGTTGTAGAAGCGACCTCACGCCTAATAAGACAACACACTACCTATTGGACTACGGCGTCCTCAAATTTCCATACAATGATCAAATATCAATTCTGGATGGAGAGGCTAGCCACTGATTTTGCTTTGAGGGTTTCTCTCGAAGAATACACGATGAATAATCCGCATTAAGCATTTAAAATCTACAAAAAAATCTAGAAATGTTGCATTAGAAGTTGACTATACCGCGTTTTCAGTGCAGTATCAACCGTAGACTTAAGATATAGGCGATCATTAAGTCTACACTTTAAGGCTGGCGACGAAACGTTATTTGTGATTCATAAGTGCAGCTTGGGAATTTACAAGTGTTTGATTTATTATTTGTTTAAATTCTGTTGTTTGCTTAAGAAATTAAGGACTTTAATCGTGTTAAATGATATGAAATAGTTTGAAATTTCGGGCATGCGGTTATATTAATAATTTATTGAGTTTTTGGCAAACATTTCACTTAGGAAAGGAATTAGGAATCGAAACTTCATGGGGCTTATTGCTAAAACAACTGTCTACACTGGCTTCAATAGCTTTCGATATTTTTATTCCTTTTTTTTGTGATTTAAGACAAATTTTTATACCCTTTATCGCCGAATACAGGAGGAATTGTGAAAATATTTAAATACGATATTAAACGAATTAAAATTTTTTTTTTTTATAAAAAGAAAGGGAATTTAAACTAAAGATTGTATGTTGCATTCATTAGTTTCGGATAAAATAAATTCAAATATTTTTAAGGGCATTATCTTTATAATTTCTTAAGGCATATACAGGGTGGCTAATATGTATTGCAACCAACTTCAGGTTGTTATCATTTGTAAACCGCTCGTCTGACAGCTGACAGATTTATTCCAGTGACAGTTCATTTTATTATTTACAAGCTTACAAAAGCATTTTGATCTATTGCGTTTTAAAAAAGTCTGGGTCGCCGTGGTCTAGTAGGTAGTGTGCTGGCTTATTAGACATAAAGCCAGGGTTCGAGTCCCAGGCCAGACATCAAAATAAAAAATACAAAAAGTATTTTTTCGGCGATTTCTTCTCCTTCTCTTCTTGAAAAGTTTCTCAAAAATCTGTCGTTCGGAGTCGACTTTAAACTGTAGGTCCCGCCACTTCTGTATAAAATTAACACACACAACATAAGTGGTGTGAGAAACTGCGGGCTTCTTGGGGACAATTACTGTAGACCGTCTAATGGTGAAGGTATAACACTGGCCATTTTATAGTCACCAGTAGCAACTCGTTTCCTTACCGTTCTTCCCTCTTTCCACCTTTCATAAACCTGCACAATGCACTGCGTGAGTAGGGGTCATCCCCTGAGTGCTGGTTTAATAAAAATATAAAAAATAATTATTTGTGATGGAATTCAAGCGTGATAGTGTGATTGCTTTATATTTGGCTGAAAAACCACAGGTTGCTATCGTTAGAGCCCTCCAGCATTTAAATGTAAATAAACATATTATTCCTCGTGCCATTGCTCGTTACTGTGGTACTGGCAGTGTTGCATCGCGTCCAAAAAGTAGACAAAAAAAAAACGGTAACAACACCAGAAATGATCCGAAAAGTGAAGGCCAGATTTGATCGAAATTCACGCCGCAGTGGTAGAAAAATTGTTGCTCGTGAGCTGAACATATCGCGTGAACGGATGCACCACATATTGAAAAATGAGTTTGGACTAAAGCCATTGAAGTTTCAAAAAGTGCAAGAGCTCACGAATGGGCAAAAAAAGTTAGACTGTAAAGAGCCAAGGAGTTACTTCGCTTGCACGAAGGTGGCCAATTACCGAATTTGGTTTTCTTCGATAAGAAGCCATTCCATATTGAACAGTTTGTGAACAAAAAAATTATCGGGTTTACTTGCCAAAGAGGTCAGCTGAAAATTTACACCAGCGATTGGCCGCCAGAACTCAAGCGCCGCCGTAACGGCCGATGGTCGCTCCCCGCTCATATTCAGCGACCGTGGGGTCGAAACAAATGCCGAATATTATTGGGAAAATGTATTAAAAACAGTATTGAAACCCTAAGCAGACAAACATTTCGGCCGCAGACAATGTCTCAGCACGCGTCAACCAAGAATGGCTTAAAAAGGAGGTTCCTCGCTTCATTTCTACCGCACAATGGCCACCAAAATCTCTGGATCTTAATCCGTTGGACTTTTGCGCCTGGGGCATTTTGGAGAGTAAGGTTCTCACTAACCAAAGTGTCGATCATCTCAAGACGGCGCTTTGCCAGGAATGGGCCAAAATACCGCAGAGCCAGTTTCGCACAGCCTGTAATGGCTTTGTCATCCATAATTCATACCAAAGGTGGCCAATTCGAACAAATCTAAACTAATTCTAAAATTTGATGTTATTTCCAACACTTTTTTGCTATTGAACAATAAAATTAAAAAATATAACGCTTTACTTTGTTGCATTATATATCGGCCACCCTGTACATACATACATAAATAGGGAATTATTTTATGTAAATTTATTAACATGATTTATTAGGGAAATTTTAAATAATTATTAACTATTGATTGACTCTTAAAATTCAACATTTTCAATTTTTTTTTTCAATTTTCATAAAATATTTTTAAAACTTTCCAAAAAGAAAGAGAGAGAGAGAGAGAGAAAAAAAACTACAAAACAATGTATAGGAATTATTATTTATTCATGCCATTAAGAACTGCATGAACAATTTTAATGATCTTTTAATAATCGTAATGGAAATGGGCCAACAACCAATGTTGCGTGTCTATTCCCTACAAATAAGGAAGAATTTAAAAAGACACACTGTGGCAGGCAGTTTAATAATATCGTCAAAACGTAACATAACAAAAGAAAACACAAAAACCCAAAGAAGAATGTTATGAAAACCAAAGAGTAGCACATAGAAAATCAACAACAACAGCAATAACAACTTGTAACAACGGTAGCGATGACTAGAAATAAAACCGGTGATAGAAAAAAAAAAACAAGGAGATGTTGTTACTGCTGCTGCAACCCATTTTACAACAGACAACACAACAAAAATACAAAACAACAACACTACACGCCAAGGTGTAAATAAATTATAAAAAAAAACAGAAAATAAAAATAAAGATAACAACATCGGCCAAACAACGTAACAAATACACACACACATACACAACACATGCCACGAAAACTTCTGCCACAGATGGGTCAACAAAGAATTCTGTAAATGGTGGTTGGAAGTGGCAAATCATAGAAAAACAAAAACAAAAACTAAAACAAAAATACGGGAAATAAAAATCGAAGTTGTTGGAATTAAATTTTATGATCGAAAACAGTTTTGAGAAGAATAGAAGAGAAGAGAACAGAACAGTTGAAACGGTTGCAATAATGGGGGTAAATAACGACTTGATTAAAGCGTTACTTTGGCCGAGTTTTCTGTGGAGAACGTGCTTAAAGAATTCTCAAAACTTTGAAACTCTTTTTTTGCTTGTCAATAAATTGAAAATAATTCGATTCGATTAATCGATTTACTTTAATAATAAAACAGGTTTAATCAAAAAGCAATTAAACGGATAAATTTATCTGGTTTATGCGATCTTTTTAAAGAAAAACAAATTTTTAATTAAAATTTTTCCAAATCACTTCATTGAAGTTTTTTAATTGTTTTTAGTCTCCAATATAATTGGCCATTACAACCCTCCGGTCAGGATTATGACCTAGCTTCTCATACTCCCACAAAAAATTTGCGGCGAAAGGGCCAGACTATTTCGGAGTGCCTACCAATAAATTCCAACCGATTGGTAAACATTAAGGTGTAGTGGCAGATGTGGAAATACATTCACCTGAAGAAATTGTTGTGTGCGAAGATAAATTCGAATGTAAAAACCAAAGACACAAACCCACATTTTTAGCAGAGCCTCTTTTCACCTTTACCAAGGCAAAATGTGCTCTTGACAGAACACAATTAACTGTTTAACAGCGGCAATAAGAATTAATCTTCTAATTTGCGTTTATTGCAGACAATTGTCATAAAATTTAATTCTCATTATGATCGTTATTATTTGTAAACAAAAGTGTTGAAATCTATAGGATGGTTTGTGGGGGAATATCGATTTTTTTAAATTTAATTTCTTTAATTTCAAAATTATTCTAACTATCGCCCTACCACGGCTTGAAAGAGCACCCTCTGCAGTAACATTTTCATATAATCTGCCTGGTGTACTATTTCTTATATGTTCGAAAACGGCCACTGATCTTCAAGAGAATTTTCATATAGTTTTCGAACAAAACTCCTTTTTTTTAATTGAAAATCTCGACTCACAAAATTACTTCAGCTATCCCACTGCTACGGTTTGAAAGAACACCCTCTGTACTACCATTTGCAAATATTCTGTATGGTATACTATTTCTTATATGTTCGAAAATGGCTGCTAGTTTTTAAGAGAATTTTCATATAGTTTTCGACCAAAAATCGATTTTATTTTAAATTAAAAATCTCAACTCACCAAATTTGTTCAGCTATCCCACTGCCACGGTTAGAAAGAGCACAATCTGGGCTTCCACTTGTACTATTTCTTATATGTTCGAAAATGGCCGCTAGTCTTTAATAAAATTTTCATATATTTTTCGACCAAAAATCGATTTTTTTTTTTTTAATTGAAAATCTCGACTCACAAAATTACTTCAGCTATCTCACTGCCACGGTTGGAAAGAGCACAATCTGGGCTTCCACTTGTACTATTTCTTATATGTTCGAAAATGGCCGCTAGTCTTTAATAAAATTTTCATATATTTTTCGACCAAAAATCGATTTTTTTTTTTTTAATTGAAAATCTCGACTCACAAAATTACTTCAGCTATCTCACTGCCACGGTTGGAAAGAGCACCTTCTGTACTACCATTTGCATATAGTCTGTATAGTGTACTATTTCTTATATGTTCGAAAATAGCCGTTGAACCTCTAGAGAATTTTCATATAGTTTTCGACTAAGAATCGATTTTTTTAAAATTGAAAATCTCGACTCACCAAATTAGTTCAGCTATCACACTACCACCGTTGGAAAGAGCACCCTCTAGACTACCATTTGCATATGGGTGTACTATTTGTTATTTGCTCCCAAATGGCTAATGATCTTCTAGAGAATTTTCATTAAAAAAAATTTGCTATTTTCAAAGCCAAGTTTCTTAATACCATATCACTTTGTATGTGACTATATTGCTGATTATATTAAAGGCCTTCGGAATCTTCCTTTGAGTAAGATATCATAGACACAGACCTACTAATGTCCTAAAATTAGCTACTAAACAAGTGGGCTAAAATTGCCAAGAAGAGCTTTTCAAATATCAGTCGTTCAGACTCAACTTTAAAATGTAGGTCCCACCTCACATGTATAAAATTAAAATACACAACATAAGTGGTATAAGAAACTAGATCAAAATCCTGACTGAAGGGTTGTAATGACCAATTATGAATAATGAAACGAGTGGGCTGGTTCAGATGTATACTGTTAAACAGCTAACAGTGCTCTGTTAAGAGAAAATTTTACTCTGCTAACGTCAAATGTGACTCTACTAAAATTTATGGATTGTGTCTTGGATTTTCAAATTGGAATTTATCTTCACACAGATAAGAAATTGTGAAGTTCTTGAACCCTTTGCAATTTTTCACGACGGTGCGACTTATCGACCATACAGTGTTTGCGTTCGTAAACTTTTTCGTATCAAGGAATATTGAGCAAAACAATTCTGTTTTGTCTTTATTCGCATACAAAACTCTTACCCCTGCCTCCGAAAACCGTTAGATAATTGCCGATGACTGTCGTGTATACGCGACATCAGCCTCTATGGGCCAATAGGTAACTGCCGTATTTACACGACATCAGGCTCTGTGATCCACCAAGTGACTGCCATACAAACACCGCACCCATTAAGCATTATTCAGAAATGGGATTATACAATACATACATACATATAGGGAGAGATTACTCCAACGTGATCAAGGGATTGCAAGCATTATGGAATGATGGATTATGAAACATAAGTCCTGATCTTTCCTTTTTCACAATATGCTTGAAAGAATATTTTTAAGAGACATAAAACAACAGGAAGTCGTCGTAGTCTAGTGCATTGTTTATTGGCTTATTAGACGTGAAGCCAGGGTTCGAGCCCCAGGCCAGACAACAAAACAAAATACAAAAAGTATTTCTACGGCGATTTCCTCAGATTTCAGCAGATTTCTGGCAAAATCTCTGAGAGTAGAAATAACCTGCCATGAAAAGTTTCTAAAAGAAAATCTGTCGTTCAGAGTCGACTTTAAACTGTAGGTCCCTCCACTTATGTATAAAATTAACGCACACAACAGAAGTGGTGTTAGAAACTAGGTCAAGGGTTGTAATGACTAATTATGTATGTGTCGTGTATACTCGGCATCAGCCTCTATGGACCAATAGGTTACCGACGTATTTACACGACATCAGGCTCTGTGATCTATAAAGTGACTGCCATACATACTCAGCATCAAGCATTATTCAGAAATGCGATTATACAATACATACATACCAGGGATGGACAAGTTGTTACAACTTTTTCTAGCACTATTTGGAAGTTAAAAACACCATAGCACCTCAATGACTTATTTAGCACTATTGAAAAATGTCCTCTACTTTATTACATCACTCAAATATTCTGTCTCATCAGTGTATAAGTTTTTGTTTTCGTTTCATTTGCATATGGCAACTCGTTGCTAACTTGACATATTAAGAGTTCCACATTCATCTGCAACTGTAGAAAGGATATTTTCATACCAAAATTTAATAAAAATCAAAGGGACAAATGGACTGTTTCCTTTGACTGTCTCTAATTTAATCCAAACAAGAGACTTATTGAAGTCATTTAATTAGTGTTGCTACAATTTTGAAATACCAAAAATAGTTTGCTGATACAAAATTTATCACAAATAGTGATTAAAAATTTAGATTTCATAAACTTTTCTATTCCTTTATAGTTAAGTATTAAAGTAAGTTGTTAAGTTTACCTATTATAAAGTGCTTTTCATAATTATAGCACCACCAGCATTTCAATAATAACAAACAATTAATTGTCTTCAGGCCATATTCTGTGATGAAAAAAAGTGGAACTTAGAAAGAGTAGATGGCTATCGATACTACTGGCGTGACCTTAGAAAGGAACCAAAGTATTTTCAAATTTTGGGGAGATAGTCTATTGCTGGAGGGTTAATTCTTTAAATGGTTGCCTCGAACTTCAGTTTCCATCTACGCGAATGTGTAGTAAAGAGTACATTACTGTCCTTAGCTGTAGTTTGCTCCCCTTCTTGAGAGAAAATAATGAAAAAATATATTTTACAACAGGACAATGCTAGAATTTATGTCAGTAGACAGAGGATGAAATGGTTCCATAAAAAATCTATTGACGTCTTATCGCGGCCAGCTTGCTCTTCTGATATGAATGTGTTTGAAAATATTTGAACATTTTAAATTAAAAATGGTCGAAGAGTGGGTGAAAATAGATGGTGAAATATTGAATAATCTTTATAAGAATATCAAAGAGCGAATATTTACTTTAATAAGGGGTGTTTACTAAGTTTTAAGTATAAATATTTTTGGTAAATAAAGTTTCTTATTGAACAAAAATGAGACTGAGAGCTATAATTTTGCAAAGACTAAAAACCTTAGTTTTTATACTGAAGTCAAAACTGCACTAACAATTTGAAAAATTTACTGTTATTTTTGCACTACACACAATGAAATGAATTGTCATTTATATTTTTATTAATTTATAATAAAAAAAGTTTAAAAAAGAAAAAAGTGAATTTAGTACAATCGGGCTGAAAAAAAGTACAATTTTTTGTGAACGTTAGTACAATTTGTTAAGACCAATTTCCCATCCCTGATACATACATATAGGGAGAGACTACTCCAACGTAATCAAGGGATCGCAAGCATCATGGGCATCAATTAGAAATTGATGGATTATGAAATCCAATATCATATTTTTAAGACGCATTAAACATAAAAATTTAAAGTTAATCGCTTTATTAAAGGGTATTGCTAAGTCTTCTATTAACACTTCAATTCCAAAACGTTGTTTGGATTTTAAAATTGCAACAACATTTCCCACTAAGCTTAACATTTAAGAGAAATACGTTAAGAGTTGAGTTCGGTTAAGAGAAATCATTTCAAAACAAAATTTCTCAAGAGATTAGAGAGAAAGTTGTAAGTGAGACTAGAAAGAAAGAAAGTTTTAAAGCAACACGTTTGATGTTGGCCATCATCATGATCATCAGCAACGACATGTTTGATAGAAATTATGCTTTTGACTAGTTGATCGCTCTACAACACTACGATATGGTTGTTGGTTGCTGGCTGGCTGGTTTAGTTAGTTGGTGGTTGGTGAAGGCTTAAACCTGCTTTTCAAAGTGTAGCTTTGAACTTGGGGAAAAATCTAAAAAAGAAATGAACACAATTATTACGTTTTCTAGTGTTGGGTGTCTTTTTTTGTCTTCGTCTTTCTTGTGTTACTTTTTTTTTCATTTCGTTGAAAACCAGGTTGGAGGAAAAATTTTTAAAAGACGCTGCAAAATCTAAACGTAAAACATTTGTACCACGGCGGTGCTACTAGTTACAAGTCTAGCGGTTGAAATATTTACACACTAAATCGTGTTTTTTATAAAACAACAACTTATTCCGGGATTTAAATAAAAACCAGAAGAGCAGAAATAAAAATAAAGAAAAGAAAAGAAAAAATTGAAACGTTAACGGTTCGCAAATTGGCTGAAGTGAAAAAAGAATACAAAAAAAAAAAACTTGAACTTTCTTCTATTAAAAGAATCTCGTTTTGGTTTGGTTTTTTCTATTAGTTGTTGTTGTTATTGTATTATTATTTTTATTTTTGTTTTTGTTGTTTTTTTTCCTTTAACCGTGAGTTAGATTGAATACAGTTTTCTTCCTAAACGATCTGTCTGTCTGTCTGTCTTTCTATACAAAAGAAAAACGAGTGTAAAGTGGTTAAAGAAGTCTCCTGTTTTCCAAATCGAAAAAAAAAATCGAAAAAAATAATGAAAAAAATCTTGAAAATTTAAAAAGAAAAAAATTTGTAAAAAAAACGAAATAAGCAAGAAAGCAAAGCTTTAAAAAATTAGAAAAAAAAATTTAAATAAAAAAATCCAAAGAGATTAAATTCAAACACGAAACGTTTAAGACACAAAAAAAAGTACAAAAACACAGTTAGATGACATCTATTTTACTCCACAAATAAAATAAAAGAAAAATTACAGCATTTGAAATATAATACCCCGAACCAAAAGAAAAAAAAACAAGACAAGACAAGAAATTCCAAAAAAAAAATTAAAAAAAATAACCTCAAGTCTGTAAGTGTTCAAGAAAAGTTATCTTAACGAATCAAAATGGGTTTTAGTTTCAGAGCGAGCTTAATGTTATTAATCCTAAGTCAACTTTGTTGGCTTAGTCAAATGGCCTTTGGCCTATCAGCGGACAGAGATAGTAGCAGTAATTATCCAGGCGTTATAGAGCTCGTAGGCTATAGCAATCGTCGGGCCCGTACTTATTATACACCTTCAGAGGATCATTCTACGGCTGCACCACCACCAGCAAAAATGCAAGCAGATATTGAGACTGTCAAGCAAAATATTGAGAAATACAATAAATTGCTAACGTTGGATACGAAAAATCTACCCGAATCCCAAAAGGATATGTTGGAACGCATAGTGGAAAGAGTGGCACGCCTTAAGGAGTCTTTGGACATAAAAGACAATATGAAGGAAAAAACGAATGCCACCCGAAAACAGCAAAACGACAAACTTAATAATGAGTCTGGCGAACAAGATGAAAATTCCACCTTAAATCCCTTGGCCATAACCACAGGCTCTGAAGCCAATGGCGATGATGAAGACGAGGAAGAGGATAAAACTGAGCCTACTTTGGTTTTGGATGAAACAACACTATTGCAATTGCAAACTTCCATGGATAAATTGGCAGCAGCTCAGGCGGCTGTAACCTCACAGGCAACACAAATGAGAGAATTTCCCACTACCACCGAAATGTTAAGCGAGGATAATGAGGAAACTACCTTGGCTCCAGATAACGAAGACGATGAAGATGAGGAATATGAAGGCACCACTTTGGAACCTTCTACCGATACCACAAATCCAGATGAACAATTTGTGGCACCCCGTTCCAATAACAATTTGGCTGGCATAACAGCTGCCTCAGATGAAAGTGAAACAATGGCTACCCTTAGTACCACCATTGGAAGTCAAAGAACTTTAACTACCAGTGGTAAAATAACAAAAACTAGAGCCACTAAAAGACCACATCATAGCAGTAATAAAAATTCCGGTGCAAAGAGACGTCCCTCAACTTCCTCCTCAGCCTATACCAAAAACTCTGCAAATAAACAAAAAGTTTCTGGTGGTTCCTCCTCCTCTACTGCGGGAGTAACACAGCCATCCTTGCAATCTTATCAAAAATTACAACAAAAACCCTTACAATATGGCCAACCCAGTTTGCAGCAAAGCTATCAACAGCAATCACAACCACCCAAAGCTGTCTCACCATCTAGCATAGGCTTGGATAAATACAATAGCGGCGGAAGCAGCAGCAGCAGTTCATCATCTTCTGCAGCAGCAGCAGCTGCTTCGTATGGCATTAATCCCAGCCATAATATACCAGCCTCAATAGCCACCTCTTCTTTACCCTCAAATTCATATGGCAATGGTGGTGGTGGTGGTGCAGCATTGTCGTCGCAATCAGTTAACAGCAATAGCCAAGATTTAGTTTATGATCCTCATGTTAATGCCTCAGCCATAATTGATAGTTTAAATAATAACGCTCGTGAGGAATATTATCAACAGAAACAATCACTAACAACAGGAGTGGTTAATAAAGATAAGGTAAGTTAGTCAAACTCATAACATAAAACACAACGAATGAGAACTAAAGGGGAAGGAATATAAAGGACTCAATTAAAAATGAAGGAATGTTAACGCATTTTTTGTTTACTTTAAAAGACGTAAAAAATTTATAAAAAATATTAAAAAAAATACAAAAAAAAAATCGAAAAAAGGTACTAAAAATATTCAAAAAGTACTAAAAATATGTAAAAAGTACCAAAAAAATTAAAAATATGGTAAAGGTCTTGACTGCCAACACGTTAAACTATATTATGATGGCGTATATACTAAGCGTATGGATTTTACAGATTTTAAACCAGTTTCCGGAACCCAAGTACCTTTACGAAAAAAAGTACTTTTTCAACATTATTTTTTTTTTATAAATTTAAGGCTTTTTATTTTATTCTGATTACTAAGATCATATTTATTAAGGATGAAAGTGGCCGATGTTTTACCTATGGCTGCTGAAATGTTCTCTTTTAGAGCTGGAATTGTAATTGACTTATCACATAGCAAAATATACGGTCTTGGTGATCATAACTTAAGAGTAATTGTACACCAAACTTGGCTCTGAGTAGATCCATATCAATCACAATCCTATTCTTCCATTTAGGACCAAAAAGAAGTTGGTAATCGTAGTTCTGTACCTTGACTAAGCCCCTACCAAACAGGGCAGACGAATACATATATAATTGGCCTTTACAACCCTTCATTCAGGATTACGACCTAGCTTCTCACACCAGTTATGTTGTCTGCGTTAATTTTATACATGAGTTGCGGGACCTAAAGTTTAGAGTCGACTTCGAACGACAGATTTTTGAGAAACTTTTCATGGCAATTGTATTTACTCTCAGAGTTTTTGCCAAAAATCTGTTTGAGAGGAAGTCGCCGAAGAAATATTTTCATATTTTCGTTTTGATGTCTGACCTGGGATTCGAACCCGGGCCTTTTCTCTAATAAGCCAACACACTACCCACTAGACCACGGCGACTTCATCATATCTTAAGAGTAATTGTACACCAAACTTGGCTCTGAGTAGATCCATATCAATCAAATCCTCATCTTTCATTTAGGACCAAAAGAAATTGGTAATCGTAGTTCTGTACAGACGAATACATACATACATAAATGGTTATTACAACCCTTCATTCAGGATTACGACCTAGCTTCTCACACCAGTTATGTTGTCTGCGTTAATTTTATACATAAATGGTGGGACCTACAATTTAAAGTCGACTTTAAAGAACGACAGATTTTTGAGAAACTTTTCATGGCAATTGTATTTACTCTCAGAGTTTTTGCCAAAAATCTGCTGCTGCCGAAGAAATATTTTCATATTTTCGTTTTGATGTCTCAGTTGTGGTTGAACTTGGGATTCTTTAGCCAAGATTACAACCCGTTTTCTTGTGTGTTTGTTATTTTGTTAATTTTATAGATGAGTAGGGAAACTTACAGTTTAACGTCAACTATATGTGATAAATTTGAGAAGCTTTTCATAACAATTTTATTTACTTTTACGAGTTCAAGCCTAGTGGCAAAATTGTGTTAAAAATTTCTTGTTTTGCAAATGTCTTGTTTGAATTCATGAGCTCTGATATAATAAGCCAAACTAGAAATGAGAATTGCCAGTGAAAATAATTCTTTGAGGGAAACACATTTCTTTTGCAGTGCAAATTTTGTTAACAAAATTCAATGAATAGACTTCCAATTCGTTATGACATGTGAAACCTTAATGGTTTTGTATTCTAAAAAGCAGATTAGCAAAGAAAATCAGACACGTTACTTTTAATTCAATTACTTTTAATATTATTACGAAGTGCCGTTAAAGTTGGGTTTAGCAAAAGGTAACTTTAGTTAAAGTGAACTTTAAAGTCATCTCTAACTTCTTTTAGTTATTACAACCTACAGTTAAAATAAAGTTAACATTTCCAAAAATATGGCATTTGCCATATTAAGCAAGTCTTTTTTTTTAAACGCAGTGGCAATGACTGCCTTCTTTTTCTTGTCTTTGCTCATTTTGTTTATATTTTAAGTTGCCATTATTGAAAATAATTTATAATATGGCAAGTTCGGATATAAACTCAACTTTAAAAGTTACAGTTAGGATAATCTTGCCTATAGCTTAATGCTTACTTTTACCTTATTCTTCGAGGCCTGGAATTGTGTGATTAACTTGTCCTTGTATACGAGGGATCTCACACATGAAAATATACGGTTTTGGTGGCCCGTGTTATGCACCAAAATTTGAGGTTAACTGCTTATCAAATATGCCTCTCAATAGGTTCATGCAGCATTGTCTAGTCAATCAAGTTCAATTCTTTCATTTGGGATAAATAAAGGGGGAAATCATTCCAGGCAAAGTGGTGTACCTATGCATTCATACATAACTAGACATTAGATTCCAACCTAGCTTCTTACACCACTTATGCTGCGTGTGTGTCAATTTCATCCATGAAAGGTAAGCCCTACAGTTTAACATCGAATCTGAATCGTAGATTTGAGAAGCTTGATATGACAAATTTATTTAAACTTAAGCTTCTCAAAAAATCTGTCCTTCGGAGTCGACTTTAAACTATAGGTCCCGCCACTTATGTATAAAAATTAATACACATAACACGAGTGGTGTGAGAAGCTAGCCCGTTGCACAATCGGTCAATTCGACCTCTGGGTAGTGTACTTGTCATAGTTGACTAGTACACGTCCTCTAACCTAAACTAACTTACACGTTTTTGCTTAGCGGAAGTCATTCAAAAATATTTTGTTTAAAATTTCTTGTTTTCTAGATGTGACAACTAGGGTTTGATAGTCTAGTAGGTAGTGTGCTGGCTTATTAGACGTAAGGCTGGAGTTCAAATCCGAGGTCAGACATCCAAACGAAAATATGCAAAAAAAAAAAATATTTCTTAAGTGACTTCCTCTCAGCAGACTTCTGGCAAAAACTCTGAGAGTAAATTTAACGATAATTTTATTACTTTATCTTATGATATTAAGCTTCCTGTTTACTGCCTGACCACAGAAATGAATTCAGCAACATATTTGGATGTTTCAAGTCGCCGTAATCTAGTTGGTAGTGCGTTGGCTTATTAGACGTGAAGCAACGTTTCAAACCCCTTTTTAGATATCTCCAACAAAACGAAATAAGAAAAAATATTTCTACGGCGACTTCCTCTCAGCAGATTAATGGCAAAAAATCTGAGAATAAATAAAATTGCCATGAAAGGCTTCTCAAAAATTTGTCGTTCGCAGTCGACTTTACATAAGTGGTGTGAGAAGCTAGGTCGTAATTCTGACTAAAGGGTTGTAATGGCCAATTATTTATGTAACTAGGGTTTAAACTCACGAGCTCTCTTTTATAGTAAGCTAACACATTAACTAATAGACTACAGCGACTGTAGACATAACCACTGTGCAAAAAAAGGAGTATCGCCACTGAAGGTAATCTCTTGAAGCATATTTTTCTGCAGCGCGAATTTTTGGTAATAAACCTCAAATGATTTGCAAGTCTATTCGTGGCGAAATGTTAAAATTTAATGGGATTTTCTGTTGGAAAACTATACACTGAATAAGCAGATTAGGGGAGAAAATCGGCCGCGTCAGGCCATTTAGAAGAGAGTAATCTGTTCTAAAAATTCTTGTAAAACAAAGGGGGACTAGGAAAATTGTCTATTTAAAAGAGGTGACCGCCTATTGGAAGTGTCCGTTAGTAGAGTTCGCACTGTAAAATATATTAGCATAGTTTCCATATATGAATATATACCAAAAATATGAAAACACAGTTTAGCTTTTAAAAAGACTTCTAAATTACTATATTTAAGCCACAAAATTAAGATTCAGAACGATTTAAAATTATGTGTTCCTTTGCTTAAAGTTCTTTTAATCCATCAAATAAACTTTAAGGCATTCCTTACAGCATCAATATCCATTATAACGTATTTAATGGTTTCTTCTTTTTAAGAAAAGCTAATAAAAATTAGTTTCCATTGAGATTTATGATGAAAATATAGGGAAAGTTTAAATATTAATAAAATCTCAAAACTTATTTGCCTGATATAAGACTTGGCTAATTTGTTTTTAATTAGTGATGCCAATACTAATTGCTTTAATACAACATCGTCCTACATAATTTATAGTTACAAAACACAAGAATTTTAATGCAAAACGCATTCAAAATATTTCTTTAAAAGACTGACTTTGTATTGGAAAAAATTTGTTTGCAAATTTCACATGGTCATGCAATTTTTCTTTGGAAAAAAAAACTACGCGCTTAGGATACTAAACGCAACATTTATTGTCATACCTTTAAGTACTCCAGGTATTATTAACAACTCAATTTAAAAAAAAAATATTTCAACTTTCTAGACATGGTATAATAATAATAATAAGAATATAAAAAAAGGAATAAAAATTTTTTAATTAAAAAATACTTAAAAAATTATAAAAAATTAATAAAAAAAAAAATACGAATAAATTTTTTTATATATTTTTGCCAGTAAAAGATAACTTCATTAAAACTTAACTGCTCTAAAGGTGCTCTTACTACACAACTTTAAATCCATAAAAAAGAAAATAATAAAAACAAATACAAAAAAGTACCAAAAAGTACTAAAAAAAAAGTACTAAGTTGCACATTTTAATTAGAAAACAAATTATCTTAATTATAAGGTAGAAATAAAAGCTTACTCTCGTCTATTATTACTCCTATTGGCAGACAAAGAAATAGAAAAATTAGTTTTCAGTAGTTTTCGAATTATTAAAAGGCTTAGGAACACTTAACCCCAACGATTTACTAGACACTGTAGGCGTTAAAAATTGAGAGTTACAGGATTATAAAAATCAAGCTTCTACACATAAAAATTAATAAGATTAACCGTATAAGCCTTAGTTAAACCATAAGCTAAGTCATAAATAAGAAAAGCAATTATCAAGAAATTTATAATTTTGTAATCAGCTATGGATGTACAAGCTTCAATTCAATCCATAAATATAAATTATATTTTCAAAAGAAGCCCTAGCTATCCACAGGGGTATAAAGGAACATTTTTATTTACAAGCTTTCTCTTCTCCATCCATAAATATGCAATTTATCAGGGCAATTGATTGAAACTGTTTTTAAACGCTTCTAACACGGCAAATAATGCTCATTATAATCAGATGATGTAGTCGCCATAGTCTAGTAGGTAGTGTGTCGGCCTATTAGACGTAAGGCCATGGTTCAAACCGCAAGTCAGACATCAAAACGAAATTATGAAAAAATTTCTTCGGCGCCTCTTTCTCAGCAGATTTCTGGCAAAAACTCTAAGACTAAATCAAAATTGCTATGAAGAGCTTCTCAAACATCTGTCATTCGGAGAAGACTTTAAACTGTAGGTCCCTGCACCACCCGTGTATTAAATTAACTCACACGGCATAAAAGATGTGAGAAGCTAGGTTGTAATCCTGACTAAAGGGTTGTAATGACCAATTTTGTATGTTGTATATGTATGAAAGTCGCCGTGGTCTAGTGGGTAGTGTGTTGGCTTATTAGACGAAAGGCCCGGGTTGGAATCCCAGGTCAGACATCAAAATGAAAAATATTTCTTCGGCGCCTCTTTCTCAGCAGATTTCTGGCAAAAACTCTAAGACTAAATCAAAATTGTTATTGAAGAGCTTCTCAAACATCTGTCATTCGGAGAAGACTTTAAACTGTAGGTCCCTTCGCTCATGTATAAAATGAACGTATACAACATAAGTAGTGTGAGAAGCTAGGTTGTAATCCTGACTAAAGGGTTGTAATGACCAATTTTGTATGTTGTATATGTATGAAAGACATTTCTAGGTATGTTATCGACTTCTAAGATACAGTTTTTGTGTATCGATTTTTGACGGCAACCAAATTTTACTGCAAATAAAAAAAACTCATTAATTTACTCATAAGTCGACAGACAGCCATCAGGCAACACATGCAAATATAATACTTACAACTCTAAATCAAGCCCAGTATGATCATATCTTGTACCTATAGGCGACAATATAAGATTGGAATAGAATAGTCCAGAAAAATTATCAATTACTTCACGTATATGATGGTAATCAAAATATGGGTACCTAGTAATCATACATAATTGGCCATTACAACCCTTCAGTCAGGATTACGACCTAACTTCTCACACCAGTTATGTTGTGTGCGTTAATTTTATACATGAGTGGCGGGACCTACAGTTTAAAGTCGACTCCGAACGACAGATTTTTGAGAAGCTTTTCATGGCAATTTTTACTCTCAGAGTCTTTGCCAGAAATCTGCTGAGAGGAAGTCGCCGAAGAAATATATTTCGTTTTGATGTCTGACCTGAGATTCGGACCCGGGCCTTTCGTCTAATAAGCCAACACACTACCCACTAGACCACGGCGACTTCATACCTAGTAATCAGGCATTGGAATATTACATTACATAAGCATAGATGGAGATTCAATGCCAAAAATTGGCGAAAAAGCCACGTCTTGTATTGCGGAATCACAACACTATAGAAACGATTTGCAAAAGATACTCTGAAAAAATCTTCACAGAGGAAAAACCATGAGTGTATTGAGACTGAATAAAGGTGACTAGAGTACTCTGATGAGAGTCCTAATAGGATATTCCTCATACACTTTAACCAGATAGACACTGTAGAAAATTGAGAAAATATCTTGGAGATATTCTGATGCAAAAAACTTTCTGCAGTTAGAATTACAAGCTAGCTTCTCTTCCACTTACGTTGTGAGTGTCTGTTTGATACATGAGTGGTGAGGCCTATAGTTTAAACTTTAAAGTTGACTCCGAAAGACAGGCTTTTGAGAAACTTTTATTAGTTCTCAGAGTTTTTGCTAGAAATCTGCTGAGAAAAAGAAAATCGCTGAAGAAGTATTTTTCAAATTTTATTTTGTTGCAGCTGTCTGACCTGGGGGTTTGAGCCGTGGCCTCTTGTCTATGCCATTTTTTTTCTTTTTTGTCAGGTGGTCGGTGCCAACCAGTTCTTTTCAGTGATATTCGAAATTTCTAACGAGACGGTGTATGCCAGAGATCAGCAACGAGTATTCAAAACGATGTGTAGATTCGAGTCATACTTATAATTTCTGTTACTTATACGCATTCATACTTATTTTATTCTTATTCAAAGATTGAAATACTCATCGTACTCATATTTAACAATATGTACAAAAATTTGAGTGACTCGAATCATTTATAAGTATTTTAAGTATTTTTCTAAATTTATGAATCTGAATGAGTAGGCGTATGAATCAAAGATATTTCGAATGTTGTAAGTTTGATGTCAACATTGTACTCATACTCATTGCTACTTATAAATCAATGTTATCGTGAGAACGAATGAATCAGACTAGTTGAATTTGAATACAATTGATTCACTCGTACTCAAAACTGCATGAGTACTTATGAGTTGTGAAAAAACGATTCATTGCTGATCTCTGGTGTATACATATTTCAAACCGATTTGAACTGACATTAGTGTGTTGGGTTTTTAAGGCAATTTTATTTTTACACTCATAGTTTTTGCCAGAAATCTGGTGAAAGAAAATCACCGAAGGTATAGTTTTCATATTTTTCGTTTTGTTGGAGATGTCTGACCTGATGTTTGAAAGGTGGCCTAGCCTTAAACAGGATAGCCACAGTAGATAATAATGAATGAAGACATCGAATCGATTCGATTTAACAATTTTATATCATTGCCTTGCCTGTAGCAGACATAACCCGTCTCGGAGGATTACATACATACATAATTGGCCATTACAACCCTTCAGTCAGGATTACGACCTAGCTTCCCACACCACTTATGTTGTGTGCGTTAATTTTATACATGAGTGGCCGGACCTACAGTTTAAAGTCGACTCCGAACAACAGATTTTTGAGAAGCTTTTAATGGCAATTTTTACTTTTAGAGTCTTTGCCAGAAATCTGCTGAGAGGAAGTCGCCGAAGAAATATTTTTCGTTTTGATGTCTGACCTGGGATTCGAACCCGGGCCTTTTGTCTAATAAGCCAACACACTACCCAATAGACCACGGCGACTTCTTCGGAGGAGTAACCTGGAAGAAATTAAGGAAGTTTGTCAAAAGATACAGACTGTACAGAAAGCATGATTCGTATTCCTTAATGGTGAGCGCTTAGCAAGCTTAGGCGAGCATTGATTGACCTTCTTTGCTTCAACCCATCTACCTACTTGCATAGCTACCTTTGCACGGTACAAGCTGGCATTAATTTAAAATTAACTCAATAAGAGTCTACTCTATACCATAGAGGCATGGATTGATAAAAAATTTAGGAAAATTTTAATAACTTCCAAGAACATATTTTCAAAATTCTTAGCCTTGCTGGTGAATATGCAGTCATTCTGCTTGTGGAAAAGAACTGAAAAAATTGAATTTTTTTTGGAAGATTTTTTATTTATTTTTGAAAGGCTATTAATTTTTATTGCCACTTTTTGTATGTCTCAACAATAACGATTTTCTATGGTTATTGGCCGTGTAATTGTTTAAAATTTTTATTTCAAGTAATTTTTCTGTTTCTTTTGTTTTGCTAAAAAAAATTTGTTAAACAAAAATGGTAAATTTGTTTATGACATAAAATTAAGCAGCTTTAATCGCCAACCGTTACAAAAATCTTTAAACCATTGCTTGTGAAAACATTAAAAGTTAAAAAACAAAGCAGAATCTAAAATATTTCGATAAGATTAATGCTTTCTAAACTCTAGGAAATGTTGGATAGAGAACAACACAATCTAAAGCTTTCAAATAATGGCAAAAGAAACAGCAACAATAACAACAACTACAAGAAAAATTTCCATATAACTTTGCTTGTTTGCTTTAAACCAGAAAATCAAAATTTAACACAGCAATACAGCATCTAAACACAATTTAACACTCATCAAATGGCCAACATTAAAAAGCTGGTGAATATTTTTAAAAATAAAACAACGAAACAAACAAAAAACAAAACGAAAATTTTTTTTTAACAATTATCCTAGAAGACTTTTTAAACCCATAAATAAGAGCCATAAAAACAAATCTTCGCCATAAATCCAGCATAAAAAATTAAAACGTCTTTTGTGGTTTTCATCGAATTCCAAACTTATTTGAACACCTAGAGCTCTAAATATTTTCGAAATGCAAACATTCGTTCGTTCATTCATTCATTCTTTCACTCATTCAGTCATACATACACTCCGGCACTCATAAACTCTCTATATGAACTCCAAAAACATCAATAACAACGGCCATCAGCTTTGTAAAGTGGACAACATTTTGCATTTTCCTTTAGAGTTTTAAAAGCAGAAGAAAAATAAAATCCAAAAAAGAAAAACAAAAACAAAAATCCATAAAGCACTGTTGAAAATGTAAACGTTTGTTGAACGCCACTTGTTTTTTCCTACTGTCGTCTTAAAAAAGTCGATATATTGCCTCTACTACGGCCACATGCATACACTACTTGATGGCCAACATTCATTCATACAACCATTCAAGTTTCATAAGTGTTGCTGCTGTTTCGGTTGTTACGATTGCTGCAAATAAGTTTTTATTGCCCAACCGCCAAGCAATTGTTGTCAAATACAAATAAAATGCTTTTCCTTTGCCTTGGTATAGTTTAGTTTTACAAAAAAATGTCTTTCAAATACAATATAAAGCACGAAAACTTTTCATTATTCGTTCATAAAATTGTCATCAATGCAATAAATCGATAAATCGATAACTAGCCATAAATACGATTTTCATTGCCAGTGTCTTCTATCGCTTGCTATCTCTCTCTCTCTCTCTCTCTTTGCGTTTAGAAAACTTTAATAATTAATATTTAGCATCATTGGTGCCACATTTTTTTAGAAAGCGTTGTTAGCTGAAAGCTAAAAAAAGTATTCTGAAAACATTTTCCAATTAATTCGTAAACTTGGCTTGGCAACTATGCATGGCAAAGGTCAGTTAATAAATTAAAAATGTAAACAACACCTCTGAATGTCGACTATAATTAACAAACATGTCATCTAGACCGATAATAACTCTTATAAAAACCGATTAGCGCCTCCATGCATTAGATATATCCGTTAAAATATGACAATTCGTACAATGGATATCTATCTTCTAGAGATGTTCGGGAAATCCAGCCAAATATCTCCTCATTACCAGACGTATATCTAATCTTAAGCTATGAATTTCCACAGTTTCCTCACAACTTTCTGTAACTGAAGTACCTTCCCTCCTTTCATCCTATATCCTCTATTTCCTTCCTTCCCTAAGGACATTGTACAATGGGTCAATTTCGACCACCGGGTACTGAACTTGTCGGTTAAGACAACCTAATCTAACTGAACTAACTAATTAACCAATGTCCCTCAGGGGAAGATCATCTGAGGCCTTTTTACACACATTGGATACGAACATCAACATTGTTCGTTAAAAAGAGCGTAAAAATGCATTCAGTTGCTTGTCAGCTTTCAGTGAAGCAACCTGCTCGTCGCTTCTTTTTGAATTTTTTTTTTGTATATCAATTATACACCCAAAGAAAAATTACAGTAAGATCCACTATTTTCTAATAAGATTCTCTATAACAATGAGAAATGATTTCCATTTTTGGAAGAATATTTGCCAAGTTAAATACCTAGTCTTTAGGAGTTTGGCACTGTACATTTTCCATTTTCCACTACACAAACAAATTATTAGGTTACACTTGAAAATATTACGAACAATTTTCCTCTGGGTTAAACACATGCCTCTCAGAAATACACACACATTTTTAGCATATTCTCATTGTGACGACGTCTGATAATTAAGCACAGAGTAACGCTAGTTAAGATAGCTTCACTTTGAAGTTTTTCGTAAGATAAGCGGCAAATAAGTTAGAGGAAGATTTTAGTCAGGTTTTCAACCTAGCTTCTCACACAAACCATGTGGAGGAGTGTGTTAACTTTATGTATGAAATTTCCCTCTGAACAACGGATTTAAGACACTTTTCATGGCAATTTTATTAACTTTTTGCGCTTTATTCATATGCATTTTGTTTTGTTTAAGATATCTGAGCTAGGGTTTGAACCACAAGCTCTCATCTAATGAGCTTAAGGCAACTTGAAATCGATTTGGAATATGTATACACCTTCCCGTTAGAAACTTTAAAATTTTCAATGAAAAAACGCGCCGCTTACAAAAGACGATTGCTAGGCTCGCAGGTGTTAACCAAAAAATAGTTTATAAGGTAATAATAAAACAATATAAGAGTCTTTGAGTATTTAGGGGAAGTGTGGAAGTGGAAAAAAAGGCAAAGCAAGTACATGTCTGGAAGTAAAGTGGCTCAAAAAGTTGGATTCTCTGAGACCTTTGTCAGAAAAAAAATTTTATACACAAAAGAATTCAAATATTATTTACTTTAATTGAACGTAGTACAATGAGTCAATTCGACCACCGAGTACTGTACTTCTCAGAATTGACAAGTACACGTCCACTAACCTAACCTAACCTACTTTAATTGAAATATAAAACGAAAAAAAAAATCCGCCACTTAGTTTTATTTCTATAATGAAAAGTGTAAGTCCAGCTTTTTTTTTGTGCGCACTCCTTACATACATACATAATTGGCTATTACAATCCTTCACCACTTATGGTGTGTGCGTTAATTTTATACATAAATGGCGGGACCTACAGTTTAAAGTCGACTCCGAACGACAAATTTTTGGCAATTTTATTTACTCTCAGAGTTTTTGCTAGAAATCTGCTGGGAGGAAGTCGCCTAAGAAACATTTTCATATTTTCGTTTTGATGTCTGGCCTTCAATCTGGGTGGTATTTATCGGAAATAACTAGACTAACCTATATTTGGACAACGACGATGGGTTTTACGTAGGTGCCTGTCCGCGAGGACCTAATCCCACGGTGCTCTTCGCATAGCGTGAAATACAATGCGTCTACCAACGCTCCCAAATGTAACAGAGTGTTACACCTGAGTACCAATTCGAAGCCATGTATTTGGACATGACTTCCCCCTTGGTTAGGAGCGGAGCCTATCTAAAACTCCTTCCGATCTTTGGGTCACGGCAGCCGATAGAGAAAAATGCAACTCCACACCGAGCTTATTAACTAGACGCTTCCTGCGATTTGAACCTATATTTGGATAGTCGTAAAGTGTCTGATAATGCTGACTGAAATTACAATCCAATACGCTAGTCTGCTCAGCATTGTATTGACTAGGAACAGATCAGCTATTTATGTAAAAAATTAGCTTGAAAGCCTTCTGTATTTGGCTTTCCTTTACTCAATTGCGGTGCACCTCCCTAGGGATTGTAAAGATCTAAAGTTTTAAGCTTATTTTTTCGTACTTGTTTTAGTATTTCGATGAATACAAAAACCTGCAACTTTTTTTATGAAATTATTTGATTAAATCCAGTCAACTTAATTAAAACTGGTTACAAATGAAAATCATCTCCATTTTCCTAACACCAACACCCAATTTTCCAATTTTCGAATTTTCAAATTTTTTTTTGTGGTCATTTTGTGGGAAAAATCTATCTTGTTGACTATTTTTGTCAATTACAATTATTTTAACTGCAGTAACTGTTTCTTTCTTTTTTTTTTTGTATGTTTTTTCTTAGCCAAAAACCAAAAATTGTTGGCCAAAAATGAAATTTATAATCATGTATAATTCATAAGAGAAATGACTTGATCTCATGGCTATGGCTATGGCCATTGCCATAGAATTCACAAAACCCCCAAAACAAAAGTCAATTTCATATTGCAAAAAGGCCAGCCAGCCAGCCAGCCAGCCAGAAATAATATTTTTGATAAGCAGCATCGAGAGAGAGGAAAAAAATGCAACATAAATTGCCTTTAAAAGAATACAACAAACAATTGATATTTCTTTTGCTTCGTTCGTCGGACTGTGAATTTCCCAATTTGGTATTTAATAACTCAATTTCGGTTTGTTTTGTTTTGAGTTTTCTTCACAACACTATGGTGCTTGCTGCATACACGTAGAAAAGATTTCGAAAAAAACTAAAAACCATGTATCGCCTACATTTTATGGCAAATTTGTTACTACTGACCTATAAATTGTATGCCATGGAGCAGCCACATCAGCAGCACCAGCAATAGTTTTTAATGCAACGCAATGCCAATATAATGTGCAACATTATTTTTGAAAAGAGAAGCGAAAAAGAAGAAGTTTTCTTTGGCAATTCAAGTTGCATGCCACATAATTTTTGTGTACGTTTTCAAGTCTGCTGATAGAAGAAACCTCACTCAATACACTTACTGACTTGCCTTATAGAATTCGTTTCAATATTATTTGACTTCTTGTAACGATTTTTTTTTGGTTTCCAATGAAGTGTGCAGCACGTAAGAAATATTTATTGATAGAATGAAGAAAGAAAGTCAGCGAATAAAACAAAAAACACAGAAAAAAAAACTTGTCAAGAACACAGGCAAGTCAGACGACAACGACAATGACAATGACAACAGAAACGACAATTTCTTTTGAAATATAGTGGAAATGAAAAACATATTCTATGAAGAATTTCTGCCAGTAATAAACGACTTTCTTTCATCTCTATTGTAAGGAAATGTATCGAAAACTAAATGCTGTAAGTCTCCGTAATCTAGTAGGTATTGTGTTGACTTATTAGACGTAAAGCCCGGGTTTGTATTCCAGGTCAGGCATCAAAACAAAATATGAAAAACAAAATATTTCTTCGGCGCCTTCCTCTCAGCAGATTTCTGCCCAAAACTCTGAGAGTAAATAAAATTGCCAAAAATCTGTCGTTCGGAGTCGACTTTAAACTGTAGGTCCCGCCACTTATGTATACAATTAACGCTTACAACATAAGTGGTGTGAGAAACTAGTTCAATAATCCTGACTGAAGGGTTGTAATGTACACCATACAGACTATATGCAAATGGCAGTCCACAGAGCCCGCTTTCGTGGGATACTGGGAAAACTGAAATAATTTGAAGTTCGAGAAAATTAGCGCACTCCACTCTCACCAACCATCGTATATATTTCATTATTGGTCATTAAAACCCTTTAGTTAGGATTACAACCTAGCTTCTCACACCACTTATGTTAAGTGCATTAATTTTATACACGTACGGCGGTATCTAAAATGCAAAATCCTCTCCGAACAACATATTTTTGAAAAAATTTTCATGACAATTTTTATTTTTTCTCAGAGTTTCTTGCTAGAAATCTGCTAGAAGAATTCGCCAAAGAAATAGCATATATATTATTTCTAAAGCACTTTTTTTTGTCGGTTGCAAATATCTCCCATACCATCGCATCAAATTTAATGAATGATATCTCATTTTAAAGCTTATATCTAACACTAATGGCAAAAAATAATTAGAAATTGAAAAATCAATATTTTTATTGATAAAAATTATATTTTATATAGAACTGCATGGTATTACTGTTATCATTATGATTATATGTTTTTGTTCAAGTGTGGTAATACAGGGTCGCTTAATAGTAATGCAGTTCTACATAATATAGTATGTATTAAAATCCATTCTGGCAATACCGCTATTTCGTACGGGCAAAAAGTTAACGATGATCATGTCATTACCTCTAACATTGTATTCAAAGAAGTGTTATAAATGCATTTAAACGTATGTATGTATGTATGTAAATATGTAGGATGATATTATGATTTCTAATATTTTTATACTTTTAATAAAATTTTTATTAATTATTTTCATTTTATGTTACAAAACTAACGGTGCGAAATATTCGCACGGGTCATTTAATTTATTCATATTTTGGTTTTGTTGCAAATGTCTAAAGGGGGGATCTGAACCGAGACCTCACGTCTAGTAAGCCAACACACTACCTACTGGACTACGGCAACTGCAACTACAGGAATCAAAAACTGTTCGTTTAAACGAAAATTCCTTTGTAACAATTAACTAAGGAGTGCGCACACAAAAAAACTGGACTTACACTTTTCGTTATAGAAATAAAACTAAGTGGCGAATCTTTTTCGTTTTATATTTCAATTAAAGAAAATAATATTTGAATTCTTGTGTATACAATTTTTTTCTGACCAAGGCCTCAAAGCATCCAACTTTTTGAGGCACTTTTCTTCCAGACATGTTAGGGTGTTTTAGAAAAATACGTATAATTTTACTTGCTTTGTTTTGGTCGGCAAATCCTTTTTTTCTTCCACTTCCACGCTTTCTCTCAATACCTAAAGACTCCTTATATTGTTTTATTCTTAGCTTAGAAACTGTTTTTTGGTTAACACCTGCGAGCCTAGCAATCGTTTTTTGTACGCGGCGCGGTTTTTCAATGAAAATTTCAATTATTTTTTTACGACATTCTTGTTGGGTGCGCCTTAAAACAGATGACTAACAAAAACAATGTAACGGTAATATTTTTTTTCAATTATGATAAAACTTATAAGCTTAAAAGTAAAACCATTTTTTTTTTTTGTGCGCACTCCTTATTTATGTAATACCGAGATTTAAATAAATTTCCTTAAAGTGAATGGAAAAATCAAATCCTCATGATAACGAATCTAGATTTATATGATCGGTGAGTCTAATATGGACTGATGAACCTATACTAAAACCCCTTTAAGATACAATTATTTCTCCTTCTGATTAAAAGGACTCTTGCGCTAATTCTTTGCAGGGATGACTAGCAAAAACAATGTAACGATATTCATTTTTTTTTCAATTATGATAAAACTTATAATAAAATAAATAAATAAAGTAGGCCTAATTTTTTTTGTGCGCACTCCTTAAAATTGCTTAAGTTTTCTATGGTTATTAAGCATTATTGGATAGAAGTGACATTTTCGTGAGGGATTTCTAAAAAGAAGTTATGGCAACTTCAATTGCTGCCAGAGGAATATTTAATTTCCAATTCAAATATTTAAAACTGGTTCGACTGGTGACAGACATAATGATATCAGTGAGTATGATCAGTTGTAGAGTATATTTCTAATATCATCTTCTAATATTTCCATTCAACCATGAGCCAAGTACGTAAAAAAAAGGTGCAAATAAATAATAATGACTGGCTGGCATGGCTGGTTGGTTGGTTGCTTGGATGGATGGTCGGTTTGTTTTTAGTGTTTTACAATATTTTTCTTTACTTTTCAGCAATTCATTGCTGGCTGAATTGTTGTTGTCATGATTGTTCTTTTTTTTCTACTTTTGTTTAGACTATTATAACAATTGTGGCCTAAAGACTTTAGGCCAATAATAATAATAATAAGAAAAAGAAGAATTATATGACCAGTCAGCAACACTCTTTGGCAAAGCAATATAAACACTTATTTTTTATATTGAATTTATTTTTATTTTTTTTTTTATTTGTTTTTAATTCAATAAACTCATAGAGTGGACTTATATGGCCACACTCATCATACAAATTCAATTGAATGTGATGACGATGATGAATATAAAAATAGAAAAAAAATTATTAGAAAAGATGATGACAAGATTGTTTAGAACATCAATAGCAGGCAAGCCAGCAGCTTAAAAATTTTCAACAGATTTTTTTTATTTCTTTCAATTATATTTTACTCACGTTCATTAGTATCAAAAAATCATGACTTTCAAGTGGTATTTGATGGGCTCACTGACTGACGGACTGAACAACAATGTTAGTCTTGTCTGGTCTGGTCTGGTCTGGTTGACACAAATATTTAACACTTACCTGCCAACCAAAGAGGGAGATGCATGAAAAGAAATGTAAAGAAAAAAAGAAAAGAAAAGAATTAAAAAAATTTTTATATTTAAAGAGATATGGTTAATTAATTGAATAAAAAAGCCAGAAGAAAACAAACAAACTCTAAAAGAATTAAGCCGTTAAGTTAAATAAAAGAGGTGAAAAGAAAACATTTTAAAAAAGTTTAATAATTATAATTGACATAATCATTGTGATGTGATTTTGTAATAGAGTTTTGGGAAGCTTATTTTTTTTTCTCTTTAATTGATTAAAATTACTTAATTTGGTGCGTTTCAATTGAAGTGTTAAAAATAATTTTTTGATTATTTGAAATAGAAAAAACTGTCTATATTTAGAAATTATAACGTTTTATCAGCTATTGAAAATGAATTAAATATTCCCTGATGAATATACCAAATCCATTTTGTTAAGCGACATTTCATTCTATTTAAAGTTTCATTCCCGTCTTATACTTGAACAATCAAGAACAATAAAAAAAAAAGTTTGTTTCTTAAGTCTTTTGTTTTAATTATAAACGTTGCAATTAGGGATGCCAAACGGGATCGATTTTTAAAAATCCCGGGATTCGGGATTTTATAAATCCCGATCCCGAAATCCCGGGATATTTCGGGATAATTCGGGATCCAAAAATCCCGAAAAATCACGAGAAAAATCGCGATTTTCTCTTAATAATAAAAATATTTTGTTAACGAAATCATTTGTATTCCAATTATGTATATCAGAATTATATATCATTGAAAATAAAATATAGAAAGAGCAAGAAAAAAAGCGTAAATTAACAAAAATAAAAATTATTCATACGTATGCAAATGAATTAGTTTTAAGAAAATTATTTGGATTCCAACAAAAAGATTAAAGCATCTAACATGTGATCTGATAGGCTTGAACGAATTTTGTTGTCAACATACCCTGCCGTTGAAAAACACTTCTCGCAATCAACATTTGTGGGTAAAATAGTTCCAATACAACTCTACGCAGCTTATAAATATTCACCTCTACCAGTTGAGCGTCTAAATCAGTTACCCTTTTAATTCGTTTTATATGGCTTTTACATTCTTCGATGCCATCAAATAATTTTTTATCAATGGAAGTAGGGGTTTCCTCGTCTGAAATGCTATTATCGAAGTCAAGTGATATAGAATTTTTTAGAACCTTTTGTAGAAACAAAATACATATGAATTCACAATCCCGAAAATCCCGAAAAATCCCGGGACAAGTTTTTAAAAATCTCGGGATTCGGGATTTTATGAATCCCGGGATTTCGGGATTCGGGATTTCCCGATTGGCATCCCTAGTTGCAATAAGGCGAATGCATAATTTGATTTTTCGTACTTTAGCGCCCTCTAGATATTTAAGAAATAAGAACATTTACAAGAACTGTATGTTATTTACATATTTTTTTACTCAAAATGTTTCCTTACTAATGTCAAATACCCTGTAATAAGAAGCCTTTTGCGATATATACGAGAATCTCTTGGTGCATTACACTTTCTGACATCTTGTAAACACGGCAGTTATTTATTGGTTTATGTGAGTTAATGCCGCATATTCACGACAGTAATTTTTTTTTGTACAGTATGGTCAGTCGGGTCGTTTTGAAATGTTTGAAGGCATGATACAAATGCTCCGTCGTAATACATTTAAGGAATTTAAGCAATTTGGTGAATTGGGTGCAGTAACAATGGACAAGACTAGGGCAGTAAAATGGAAACACTTTTCCACATTATCTTTGAATACTCAAAAGCTCTGAAGCAGATTTTTGCTAAACATTTGTAAGAGTCGCTACTATTCTATACGACGAAACGAGTTTTTATTGAAAATTTCAATTGTTTGCTTTCGTATTTCCAGTTCGATGTTAATTTTCAAACAAATAAAATGAAGCATAATGGGTAATAAAAGCAAATCAAAGGCAATTATTTTATAATCACAGTAGAATATAGCAGCCTAGAAGTAGTCCAAAATTTTTTTTGTTCGCATTTCCTATATCCTGAAATATACGCGCAGTTTCGGTAATTAATGAGTCCATTTATTTGAATTTTGATTTCTTCTTATTGGCTTTAAAAAGCCGGCAAGTGATAAATGAAAACGCTAATGAAAATTATTAATCTCCAAAGGTATTTTAGTATAATTTGGTTTCCTACTACAACTTTAGTATCTCAGTTACACATCGGTATTAAATGAGCTGTAATCAGCAACCATAACTCTTGCTGAAATTACAATTTTGTAAAATCTCAACAAGTGATTATGCCAAACATAAATACATAAGTCAGGATTACAACCTAGTTTCCCACACCCTTTACTATCTGTCGTGTATTAATTTTATACATGAGTGACGGGAAATACTGTTTTTGAGAAACTTTTCATGGCAATTTTTTATTTACTCTTAGAGTATTTGCAAGAAATCTGCTGAGAGGAAATCGCTGCAGGAATACTTTTTGTATTTTGTTTTCATGTCTGGCCTGGGACTCGAACCCTGGCTTTACGTCTAATAAGCCAACACACTACCTACTACACCAAGGCGATTCATTTTTATTTGCAAAAAATCTGTTAAGAGGAAATCGCAGAAGAAATATTTTTATTTTGATACTAAACCACAGCGACTTTCTAGAAGTTAGTGTTAGGAAACGGTTTAAATTCAAGTTTACACATCTCTTATGTTGTGTGTGTTAATTTTTATACGTATATTCCCCATATTCGATTTCATTATTTATGGAAAAAACTTTTTCCCTTCACTAATAAACCATTCAATCAGTTGAATATTTCCTATGTTGCCTGTCGTCATTCTGTATGTCTCCTTGGCTGTCTTTCAAATTCAAAACGCATACTTGTGATGAAAAATTTGTGCTGGCGGGGTTCTACTTGGAGATATGCAAACGTAAAATGTCGATCACTATAGCGACCTTTTAAGGATCAGGTACAGGAGTTTGCAATTTGTGTTCGTGTATAAGAATGACGTAAATATTGCAGATGCAATGATTTTTTTTTTAAGTTTTTCAAGAAAATATTTGTTTAAATCCTATCAAAGTATTCAATTAGAAAGAAGAGAAGAAATGAATTCAGGAGTATCCCTTCTATCAAGCTGACTGATGTGTCGATCTGTCATAATGATAATGATGATGATGACAAGGATGAAAAAGCAAATCCAAGCATAAAAAAAATTTGATAAGATCGTTGTCCAATACTCTACTAACACTTTTGAAGGAAAAGGTTAAAAATTTTAAAACGAAATAATGAAGGCATAGACGTTTGTTAAGAGATATTCACTCTTTAAACGAAAAAAAAACCCAAAACTCAAGAGAAAAGAAAAGTTACTATTGTTTTTGTATAAAATGCTTTAAAAATCTGATAAGGATTTTAAGGAAATGCCAATTATTGTAGTATTTGATTTTCTGCTACAGAACTCTTGTTTAAATTCAAATTTTAATAAATCCTAACAATTCTTCTTAAAGACAAGGATGTTTGTAAAGTATATCGTCATTAATTATAACCCTTCAGTCGGGATTACGAGACCTAGTTTTTCAATCCACTTTTGGATTTTGGATTAATTTTTCCTTGCAAATTTCATTTACTCCCAGAAATCTTTCCAGAAATCTGCTACGAGGAAGTCGCCGAAGAAACCTTCAAATTTCGTTTTGTTAGCAATGTTTGACTTGGGATTTTAAACGTAATCTCACGTCTAACAAGTCAACTGACTACCCACTAGACTACGGCAACTTCATAGAACTCCATACAACATATTAAACGTTTATATTACTTGAGTAAAGACTTAAAGGTTCAATTAGTCGTGACTTTACCATAACGCTGTAGTCGTAACATAATCCATAACCATAAATTTACTATTAGCAGCAATCAGTGCTGTCATAGCCATAAACAGCTGTTTACGTTACTTGCACATATGTATTTTTCAAAAGTACAAAAGTAAACAAAAAAATGTGTATACATTTAAGTAAATTCAGCAAACAGCTGTTTATAGTTATGACAAAAAACTAAAATTCAATTGGTACATATGATTATCGTTATGACTATGGCATTATGGTAAGTCACCTATAATCGAAAACAGTGATGTCCATAAAGTTGGTTAAAACAGCTGATTTATATGGTTATGGTTAAACTTAACCATACCGACTAATTGAACCTTAAGCGTATTCCAAGAAAAGCCATTCAATAGGAATTTCTCTAAAGAAGTTAAAGATTAAAATTGGAAGAAAATTATTGTTTTTATGGTAGACACTAAAAAAGTATGCTGATTTCAGATAACATTTCTTTGGATTCGCTTGTTCACAATATCAGTAGTTTATGATTCCACCCACACCTATGTACTCTATGCTAGAGGGGCTCATCACTAAACCTACGTTTATAGGCCCCAAAATGTTTATGCTTCGTTTGTCTCTTTTTTTTGAGAAATATAAAAGGAAAAGTGATGAAAAGTGTTGGTTTATTGCTGTTAAAAAGTAAATTACGTTTAAAGTGTTAATTTTAAATTGAATCTCTAACTCTTTAAAATATGCTGATATTGGAAAACTATTCTTCTTTGCCTTGGAATACATATTTTATTTTTTCCTTACAACTTGAAAAAAAAAAGTCTTTCTCTTTTGCTTAATTGTTTTTTGGCCTATGGCCATCTGTTGATGGAATGGAAAACAACTTAAAAAAAACGCCATTTGAAAAACAATTGTGGTAAAAACTGGAAAAGCATTAAAATAAAAACTTTAGAAAATTTTATTAGTCTGTCACTAATGGTTGGCTGGCTAGCATTTTACTTTTGTACCATCTTTTCATCTTTTCTTCAGTCTTTTCAGTCTTAAGAGGCTGTGGTGTCTGTGTAAGTACATCAACTGGTCACTTAACAAAAGAAATTTTTTTTTTTCTTCTTTGCTTTTTCTAAATATTTTCATCATTTCATCTTCTTCTATTTCCATTTTCAAAGCTTTAGGCAAAATTTAACGAATTTAAAGAAATTATGATTGTGATTACAATTCATAAACCATGCCATGCCACGCCATTACGAGCTATTCATTCTATTATAAAATAAAATTTTAGCCAATTTCAGGCGTAAGAAGAGATCAAAATAGAGGGGAAGAGAGGTAAATCTATTGTTTAGCCTAAAGATTCTTTGTTAATAAATTTTTTTTATGGATCGTATTTATTTTTATTCTTAAAAATTGAAAGAAGAAATAAAAAAAAATTATGATTTCCATTGTTTGGTTTGTGTTTTATAATTACAATGCATTTATTGTTGTTTATTATGATTTTATAGAGGCATAAATAAATATTTTTCTATTATTATTTAATTTTCTTTTATTTTTTTTATTTAGCCCATAGACTAAGCTTTACGTATTTCTATCCGATTGTATGTAAATTTTATTCATGATTGCCTGTATTTCTGCTTGTTTGCTACAATTTCTAATTTTTAATTTGAATTTTTCAATATTCTTTTATGAGTTAATTTATGCGGTTCTTTCTAAAATTAACTGTTTATTGTTTTTGTTGGTTTTGTTTTATCATTTCCCATTGCATTGATTAAAACTAAAACTATTTCAATAGTTTGAATCATAAAGATTTTAAAAAGCTTGTTAACAACAGACAGCAAACTTATTATTCTAGAATCTGTGCTAGTGGACCTATGACCTGATTAGCAAACAAAGACTTTAAAAAAATAGAGAAAATGCTTTGTGATAACCCTACGTTAATTAAAGTATCGAAAAGGAATAAACAATCATACACAATTTAGTTAGAATTACGACCTAGCTTCTCACACTGTTTATGCTGTTTGTGCCAAGTTTTAACATGAGTGGTGGGACCTACAGTTTAAAGTCGATTTCGAAAGACAGAGTTTTTGGGAAACTTTTCATAGCAATTTTTTTTTTACTCTCAGACATTTTGCCAGAAATCTTCGAAGAAATATTTTTTCATATTTGGAGACGTCTGACCTGGGGCTTGAACCGTTTCCTTACATACAATAATCCAACACACTACCTACTAAACTGTGGCGACTTCCAAAGGGAAAAAGGAATAGAAGGATAAGTAAACAAATCACCGACGTACAGTACAGGTAGTCTCCGACTTACGACCATTCGCACTTACGACCATTTTTTTCCAATTTACAGTCAAACTCAAACGTTGGGACTTGAAAATATGTACGTAATAATCAAGAATTTGTTATAACTGAGTTCGTTATAAGCGAGTTTGACTGTATGTAGTATTAGTGCAGTATGTAATGTTCTTCTTAATTTTTTTATATGAAATTCGGCTTACCGACTTAATCGACTTACGACCGATGACCAGAAACCTATGTCGGTCATAAGTCGGAGAATACCTGTATTGCTTTTGCTGCCAAAGTCAGCTGGGAAGCCTTTTTAAAATTAATTGAGGTTAGGTCACGTATTGTGGTGAACTTCTCTTGAAGGAAGAGATCCTATAATTAGGCTAGCATTTATGGCAATTATGATACCACAATCAATATTCAACTAGGGGATCAAACACTTCCTAGATAAAACCTACCAGAGTCCAAAATAAATCTCGCTATTGCACTAATTTTTATATTTGAAAGTTCAGTCATGAAAGTCAGAAAATGAGGGATTCAAAACCTCCATCTTTTCGTGACAAGAACAGACCACTAACACATGAGGTGAAATACAGCCACTCTCTTCTCTTCAGAGCCTTAACTCTTGCAGAAGTTATTTGCCGGAATTCTTAGTAGTTCGGCATGCCTAGCAAAAGAAGAATGAACCGTGACGATGACAATTGCGTGGTAGACTTTCATGTATTTTAAGGGCAGCAGTAAGACAGTATGTGTACAGCAGTGAGTCCATAAGTGTACAGCAGGGACTCAATATGTATACAGCCGTGACTCCATAAGTATACAGCAGTGAGTCAATATGTATACAGTAGAATCCAACATTTCCCCTGCTGCAGCCAGCAAGATCCCTGTAAAAGAGTGGATAATCTTCAAATTGACTGAAGTAATCGAAATACGAGTACCTATACCCTCTACCATATCGAGATCTACAACAGCTCTGCTGTGCAGCCCCGCCACTGACCAACCTCTTCCCTAGTTTGCTGAAACTCGGTCAGTACAGGGACTGTATTTACCTGTGGCGTTACACCGGGCCGCTAAGCGTGCTCAAGTGAGCTTTTGGTATCAAAACTACCACTCCAACCTACATACCTACGTACCAGCTATGGTCAGCTCATAAGAATACAATTTTCAACGATATCCCTATGTACCAGAACCGATATAAGAATTCCTTTTAAATGATCCGAAATTTCCCTAAGACATCCTAGACACTATAGGACAAGGATGAACATTAAAACTACTTTCGTAACAAAATCAATTGCTGCTTAGATGTCAGAGTAAGTCAAGATATTTTCAAAGAAAATACTGCCACCCAACAGGCATGCATTACGCCGCATTCAAAATAGATTTGACCTCTGCTAGGAAAACTTTATAGTGATCACGTTGCCTATAAGAAGGTGAAATATCTTAATAAAGATACCACAATCCAGCCTTTGAAGCATTTTTGAACCATCAGTATAAAGGACCCCAAAATAAGGTTTGTATATCATTTGACAAACGCCAACTCAACAGAAGTATATCGATAATCGGTCAATTGAATTTATTTTTTTAAGAATATAATTTCAAAGACACTCACTTTGTTTTAACACCCCAAACTAAAAAATTGTAGAAGGTGTAGTGCAGAGATCAGCAACGAGTATTCAAAACGATGAGTAGATTCGAGTCATACTTATAATTTCTGATACTTATATGCATTCATACTTATTTTAATATGATAATCATACTACTCATACTCAAAGTTGGAAGTACTTATCGTACTCATACTTAATAATACACATGCTGTTATTGACTTGGACTCGTCTCTACTTAACATTTACACGAAGCATTGCAATACTCACAAGTAGATTGTGTGTATGCTTTCCTTGTTGTCTTTCGTCTTTCCTTTCTTCTTTGTTTTTATATACAACAACAACAAAAGCTGTAAATTTTGATGAATGATTCGAATCACTCTAATCGCTTATAAGTATTACAAGTATTTTTCGAAATTTATGAATCAGAATGAGTAGGCGTATGAATCAAACATATTTTGAGTGTTGTGAGTTTAATGTCAACGTTGTACTCATACTCATTGCTATTTATACTTATAAATCAATGTTGTAGAAATGTTGTAGTACGAATGAATCACATGCATAATTGGTCATTACAACCCTTCAGTCAGGATTATTAACCTAGTGTCTCACACTACTTATGTTGTGTGTGTTAATTTTATACATGAGTAGCGTGACCTACAGTTTAAAGTCAACTTCGAACGACAGATTTTTGAGAAACTTTTCATGGCAATTTTATTTCTACTCTCAGAGTTTTTGCCAGAAATCTGCTGAGAAGAAATCGCCGAAAAAATATTTTTTGTATTTTTATTTTGATGTCTGGCCGAGGACTCGAACCCTGGTTTTAAGTCTAATAAGCCAGCATACTACCTACTAGACCACGGCGACCTCAGAGTAATTAAATTTCAATTCTGTTGATTCACTCATTCTCAAAATTTCATGAGTACTTATGAATAGCGGAAAAACGATTTATTGCTGGTCTCTGGTGTAATGAAATGCTAGTTGTTATACGATTTCATTTGTCAAAACCTGGAAATCTTTATTATTTCTTTATTTAAAACCAAACAAAAATATGAAATATTTCAATAACAAAATTATTTTCCAGAGTAAGAACAGAGGGGTAATCACTTAGTCCGGACAAATTGGTTGCTTAACAAAATCTCAACCAAACTAGTGGAGCTCAAAGCAAGTTGCTATGTGCGTGGAGAAAAGTTGCGCTAATGAAACACAATGACATTTCCATTGTAATATTAACAGTTGAGGACTAGACAGCTAGCTTTACGTTATAGATTTAAATTTTTGAATGCCCTTTCTAATCAAAATTATATTACAACAATACAATTTGAAAGCAGTTGGTGTTTTTAGACCAGCTTTAAAGAATTATTAATAATAGTCATGGCCATTAGAAAGGTTTTTCAAATTAAAATATTCAGAATATAAACAAAGAACATCTTCTTTTCTTTGATTTTTTGCCATAAATTTATGAGAAACACAAATAAATCTTTTGTATTCGGCTTATTAAACTGTTAAAATTTTTTTTATTATATTTTTAAACAAATAAAAACGAATAATTTTTTTATATTTTTCTTAACACCTTTAAAATGTATTGAAATGTAAATTTTTTTTTTTATTTATTTATTGAATAACTGTTCTATTAAAATAAAATCGTTCAAAGATCTTTCTATTTTTGCACTACTGACATCGTTTCAACAATTGATATGGAGATGGTCAGTTTTGAAAGTCAGTAAGTGGTGGTATGGCATTTAACTCATAAATATTCTGAAAACAAAATCCATCTAATTACTAGAAATTAACATTTCATTCAGTTTAAATGGGGCTGTCACCACTGGTATTGGTTTACTTATTGACTTAATGATTTCAAAAAAGAAAAAAAAATTCTTTAAAAACGTCACACTGTCACTGCAAGTGTTTTTAGTATGACATTCACTTGTCTAGTCAAAATAGAAAATAGAAACAAACATGAAAATACCTTCATGATCGACGATTGACTTGAAATTGTTATGTTTTCGTTTCTTGTTACACATGTTTTGGGATTTAATTTTTTCTTCTTTCTTTCTTTCTCTCTTTTTCTCTTTTAGTTTTAATGTATAGAATGGGGCTTTAAATAAAATAGAAATGTTTTTTATAATTTAAACTGACAGAATTATGTAAAACACTTAACGGGTTATAAAGGCGTTTTTCAACACTTGTTTTTCGACAGAGAATGTGTAAAAGAAGAAACACAATAAACGCTTCGTGCGTTAAAACCTAAAAATTTTAAACGAAAATGATTTGATTTTATGACTTGATTTCTATTGCCTAAACAACAAAAGACTTAAGCAATGGAATTGCTTAAAGATTTTTAAAAAAAAAACTAATTTTCAAGAGTAGGTAGTACATGGTAATTATGTTTATGGAAATTTGTATGCTTTCTAAAGCAAATAGAGCTGGTCACAGCTGATTTACAGGGTAATAGATTTAAAAATAAAATGCAGTTGCATTAACTTAAAGATTTATTGCAAAAATTTGAAAGTATAACGCCGAAAAAAATGTTAATTAAATGTCAAAAAGAAAATGCTGCTACCCAATAGGCATGCATTACGCCGCTTTCAAAATAGCCTGTAAAAATGTTAATTAAATGTCAAAAAACGCTGCAAAAATATTAATACTTAGATTCGGTTATTTGGTTATGGGTTATTTGAAGGCTATGGCACTTATTGTAATTTATTTGGAAAATATACTCTCTTTCTCTCTTCTTGTTTCTCAAAAATCTGTCGTTCGGAGTCGACTTTAAACTGTAGGTACCGCCACTTCTGCATAAAATTAACACACACAACATAAGTGGTGTGAGAAACTGCAGGCTTCTTGGGGACGATTGCTGTAGACTGGATATTTTAATCACCATTAGCAACTCATTTCCTTACCGTTCGCATCTTCCCTCTCTCTTTCCACTTTTCCTAAATAACCTGCACAATGCACTGCAAGAGTAGGGGTCATCCCCTGAGTACTGGTTTTATAAAAAAAAATCTACTTTGCTAAGGAGTGCCCATGAAAAAATTTTTATAATAATTTTTTTTTATAAGAAACTTTTCTGTACCAACTTTTTCTATAAAATTTTTTCAAAGTTTACTTTATAACGACTTTTCTTAAAAAAAAAACAACAAAAACTTTTCTTTATAAAAAGTTTTCTTTATAAAACTTTACTTAGTTATAAAATTATTCGAATCTTTATTGAAATAGCATAGGATATTGTTTCAGTTCTAAATACTTCCTAAATTAATCGGTCATTACAACCCTTTAGTAAGGATTACGACCTAGCTTCTTAAAGTCGATTCTGGACGACAGATAATTAAGAGGCTTTTGCTTTTATTTACTCTCCGAGTTCTTGCCAATTCTTTTTGTCTGAGTTGTCTGAGCTAGGGTTAGAACCAAGGGCTAATGTTTAATAAACCAATGCCCTATCTACTAGACTTTGTTCTAAGTTCTAAATAAAAAGAATTCAGTCTTCTGTTTTTGCTCTTGTATTCACAACATATTTATAGGATTCTTGTCTAGAGAAATAGGGAAAAATACGCCAAAACATATGGGCAATTCACATAAGCCCTTGTATCGTTGTATTCATTGTATTGCTGGATGAATATACAACAGTTTATGCCAATTTTGGATAATTTTTTTATAACAATTCGTTACACATTTTTTCATATGTTTTTAAAAAGTTGTATTGGTTTCATGCTATCAGTTTATGTAAATCCCAGTAACTAAGAAGAAGAATAAGAATACAAAATATTTTCTATGTAATTTAACTTTACTAATTCACTTTTTTCCATAATATTTTAAATTTTATTGCTTGAAAATCAAATTATGCTTACTAGTCTTATTTTTCTTATCGTTTTTTGACGTTTGGAATACGAAATCCTTAATACAGCAAAAAAAAAATGAGCGTTCACAAATAAAAAGTGTATTCAATACAACATACACGATACACGTGTGAATAGGCCAATAGTTGCAAAAAGTGCTAACAACGACAGGACAATGATAGCAGATAAAACAAATATTCAAACATAACAGAGGGTTAATATTTTGACTGTTTTTTGCAAGTCGCCCTAATGTAATAGATTGTGTATTGGCTTATTAGACATGAGGCTTCGGTTAAAAGCCAACATCAGATATCTCCAACAAAAGGAAATTGAATATTTCCTCGAACTTTCACTCTGCAGATTTCTGGTAAAAACTCTAAGAGTAAATAAAAATTGCCATTAGAAATTTCTACAAAGCCTACAGTTCGGAATCGACTTTAAACTGTCGATCCTGCCACTCATGAATAAAATTAACACACACACACACACCATAAGTGGTGTGAGAAGTTAGATCGTAATCGTGACTGAAGGGATTGTAATGACCAACAATGTACATATCGTCGTCGAAAATCCAAAATTCTGATTTTACAGCAGAAGTAAAATGAAGTAAAATATACTTCACTAGCAGATTGTAGCCGGCGTTGCGCGGGTTATAAAAATAACAATAAATAAAAATCCGGTTTCGAAACCGGCTTTTTAAAAAAATGTAATTTTGAAATTATTCGGAAACCGGTTTATTAGACAACCCAGTTTTTTTTTTAATACTCTAAGTCCTAAATATAAATGCATGCAATTTGTCCACTTTTCGCTACTTTCCCCCTTTTGGGACACCTTTTGGTTCAACTTTAGAAACGGATCACCTCCAATAGCTATTTGCGAAACATAATCAAGTTAAATTGTAAAAAAAATACCTTTAAAACAAATAAAACACAGCATTTATGCATAAAGTACTAACTTTTGCCCTTTTTTTTCTCCCTCTGACCCATTTTTTTCCTCTTTGGTTCAAAATTTTTAAAAGATTTATAGCCTATAACCCGCACCGACAAAAGCTCGATCAATATCCCAAATTTCAAGAAAATCGGTTTAAGTGTTCAGGCGTGATTGGGTATGCACTTAATTTGCCCGTTTTTGGCCCCTTTTACCCTTTTTTGGACCCCTTTTGGTTCAACTTTAGAAACGGATCACCTCCAATAGCTATTTGGGAAACATAATCATTCTAAATTGTAAAAAACTACCTATAAAACAAATAAAATACAACATTTATGCATAAAGTACTAATTTTTGCCCTATTTTCCCTCTGTCCTATTTTTTCCCCTTGGTTAAAAATTTTAAAACTTAAATTGGATTGCATCGAACATTTGAAAGAAAAATTAGTCAATTCGATTGAGCCGTTTTCTGATTGTAGGTAAATCACAAAAAGTGGGCGGGGTAAAATTTTCTTTTGATGAAAAGTGGCATTAATTTTTATATATTAGATATGGTACGCCATTTTGAATTGTTGACATAAAAACGTTATTTTTGGTCGCAAAATTCTAAAAATTGGTAGAAATATGTCAGATAATCAAAAACTCCATTTTTTTTTTTTTTTTTTTGATGATACGTACTTTTGGATTTTTGACGACGATATTTACATACAGTGAGTGACAAAAAGAATGGAAACTTTTTTAAAAATTTATTTATGTGTTCTAATCAGACAAAATTGCAAAGAAACAAATTGCAATTGCAGTTCATTAGTATGCATAAAAAAAAAGAAAAACGTTATATTACTGAAGTGTTGAAACCTTCTCCAAAATGATAAGTGTTTACATTTCTTGACTCAAAAAATGTTCTAATAATTTTTGAAAGTTCTGATTAGTTAAGTTCATATTTATCACATATTGTTCCTTTTTTTCTGAAATTCAGCATTAAAATCATTTTTTACGTATTTCTTAAGAATATTTTGAATTTTTTGTACAATTTTGAAAAAGTTTCCATTGTTTTGTCACCCACTGTATATATTTATTCATTACATCTTAAACAATTTTACCACTAATTTCAGATTCTATAAAGAAATAAATACCAACATTTTTTCGTGGGCACTCCTTATTGGAAAAATATTTTGTGTTTTAAAGAATATTTGAAAACAAATTCAAAATGTTTTTTTTTATACAAAATTTCAAAAAATTAACAAAATATTTGCACGATTTTATTATCTTTAAATAAAATTTTAAAAAAGTTAAACATTCCATCCTTTTTTTGTACGGCCACTCTATTTTCTCACAAAATCTGGAACAATTTATAACCTTCACCATTTATGTTCATGAACATTAAATTACATTAGACTGAACCATTTGCTGTACAGACGGGGGGGCACATTAATTTGAAATTATTTAGACCAGAAAATTTGTATCGTTTGTGATAAAAATCAAAAACCACAAAAAACACAAGACAATCAAAAACAGCAAAATAAGAGAATTTGCAAACACTAACCGAAAAAGTGGAAAATAGAAAACAAAAAAATAAAAAAAAAAGAAACTGATTTGTAAACAAACCTAAATGAGGTTAAGCTAATATGAAACAAAAGAAAGGGGGGAAGGAGGGAAATGAAAAATGTTGTAAATACCTGGCAAATATTTAATATGAATTGCAATTGTAATCTGCAAACGAACATCTTATTTCAAAACAGCAAAGCTAACAATCCAGACACGTTAACGATCATAATTCTTTCATTTTTACTTTAAATTTAATTTCTTTAAAATTAAAAACTCTTTACGTTTATATCGCTGATAAGTTTACTTTAATATTTCTTTTCTTTTTCATTTTTTTCTTTTTCTTCACTTTTGAAAACCAATTCAAAAACAAAATCAATAGACGACAAATATCAACCTCAAGTGAAGTATAGAAAATCATGCATGAAAAAATTAGATCTGCGAGATTTTTGTGTCTTCTCGCTTAACCCAGATACTCAATAAACCATGAATTGAAAGTAAAACATGTGCAATTGCTGTTGCTATTGCTGTTCGTATTGCCATCGCTCTATCTGTTTTATTATTGTATGATGTTATGTTAAACAACAACAACAACAAATATTTTCTTTACCATGACAAAAGAACAACACATTATTGTTTGCAGCTTAATATGCAGTAACAGCAGCAACTAACAACTAGTAATAGCAACAATATGACCAATTCAATAACAACTTGTACTAGCCTACTATGTACTCCCTCATCACCAGAAATTTTTTTTCGTTTCTTGTGAAATATGAATTGATTGGAGAGAATTTGTTAAACAAGTTTGGAATAAAAAAAAAACAAGAGATTGAAAAACAACATCCACTAAAAACATAAAAGTTATGATTGATCAAACCCGACCATAGAATATGCCTTATACTACACAGCAAACCTTTTAGAATAGTTTGCTTTGCTAGCATTATTTTATCCTGATTGTTCAATAAGTTTTTTTTTTAATACAAATATTTAAGCTCGAATCCATAAGGATCAGAGATCAGCAACGAGTATTCAAAACGATCAGTAGATTCGAGTCATTCATACTTCCTTTAATATCATACTCATACTACTCATGCTCAAAGTTGAAAGTACTCGTCGTACTCATACTTAACAATACGCCTGATGTTATTGACTTCGACTCGTCTCTACATAAAATTTACACGAAGCACAAAATAAGTATGATTCGCGTACGGGCACTGCAATACTCACAAGAAGATTGTATGTATGCTTTGCTTGTTGTCTTTCGTCTTTCCTTTCTTCTTTGTTTGTATATGCAACAACTGTAAATTTTGATGAATGATTCGAATCACTTGTAAATATTATAAGTATTTTTCTAAATTTATGAATCAGAATGAGTTGACGTATGAATCAAACATATTGCGAATGTTGTGAGTTTGATGTCAACGTTGTACTCATACTTATAGCCACCCTGTACTTATAAATCAATGTTGTAGCGAGTACGAATGAATCAAAGTAGTTGAATTTCAATTCTGTTGATTCACTCATACTCAAAATTGCATGAATACTTATGAGTAGCGGGAAAAATGATTCATTGCTGATCTCTGGTGTAGTGAAAAGAAAGCTTAAAATGCTAGTTATTATACGGTTTCGTTAGTCAAAACCTGCATGAGTACTTATGAATAGCGGAAAAATGATTCAGTGGTGAACTCTGATAAGGATCCGTAACAATCACAAAGCGATCCTTCATAAAGGCAAAAATTCGTACCACGATTAATAATGGGACCACACATTATCTACGAATTCATAAAACATGACTCGACGATAGTCTAGGTCGTTTATGGATTTATTTTTCCCTGGCAATCAAAGTGCCTTCTGAAAGAATTTTACAAAATTCTGCAGAGTAGAATAGGACTGATCATTTTATTTGACTTTAATGTGATGAACTATTTAAAATTTATTTTCTTATAGAAAGTAAGACGGCTTTCCTTTAGTAGACAACCTATTTGTAAATCCAAGTAGACAGAAAGTAATTATAATTCCATCAACGTATTCAACATAAGATTTTACTAAAGATGTCGCGCACCACAGAGATCATACACATGACACTACCTGTGGTTACGTAAGGTAGGGTAAATGAAAAATGGAAATCATATTATAAAATTGATATCAATTCGTTGTCAATTTGAATACAATAAATTACATTTATTGGCTGCATTGTATTATTCAAGGTTCATAATAGGAATGAAACCTTATGTTATGAGCAAATGGAAATCGTAATTGGCAAGAAAATGTATAATAATGAGCAAGAACTATTGGAATAATGGATTTAAAATAAGCTGTGGATAAAATATAAATTGTTGCTTTAAATCATAACTTAGGCCATGACAAAGTTGTAAACAAGAAAAACCTCAAAGAGAGTTCAATAGGGCCCGATATAAAAGATACGTTTAAACGGAAATAGAATGAAACTGGCCATATTGTGAAAATAGTCTCTTAGCGTTAGCGTTATTTGTACAATAACTTCAGACTTGATGTTGACCACTTATCCGCATTGCCTTAGATTTATGGGCACTCATAATTTGTTCGACATTCGGCTATCTCAGTTAGCCATATTACTGGTGACTAGTAAGATAGTAAAATTCATGCCACACTGTGATGATGTAATTAAATAGACACACACACACAGTCTAGTGTCATGAAGCCTCATATTCTTCGGCTTCTCCTATACTTGTCTTCGAATAAATTTCTAGGAAGCTGTTCATACGTGATTTAATTTTGATGGGATGTTATGAAACAAACTTGGTAGTACCCCTGAAATTATTCTAGACCAAAGACAATAGGTTTCAAAAAGGTTTCAAATCATACGATTGATCAATCATATGAATCATCAATCATAATATTAATCAATCAATCATACGATTGATCAATCATATGAATAATCAATCATTTGAATTATCAATCATGCGAATAATTAATCATTAATTAATTAATAATGATCATATGAATTTTCAATCATATGAATGATAAATAATATATCAATCATATGAACGATCAATCATATGAAATATCAATCATACGAATAATCAATCATATGAATCATCAACCATATGAATCATCAATCATATGAATCAACAATCATATGAATCATCAATCATATGAATCATCAATCATATGAATCATCAATCATATGAATCATCAATCATATGAATCATCAATCACATGAATCATCAATCACATAAATAATCAATCATTTAAATGATCAATCATATAAATGACCAATCATTTGAATGATCAATCATATAAATGATCAATCATATAAATGATCAATCAAGCATTTAAAACATTCAGAGCCAAAGCCATCAAATTGGTTGAGTTGCATTCGTGTTAAGAGAAGTAACTCGCTTTAAATTCAGCATGCCCCGCAAAAACTATAAACAAGTTGGCGATGAAGCACAATTTCTATAATTTTTTAACGTGATAACAACAGCTGTATTGTTTTGTAGAGTCAAGTAGAATTCCGCTTTAAAGTCCAGTAACCCTGACGAATCTCAGGATACTGTTTAATATCAGCAAAAGTATCTTTCAAAATATTTTAAAGCAGCTCAGGTTTTAGATAAATATTCTATGGGTTTGGTCTCATCATATAATATATAAAATGCAATTGAATCGATTACTATTCTGATAAATCAATCAATCTAACGTACTCATTCCAAAAAAGCAGGTTCAATCCTATCAGCAGAATAATATATCAGCCTTCGAAATGGTTTATCCTTTTTTCTTTAATAACATTTGTAACCAAGTTAGGTCGGTCATTCGTAAAAGAAATTATAAACAGATTGGAATTGTTATCTTATTACCAATTTCCCTGGAAAAAGCATCAAATTTAGAAGCTTAGATTCTGCTTTTATGGAGCATTATTTAAAAAATAATAAAATTCACAGCAGCCCATAATGTCAAACAAACATATTTCAATATGAGTTATGAAAAGAAAGATACTGATTGACTATTCATATCTCTTATGTATTGACGTTAGTGTATTGGCGTTTGTGTATTGACGTTTATGTATTGGCGTTTGACGTTTACAAGCGCTTTTATGTACTTTTAAAGCTCTTTGTTTAGTTGTTATAACATTTAAATTTTTCTGTCTTTTATGTTCTGTTTGACGATTAATGGCACTATTAACTGTGTGTGCCTAAACTAGAAGAGTGACATTTTAATGGACTCATTGAGCGCACCTTAATAATAAAAATTTATGCGTGTTTTTTAAGTATCTACTAACTACCTGTGTTTAGTTTATTTTTTTACTTTTAAAACTCTAATTTTTAGCATGTAACTGTTAAATAATTTTTATTTTCTGAATACATATTTACATGGCACAACTTATACACGCCAACTTAAAACTAAACGGCGGCCTTTTTAAGTGATGCTAATATCTGAAGATGATTTATTACGATACTCTTGATTGACCATAGTTTATGCTCGTTATACAAGCATAAAAATATAATTTATTGATATTCTATTTAAATATTTATCTGAGAAAATAAGTTTCACTTTTATTTTTTATAGAAAATATCGCATTTGCTTGCTCTGTCTAAACGGAAATCTAATCAATCAAGCGGAAACTTGAGTTGAAACCAAAAACTCTTTACAATTTCCAGTTTGACAGTTTGTTGTTTGCTTTGTTCGTGCGGTCGGTCCCTTATATTATAATTTTTCTTTATTTTTTCTTTCATTTTCTAAGAAATTATTTATTTTGTATCTTTTTTCTTCAAAAATGCTTTCTTTTTTCCAGTTTTAAAGCGGGTTTTAATAAGAGATTTTTTCTTATTCTCTTATATTCAACGAACGCCGTTAAGTTTTAGTTCAGTTAAGCTCGATTTTCTATATCCATCGTATTGTGAGTTTAATTTCTAGTTCAATGCCAACAATATTAGACAGACAGACACTCTCTACCACTTTTGTTTTGTTTTATATTATATTTGTTGTTGTTTTATAATCAAAGTTTCCATAGAGTTTTCCCTAAAGGTTAATTTCGATTTTCTTTTCGATTGTTGTGGCCTTAATAGCCTAATTATGTGGTCGGTTTATAAAAGCAAATGTTTTGGTTTAATCCGCTTGAAAATGAAACAAATTGACCATCTATTGTGAAAATATATAAGAATGCATGGCTTAAAATAACAGCAAAAGTTTTCTGTGCTTATTATGAGGCATTTTTATTTAATCCAAGAGTTCTATTTGGAACTCATAATGGACAAAAGAAACGAAAGTTAAAATTTTACTTTCTTATTCTTATTTAAGTTAAAAAACTGCTTTCAAAATTCAGTACAATAGTACTTAACAATGAGGAGTTATGATTGAAGAACGGTACTTAGAATCTAAATCTTTAGTTCATGCTTGATGGCAATGTTTTCGGAAAGTTTATATTTGTACGAATAAATAATATAATGTCCTCCATTCAATATTTTACTTATTTAAAATATACAGTCTGGGTCATGCTTGACAATGAATCTGTCTTTAGTTCAAGCATTTCTATGCTTGATGGCAATGTTTTCAGAAAGTTTATATTTATACGAATAAATAATATAATGTCCTCCATTCAATATTTTATTTATTTAAAATGTATGCATTCCGAGTTATGCTTGACAATGAATTTGTCTTTAGTTCAAGCATTTCTATGCTTGATGGCAATGTTTTCAGAAAGTTTATATTTGTACGAATAAATAATATAATGTCCTCCATTCAATATTTTAAAATATACAGTCCGGGTCATGCTTGACAATGAATTTGTCTTTAGTTCAAGCATTTCTATGCTTGATGGCAATGTTTTCAGAAAGTTTATATTTGTACGAATAAATAATATAATGTCCTCCATTCAATATTTTACTTATTTGTTACGGCCATTTTAAGGGAATACCGTAAAATATACGAAACATACCGTACGGATCATGCTTGACAATGAATTTGTCTTCTATGATGCCCAAAATCCCAGCATTTCATGATACCTCAAGAGGTAAATCAGATTAGTTGAGAATACATACCCGACTATAGAGGATCGTAATGTGAGGACACTAGACTTTAGATCGTCCTTTATAAAATCGACTGTAATACTGCCAACGTCTTGGATCTATAGACTTCGAATAGATTTATGGCTCTATAGGACGGCTATAGATTGGTAGAAATGGTATTATACGATAAGGTAGCTTTACTGTAAGTTCTCTAGAGAATCCTGGTCACACCATACGATGAATATGACTTCAATTACAGTGGAACTTCAATAAATTGAATCACCATTATCCAAAAAAGAAAAAAAAACTTCAACTTATAGAAACTGCAAGTTAAAGAAGCAAAACTTGTGCGAATTTCTCTCTAAGATGCTGTTGCTGTGCTTCAACTTATAGAAAATCCAAGTAATAGGAGTTCAAGTTATCGAAGTTCGACTGTATGTTAAGCCTTAAACAATCTAGAAAGGTTATCTATTGTATTATGTTTAGAGATTAATAGAATATGGATAATTTATGGAATATATCTTCAATATTATCAAGGCAATCCTAGAGTCTATTAAGTATTATTAAGTTACATGGATAATAACATCAAAGAAAAAGAAACTTTGAAATTTCTCAAAGCGGGGAATTCCCACTACATCTATGGAATTTTACAGTTATTGGTTTGCTTACACCTAAGGGAATACCATTACTACAACACTATGATGATCTTGAACCAGAGTATTAGAGGGAACGTGATGTTGAAAGATAAATAGATTTGAGTTTTAAACATATTTAATTGGGGGTTTTGTGAGAGATGGAAGAATAGAAGTAAATCGTGTTTAAGCCTAAATAACAATTAAAATTAAGCCGACATTAGTATTTATTTTAATTCTAATAATAAGATATTATTTTGCTATTTTTATTAATTCTTTTTCATTTTTTCTTTTGTTACAGGTACGTGAAATATCTAATAATAATGTCTTCTAAAAGGTATTTTAAAACGTTTGTGTAGTTAGTATTTTAAAAATCATAAAATCTTTGAAAACAATATTTACTTTCCAATCTTTTATATTTACATTTTAAAATTAAACTATTGAAAACGTATCACAAAGTATCGAAAACTTGGTAGCAGAGGGTTAAAAACTTAAAATGAAAATATTGGTAAAACAGTGGCAGTGAAAAACTCATTCAAAATCCTTAAAACTTTGATACTTTCTTACAAATATTTTCTTGTTAATCCCAATTTTCAATTTATTATTGCATAAAAACTTCAATATTAAATCAAAAAATCAATTTCTATTGCAATATTGCACACAATATTATGGATAATGTTTGCCTTTTAAAATGCTTTTTAAAAAATATTTCTTTGCCTTTTTTGAAAGCATTTCCTTGTGCCATTCATTTGAAATCGTTAAAATCATTTTTATAAACTTCTCTTCTGCAAATAACAATTTGATTTTGATTGATGGCGTTTTCTTTTAAGATGTGTTTTTGCTTCGTTTCGTTTTGCATTTTTTTTATGCCATCGAATAGCACACAATAAATTTTTATTTTTATTCCTGCCATTACATTGAAATTTTTTTGAAAATGGGTTTTATTTTTGAAAATTGAATTTTAAAATAGAAAACGCCAACTGGGATGAATGGAAAACTTTCAGGAGGTGGAGGAGGAAAACAAACACAAATAGCCAAGCGTTTGAAAGTGTAATTTGTTCAATGTTTAAAACAATTTTAGAGTTGTTTGGTAAAGTCAAAACAGTTTGATTAATGAACATATTAAGTACAGTTAAGTAGTGTTCTACCTCGCATTGATAAATGGTTTGAAACTATGTTTTTAGTTCATTCACAAACCAATAATATTTTGAACTTAGGAGTAAACCTAACTTATGTAAACTAAAGTTTAAATTGTATTTATTTTAATAGGAAGGAGTTAAAAAGATTATTGTCATACATACACGCATACATATTTAGCCATTACAACCCTTCAGTCAGGATAACAACCTAGTTTCTTGCACCACTTTTGTTGTTAATTTTATACATGAGTAGTTTAAATTCGTCAGATTTTTGAGAAGCTTTTCATAGCAATGTTATTTACTATCAGAGCTTTTGCTGTGAACAAGGAAGTTTTTCCATATTTAGTTTTGTTTAAGCCGTCTGACCTGGAGATTGAACCATGGTCTTACGTGTAATAAATCACAACACTACCTTTTATACTACGGCGACTTCAATTTTTGCCAAACATACTCTTAATTTAATGGGAATTGTGAAATAAGCATTTTTGGAATCATGACTCTAATACTACGTTCAGATATGCCCTTTTATTAAGTCAATATTCGATTTATTGAGTACAATATTTTAAGTGTTCAGACAAACCAATACACGCAGTTCAGCTGTTTATTCAATATTCATTTAATGGCTGGTAAACAAAACAGCGGGTTTTTTTTTATCATTTGAAAGTGTTCGGAAAACTGTAATATGCTCACTGAACGTTCTTATGACAGTGCTGTATTTTAAGTTTTACTCAATATTATCACAATTTACGTATTTATTGCGCAATAACTAATTGAATCTTCATATTAAATATTGAGCTCAATAATAGCGTTTATTGCGAACATATCGTTGAATTAAAACTGAAAACTGCAAACATTGAAAGAACTCTTTTAAAGTCAGTATTATATCCTTCTTTTTTTCATTGGACAAAGTTGACCAATTGGTCTTAAGATTTCTTTATTTGTTAACTGAATATGAACCTCAATAGCATTAGCACGGGCAAAGGAAATCCTATAGTTTTATGGAAAAAATGCAAACAGAATATAATTTTATTCCTTTTTGCCTTTGAGTAGAATGTGCGCATAAAATTTAACATTTATGAGATACCATCTGACCCCTAAAGACCATTCCGTCATCCGCAGTCATAGCAGCCAGCTACAAAGTCATGCTATGCATAGAAAAGTTGATACAGGCTACTTTACTTCATTTTTTCTGTATTTTTTTTTTACCAAAAAAAAAAAAGAAGAAAAGAGTTTTAAAATAAAAATATTATTTATGCTTACAAAGAGGATTCAACTTTTACAAGCCAAAAGTAATGGCAGCCAGCAGTAGCCCCAGCCCCACAACCACTTTAGGAAACAAGAGAAAAAGAAGAGAAATTTTAAAATGCAACCAGCATCGCTGTAAAATAAAAGAAACCCTCATGATATTATTACAGCGACAACAACAAACAAATACAAATAATATGCATGTTGCAAGCACACTTAGAGACCTGTGACAGGCAACATGCTTCCTTAAGCTGCAAGTAAACTACTATGCATGTGCCACAGAGCTGCATTAAATGTAAGAAATTCATGTATTCAGTATGTTAAATCAACGATTAGCAATTCAAAATTTTAACAAGACAAATCTATGAGTCCAACAACAGGAAGCACAATAATGCACAGAACACAACAAGGACGACATAGCACATGAAAAACGAAAACGACAACAACAAATCGTCTCACTAAAATCACCAATTGTTGCAACTATTGCTTATGGAGGTAAAGAAAACAACAAAAACAGAAATTATTACATGAAAATTGCTTAATTTAACCCTTGACTGCAGCTGCAGTCATTTAGATTTAGATTTTATATCACAAACCTTATAGGAAATATCAACAAATGTTAAAAGAAGTAAATTATTGTTAAATGGCACGAGCCACGCCCATTTTATAGGCAAACAATGTTTGGATGGATGGCTCATTGCCAACCTGAATCATTAATAGAGTTTTCTAATAGCTCCAGTATCTGTCAAGCGGTGATCATGGGTATCAAAGAAGCATATTAACTCCTAAATTATATCACAGAGTGTGCCCGCATCTGTATTCGCTTTGATAACTAGAGGGCTACTCCTGCCCTATTCTGGCAATACTGTCATCACACTGATAACGTACTTTTGTTGTGTGTGTTAATTTTATACACAAGTGGCGGTACCTAGAGTTTAAAATCGATTCCAAACGATAGATTTTTGAGAAATTTTTTAATGGCAATCTTATTTTTCGTAGAAATCTGCTGAGAGGAAGTCGCCGAATAAACATTTTTTCATATTTCATTTTGTTGGAGATGCTTGAACCGAGGCCTCACGTCTAATAAGCCAACACACTAGCTATTCGACTACGGCAACTTCACATTGGTAAGGAATGCACAAATTAATAGAAGACCCTCATACATAATTGGTCATTAGAACCCATCAGTCAGGATTATTGACCTAGTTTCTCACACCATTTATGCTGTGTGTGTTAATTTTATACACGAGTAGCGGGACCTACAGTTTAAAGTCGACTACGAACGACAAATTTTATGAGAAAAAGTTTTCATGGCATTTTTTTATTTACTCTCAAAGTTTTTGCCAGAAATCTGCTGAGAGGAAATCGCCGAAAAAATCTTTTTGTATTTTGTTTTGATGTCTGGCTTGGGACAGACCCTCAGCCTATTTATTATATTCGGAGGACGTTCATGGGAGTATCAGACCACGAAAGCTTCTAAAGGAAAGTACAAACGGACGATTTAGCCAATTACTACATAGAAAGAGCCAACTGCAGACGGAGACCTCTGCAGTCTCTCTGCATTGCATGGGATTTCGAAACTTACTTAATCCGAGTACGCCATCAGCTGATCTATTTTACTCACAAGTCAGAGTAGAAAAGGTGAACCCAGACTGGCGTAGGTTTTTACCACACGTTTGCGAATTAATGATCAACCCATTAGACTGGACACTTTACGATATCGTCTCTTTCTTAGCTGCTGTTCAGCCGTAGGACCTTTGCCTTATGACCTTTGACAAGTGTTTCCTGTACTATTTAATGTGTTAGAAGTACAGTAAGACCACGCTTAACGATATCCCCCACGGGGATACGTTCCAATAAGTTCCAGCTCTAAACGAAACAACGTTAAAGAGGCAATTTAACACGTACATATAAAATACAGTTGGAATCTTTATTTTGGAGAGACTAATAAAAGAGTTTTGAAAAAGATTTGCATGGTTGGTGCATGGCCGTTGCATTTACACGATTATACATCAAGTAACAATACAGTGTGCGATTTAGGGGAATCCCAATAGTACAACGTAATACGGAAACAGTGTTAATCGGGTTTAGCGGGGTCTAACTGTACAGAGTATTGTTGCAGGCCAACAGCACAGATACCGCGTTCTAATGACCTATAAACTTTGAACGGATTTAGAGTTTGAAATTGGATTAATCGGATTTATATTCACTAAATCATTATAATTATAATATTCGCAAATACATATCGACGCCTCCATTCTATAAGGTTCTAAGTGTACTTAGAACGTTTTTAATGTTCTTGCATTTTTAAATTCTACGTTTCCGAACTTAAATAATGTAAAAATTTAATTAAGATGCGCCCATCCGTTCCGAAGTTATAGGGAAAAATCTACTTAGAATACAAATATAGGCTTAAGGCGCTTGAAAACTTTGAGAGCTCATAACTCAAAATACACTTTGTCGACTTAGAATGTTATTAGAACGGAGATGTCGATATTTCGACCTAGCTTTTCATACCACTTAGGATGCGTGCGTTAATGTTATACACAAGTCGCGGGGCCTACTATTTAAAGTTGACTTTGAACGACAGTTTTTTGGAAACCTTTTCATAGCAATTTTATTTAACTTCAGAATTTTTGGCCAGAAATCTGTTAAGAGGAAGTCGCCGAAGAAATAATTTCATATTTTCCTTTTGATGCCTTACCAGGGGTTTGAACTATGGCCTTACGTCTAATAGGCCAGCAGACTACTTGCTAGACTATGGAGTGAACATAAGCAGCATAATTCTTTAAATATTTCCAGCAAAATTAAAGGCTTCGATTTTATCGAATGAGTGTTTATGGATATTTATGGTGGTTTAATGTTACTATTAAGAGTTTCCCAAGGGGGAAATAAAATTCTTGGAATTTTATGGAAGACTAATCTGTGAAAGAAAATTTTTAATCGTTTCTAATTTGGGAAAACCTTTAATGTACTTTGAAAAGTTGCTATTAAATCTACAAACATACATTAAAAATTAAAGAGTATTGTGTTTGAAGTTTTCAAAAGGGATAAATCGAGATACTGTAAGACCCCGTTTAACTCTGTTTCAGTATTACGCGGTAGTATTTAGATTCCTCTAAATCGCGCGTTGTATTGATACTTGTGGTGCACTATATAGCGACAGTGAATGCTACGTATCTTCTTGAATGCTCTTTTGTTACCCTGTCCAGAACAAAGATTCCAACTGTATTTTCCGAAGTTCCAATGTATTTATATATGTCCGTGTTAAACTGCCTCCTTTAACGCTGTTTCGTTTATCCCACGCGTTAAGCGGGGTCTTATTGTATTCTTTACTTTCAACAAAAATGTATTGTAGACGTGGTATTTCAAGTTGGTTGTCTTTGTGGAAAAGTCGCCGTAGTCTAGTGGGTAGTGTGTTGGCTTATTAGACAAAAGGCCCGGGTTCGTATCCCAGGTCAGACATCAAAACGAAAAAACATTTCTTCGGCGACTTCCTCTCAGCAGATTTCTGGCAAAGACTTTGAGAGTAAATAAAATTGCCATGAAAAGCTTCTCAAAAATCTGTCGTTCGAAGTCAACTTTAAACTGTAGGTCCCCCGCCACTCATGTATAAAATTAACGCACACAACATAAGTGGTGTGAGAAGCTAGGTCGTAATCCTGACTGAAGGGTTGTAATGGCCAATTATGTATGTATGTGTCTTTGTGAAAAACAGCAATAAATTCAAAAATCAAGCAATTTAACAGATTCACTGTGTTATTTGATTCTTTAACTTTTATTTTGAAACTCATGCTATGGAATACCCTGTAAATAAGTTGAACATCAACTCATACATTCACTACATACTCTGCTTGTTGACCGTGAAAATCTTCTTCTATTTCACTATTTTAACTCTTTATTTAAGCCCACATAATGTACTTCTTTATCACGATAATGTTTCTTGTAATTCTTGTAACATTTCCTTTGTTGTAGTGGCTGATTAATTCTTCTTCCCAAAGAATAAAAAAAAAGAAGAAGAAAACCTTAATGGTCCTCAGCCAATGTACCATATGAATGTGCAACACATATGTAGCAAGGTTTTATGCTGGCCTTTTGGGTTTACACGGATAGCTTTTTAAATCATCATAATGACTTAAAGGATTAAAATCATCATTAGTACGCTAAAGTATAAATTTCATGTTCATGGGCTGTGTAAAGCATTTGCCATTTGCTTTGCAACAAGGAAACTAGATTAATGAACCAATCAAATGAAAAAAAAAATAAAAAATAAAACAAAATCCCAGGGATTAATACAAAGAAATGAAAGCAAAAAAATACATTGAAAACACAAAAGACTTTTGAAAAAATTCAAGTTGGATAAGCATTTTACAAGCCGAATTAATTTAAAGGTTTTATCCACATAATATCGTATATAAAACATTTATGCTAGGAAAACCTTGTTTTATAAAGAAAAGGGCTCTTGGTATTCATACCTCTACAAAAAATAACACTTTATATAAAATTACCCTGTCTTCATTAGTACTTTACCAAAAGAGGCCTTACCTGCCCATCATTGTTTGTCGGCTAAAAGATTAAAACCATAAGCAGACATTTGGCTTTGTTGTAAAAAGGAAAAAGGGCGTTAATTATTAAGAGTCACGTGTAAGTTCATTTTCTTTTACATGACATTTTGAGTTATTTTGAGGAATTTATCAAGTGCAATATTAGTACGTGGCTAAGGTTTTACAATAAAGTTGTTACCAAAGAAAGTATGATGATAGTGATGCCCAGTTCTAAGAAGCTTAAGTTTCCTGGAAGCTAAAGTCAATTGGTTTTATATGAAAAGGTTGTTGCGCAAAGTACAAACTAAAGTTTTAGTTACTGTTTAACAGCTGTTAATAAAATCACTTGTTACCAGGTTTGTACGAAGGAGTACTCACTCTGTCGTAATTGAACAGAATTTATTTTCAACAACGATGACTTTAAACGATCTGCAAACACCAGCACATACCGGAATATGATGTTTGCAAAAACAGTTCCAACTAGACAGAAAATGAATCTAGTGGGCTGGATTTCCATGGTATAAAGAATTCTAAAACACTTTTCGTTGCGGTCAGGCGTTACTTAGCTATCGGAAACGAAGTGTAATATCGTAGACAAAGAAAATAGTTCATCGTCAAAAAAAAAAAATGCAAGTCAATGAAAAAAGGGAAAGTAGTGTAAAAAATGCAAATCACCGAAAAAAATGCAAGTCATCGAAAACAAGGCAAGTTATCGAAAAAATGCATGTTATCGAAAAAATACATGTTATCGAAAAAATGCATGTTATCGAAAAATATGCAAGTCATCGACCAAAAAATTCAAATTATCAGCATAAAATGGACAGTATTGACCCAAAAATGCAAATAATTGATCAGAAATGCAAGTCATCGACTAAAAAATACAATTCATCCCTCACAATTCCATTTTATATTTGAGTTTAAACGATTGATTTTTGCGATTTGTAGTTGCTTAGGATGATCGGAGATCCCGGCAATGAAGCTAATATAGGTGACATAATCATAATATCATTGACAAAAAAAGCAACCCATCAAAAAAACTGCATGTAATCGAAAAAAACGCAATACGTCAAAAAAAAGCATATCATCCCCCACAATGCTATTTTTTATCCGATTTTGAACGATTTTGGTGGTCGGTTATTTAAAATCGGAGATCCTGGCGATGAAGCTAATGTAGACGACAAAATCATAATATCATCCACAAAAAAAAGTAGTTTATCATCAAAAAGCTGCATGTCATCGAAAAAAATGGATGTCATCGAAAAAAATGCATGCATATTGCATGCATGCAATAAATTCAAATCATCGACATAAAATACATGTTATCGACAAAAAAATTTAAGAAATCAATCAAAAATGTAAGTCATTGACTAAAAAATGCGGTTCATCCCCCACACAGCCATTTTTCATCAGATTTTGAACGATTTTGGTGGTTGGTCGTTATTTAAAATCGGAGATCCCGGCGATGAAGCTGATGTAGACGACAAAATCATAATATCATCGACAAAAAAGTAGTTAATCGTCAAAAAACTGCATGTCATCGAAAAAAAAAATGCATGTCATCAAAAAAATGCAAGTCATCGAAAAAAAAATGCAAGGCATTGACCAATAAATTCAAATCATCGACATAAAATACATGTTATCCGCAAAAAAAATTTAAGAAATCAACCAAAAATGTAAGTTATTGACTAAAAAATGCAATTCATCCCCCACAATGCTATTTTTTATCCGATTTTGAACGTTGCTTAAAATCGGAGATCTCGCGGATGAAACTGCTAAAGATAACAAAATCATACATCATCGACAAAAAAGTGGTTCATCGTCAAAAAAAAAAAAAATGCAAGGCACCGAAAAACATTAATGTCACCAAAAAAATGCAAGTCATTGAGCAAAAAATTCAAATTATCGACATAAAATGGGCGTTATCAACCAAAAAAAAAAATTTGGGACATCAACCAAAAATACAAGTTAACGACCAAAAATGCATGTTCATACCCCACAATTCCATTTTTTTTTTTTAATCCAATATTGACTGATTCTATACACTTTTTTGGCTTTGTCTTGAAATACAAAAAGTAAAATAACTCTTGCGGTCACATACCACCAAGGACAACAGCAACAGGGTTGTATTATTATTATTATGCTACTAGAACGGAATGTGCTTTAATAAAATTACTGGACTACATCCAAAAGAACGTATAATCAGGCAATTATTTTTGAACCATGCGCCAAACTAGAATTTTACATTCTCAAACATTGTTATCTTACATAAGACCGGGTGTTGTGTTGTTCAGGCACCTCGGGTTCTTGTGTTACTATTATCCTCAGTTTTTATGTTACAAAATCTTTTTCAATTTAATTGAAATTTTATATTCGAAAAAAACCAAACAAAGTGTATGAAGAAATGGACATTATTCAAGAGGTGTCTATTCTATATTTGGAATAAAATGAATATTTTTTGTAATTAATGAATATGTGGTATATGAGAGTCTACTGCAACTACATATTAAAGAAATAAATTTCTATTGAAATATAAAAAAACTATTATAAACGCTATTGGCAGTTAAATTTATTTTTAAGATACTACTGCTGAGACACATCAAATGAAATTGTAATTCAAGAAATTAATGCTCAAACCAGTAGAAAGAAAGTTGAATAAACAAGCTAATAAACCACCCTCTCCACATGGCATCTCATTCTTATTACTTGTCCGATGAAAGCTAAGTTTTTCTGGAAAGTACTGCACAAAAACCAACTATAGCCTAAAAACACTTGGAGGTCATTAGTTTCTAACATGAATTTTAATTATGATTGATAGAAAAATTTACCGTAAATTGTAATTCTTTTATTGTTATTATTATTGTTGTGTTTTATTTCATTCTATTTTTTATTTCTTCTATTTTCTTTTCAATTTGTTACAATATTTTCAATTAAAATCCTCTCAGCAGTGTAAAGGCAGTTTCAAGTTTAAAAACCGGGCAAGCGGGTAACGTACAATATAATGCCGTTAAGATAAGAAATAAAAATAAAACAAATGTTAGCGGTAGATCTACAATACACACATACAAATACAAATACAACAGCATTTCAAAAAGTGAGATACAAATGCAGCAATCACCTGTACAGATAGATACGATTTAAAAGATACAACAGGTACACGTATTTTAAGAAACATGATTGATTTCATGCCGTAATAATCGTTTGTTGTTTTCCTTGATTTTTTATGTTTTTTTTTTTCTTTTCTTTGCTTCTCTAAGTTTTCATAACAATTATTTGAAAAATAAAACCCCACCATTGGAAAGAAAAAGAAAAATCTATACAGGTTGGCATCGGAAAAATTTATGTGATTTTTTTTTTTATTAGATTTCATTAATTTTTTATTGTTTAATAAGATTGTCTTTATTTTTTTCACTTCCAATTAATTTTCTTCTTGTTCTGTGTATTTCATTAACATATAAATCGTTACAGTTCTAACACCTTAAGGCTATTACGGTCTATATGCCTTGTGTATCTGTCTTGTTGCATTATATATAGCCAGCCTTCATCAACGTCATTGTTTGGTAATGGATTTTGTAAACATTATGGTTCCACTAATTAATCATAAAGAATTAATGGGTAAAGCAATTATTTTAGATCATTTATGGTCATATTTCTTAAGTTTAATTACATGGCTTTTAATAACGCCAATCAAAAGAACATTTTCTTCTATTTAATGTTCCACAATACACAGTCTTAGCACACATACGTTACGTTCGTTATATTTTTAATGGACTCTGAGAGGAATTCCATTCAAACAAAAGTGCAGTTATTTTGAGAATTTAAAATTCAATTGTTAATCATTTTCAGAGACAATATAACGTACCGTATAGAAAGATGAAATAAAAATTATTTTAAATTGTCTTAAACTTGGCTTTAAGACAGTACCGTTTAGATCAAATGAAGATATCTGATCAAATTCAATGTTCCGAAACGTAAAGAAAAATCTACAGTATGAAAACGTTATGAAAACCACCTTTCGATTCACAAATACTAGTCGCAATATTAGAAACTGTTCATGTCAAAACTTGACCCAAATCAGCTTTTTGAACTGCTTGACGATTATCCGAATTGCTTAATATTTAAAAAAAAAAAGTTGGTAAAACACATAATACGGTGTTCAGATGTGTGCGCAATAAAAACCATTATTGAGCTCAATATTTCATCTAAAGTTTCAATTAATTGCTTAATATTTAAAAAAAAAACAAAGTTGGCAAAACACATAATACGGTGTTCAGATGTGTTAGCAATAAACGCCATTATTGAGCTCAATATTCCATCTAAAGTTTCAATTAATAATATGCAATACGCAATAAATACGCAAATTGTTATAATATTGAGTAAAACTTAAAATGCAGCACTGTCGTAAGTGTATTTAGTAAGCATATTACAATTAACCGAACACTTTCTGTTGATATTTGACAACTCAAATGTCAAAAACGGCAAACAAACACTAATAAACTAACAAACGACACGAATTTGCGCAACCAAAATAAAACCAATGTTGTTGTCATTTATCAGCTGTCAAATGAATATTGAGTAAGCTGAATTGCATATATTATTATGCCTGAATACTTAAAATATTGTACTCAATTAAACGAACATTAAGTCAATAAAAGTGCATATCTGAACATAGTATATGATAATTCGATATGAAATCATAATGAAGACAAATCCCTAAACTAAAAGAATAGCCATCCCCAATTAAAAGTGGCAAGCAGAACCTTTTCTAGCGCTAGGGCCATACAAATTTACGTCAAAACGATAAAAACAGGATTATTAAAAATAATATATTTAACAGCCGTGATTATTTTTTACAAATGCTTTAGTGGTTTCCATACTTTTTTTTTTGTTTACATTTAATACAACCTACTTCACTATTAGACTATGTTCAGACAGGCACTTTTATTGCGTAAATCGCAATATTTCATATAAGTTTTCAATTAATTATTGCGCAATAAATACGCAAATTGTTAAAATATTGAGTAAAACTTTAAATACGGTACTGTCATAAGTACGTTCAGTGAGCATATTACAATTTCCGAACACCTTCAATTAATATTTGACAACTCAAATGTCAACAACTACGAACAAGAAAAAAACAAAATAAAAACACTGTTGTTGGAACAACCAGCTGTTTTGTTTACCACTGTCAAATAAATATTGTGTCTGAACACTTAAAATATTGTACTCAAATAAAAGAAAATTGACTTAATAAAAGTGTAATATGCTCACTAAACGTACTTATTTTACGTTTAACTCAATATTATAATAATTCGTGTATTTATTGCGTAAGAATTTATTGAAACCTTATACTATGTTCAGACATACGCTTTTATTTATTGAGAACAATATTCTTAGCGTTCAGACATATAATATACCAAAATTTATTTGACAGCTAGTGAACAAAACAACTATTTGCATCAAGAACATTTTTTTGAAAAAATGGAAAACAATTTAATTGCTAATGATTAACCGAAACGCCGAGCTGTTGCGGTTAATAGGGACTAGATGTGACTCCAAAGTGGCTTTCCTCAGAAGGATGAAACAAAAATTTGATAATATTGGATGGCTAGCAGAAAAAAGATTTTGCTTATGGCACTGTCGTTGTTTACATTTGAGTTGTCAAATATCAATATAAAGTGTTCGGAAAAATGTAATATGCTTACTGAACGTACATATGACAGTGTTGTATTTACAATTTTAGTCAATATTATAACAATTTATGAAATTATTGAGCAATAATTAATAGAAATTTTATATGAAATATTGAGATCAATATTGCCGTTTATTGTGATTTTCTCAATATAAGTGCATGTCTGAACATAGTATTATATAAACTATTGAGCTCAATAATTGCGTATATAGCGATTTACGTATTATAAGACTGTTGATATCATATCCTAATGTCATGAAAATAAAACTCAGTTACACAAATTTAGACTTAAAATCTGGCCACAAGTGTTTAAGTTTATTGTATAACAGTTTTATATGAAAAGCATATTATAACACAATTTTTTGATGATTTTATAACGCATATAAAAAGGACATAATTTAGTGAAAATTTAAAAAAGCGATATGAAAAGGAAATATTCTCTTATATATTGGTTACTTGTGCTTTAGAAAGCTGTATAACAGTTTAATTTTTCTTTACATTGCTTATGGTAAGTTTTTAACAGCATCTAATTGAACAGCTAAAAAAGGAAATTTTACTAATCAACAGTTTCAATAGGGCACATTGGAAAGAATTCCTTGCCACAAATATTTCAAAAGAGAAATATTTTCTTGGGAAAATTCTTAAGAGAAATACTTTTCAACATGAAAGATAAATTTCCAAAAACAATAAAAGAAAAATGAAAAATATTATTTATGTATGTATGTTATCTTACAAAGAAGAAGATTCCCTCTGTTTTGGATTTCTCATCAAATTCTGTTACAACTTCAAGAATTGCAAGAATTTGTCTTGGCAACATTTAATTGCTGTATAATCAAGCGGAAATATTAAATAAATTTGAAATTAATCTCAATTTCCTTCATTCACAATGCAAATAGAAATAGAAGACAAGCATAAAAACTGATACTTCCTGTTGGAAGACCATTAGAAGCATTAGGATTTTTTTTCTCATTGTTCATACAATTGAACAAACATTCCATGTCTTATGAGCAAGCGGGCATAGCCGTACAGAAATAGAATTTTTTTCTTAGCCACTTAAAGCTTGTATGGCTTTTTTTTATAAAAAGCAGCATTAAAGCAAATAAGAAAACGTTTATTTGCCATAAAAACTTAAGAGTTTATTACTCTACTCTGTCTTTAAATGCAACTTTATGTTGCAGTTTCTTTTTATATAATAACTCTTGCTGTAATGTAATAAATGAGTGTGTTGCATCCATTTACAATTAATGTTGCATTAAAATATTCCTCAAATTATTTGAGGCACTCAATCCTATCAGCACGATAGACACATGCATATGACGTTTGCAGACAGACAGACAGATAGACAGACACTTGAAATGATTTTTGACATGAAATAAACTCATCAATTTTAAAGATAATTTTCTTAAATAATTATTTTATTCGAAATGTTGTAATAACAGCAAACACATAAGGGTGAAAATGAAAATGTAAAATTTTGAAAAGGGAGAAGGAAAGTTACAATTAAGTTGTCTTATTCTCAGACGACATACAGTGGGAAATAGTCGATGGTCGCTTTGCTGTTTCCATTCTGAAGATGGGGGTCAACGAAAAGAGATTGAAATAACATTCTTATGAAAGTCAAGAGTTTTTAAGTAATAAATCACGAGGCACAATTAATTAACAATTTAGTAATGAAGCATAATGCTTAGAAATCTTTACAAAATATCTTGCCATAGCCTATCCGATAGTGTGTTGGCTTATTATACGTAAGGCCACGTTTCTAACGCCAGATCCGACATCTACAACAGAAAGAAATATGAAAAAAATTTCTTCGGTAACTTCCTCTCAGCAGATTTCTGGCAAAAACTCTGAAAAAAAATAAAATTGCCATGAAAAGTTTCTTAAAAATTTACCGTTCGGAGTCGACTTTAAAGTGCACGCCAAGCCACTTTTCAATAAAATTAACACGCTCAACATAAATAGCATGGAAATCTAGGCTGTAATCCTAACTGAAGGATTGTAATGACCAACTATGTAACATAAATATTGACCTAGTTTCTCACACCACTCATGTTGTGTGTGTTAGTTTTATACATGAGTAGCGGGACCTACAGTTCAAAGTCAACTCCGAACGACAGATTTTTTTTACTCCCAGAGTTTTTGCCAGATATCTGCTGAGAAGAAATCGCCGAAAAAATACTTTTTGTATTTTATTTTGCTGTCTGGCCTGGTACTCGAACCCTGGCTTTACGTCTAATAAGCCAGCACACCTACTAGACCACGGCGACTTCATATGTATTTATGTTAGGTTAAGTAATGTGCCGGACTTGTCTGGAATTAAGAAGTCCCCTTTAGGCTAGCATTTAGGCCAATTATGATACCACAATCATTATTCAACTCAGGGATCAAACATTCCCCAGAAGAAACCAAGCAGAGTTCAAAATAAATCTTGCTATTGCACTAATTTTTTTATATTTGAAAGTTCAGTCCTGGATGTCAGATAAGAGCAAACCACTAACACATGAGGTGAAAAACTATCCATTTCTTCTCCTCAGGCCCATAACTCTTACAGAAGTTATGTGCCGGAATCCAAAGTATTTCGGCGGCATGCCTGCCAAAACAACAGTGGCCCATGAGAATCGCAATTGTGTGATGAATGGCCACGCAATTTAAGGACAGCAGTGAGTATGTAGTACTACAGCAATAGAATTAAAACTTTACCCTAAAAAAAACTGCAATATATCGTTGGTCTCATGTAGAAAGGTCATAGGTTAGGTTAGGTTAGAGGACGTGTTCTTGTCGGTTAAGACAAGTACAATACCCGGAGGTCGAAATTGACCCATTGTACAATGTTTTTAGAGAAGCAAGGAAATAGAGAATATAGGATGAAAGCAGGGAATGTAGGTAAGGGAGGAAGAATGGGAATCTAAGGAATTACACAGAAAGAAAGAGACACAAAACAAAAGAGGGTGAGAGCGCGACTACACTTATGAAGTCCTAGTACCTCTCAACCAGCCCAAGCTGCTAATCAATGTATGGACAGCCTTGATGTCGGCTCTCGACACAGAATTTAAGCTCTCAAAGAAGGCCCTGCCAAGGGTCCTCAACCTACTAAGGGCTGGGCAGTTACAGAGAAGTTAGAAAGGCCATAACTCTCATATTTTTTTTTAATAAATTTTTGTGAGGAGATGTACCTGTTTGTGCTAAATGTATTGAAATCACATTCGCCGTGGTCTAGTGGGTAGTGTGTTGGCTTATTAGACAAAAGGCCCGGGTTCGAATCCCAGGTCAGACATCAAAACGAAAAATATTTCTTCGGCGACTTCCTCTCAGCAGATTTCTGGCAAAGACTCTGAGAGTAAAAATTGCCATGAAAAGCTTCTGACTGAAGGGTTATAATGGCCAATGTAGGGAGAATGGGAATCGGAGGAATTACACAGAAAGAAACAGACACAAAACAAAAGAAGGTGAGAGCGCGACTACACTTATGAAGTCCTAGTACCTCTCAACCACCCCAAGCTGCCAATGAATCTATGGAGAGCCTTAGTGTCGGCTCTCGACACAGAACTCAAGCTCTCAAAGAAGGCCCTGCCAAGGGTCCTCAACCTCAACCTAAAAAGGGCTGGGCAGGTACAAAGGAGGTAGAAAGGCCCTAACTGGCATATTTTTTTTTGTACGTATTTGTGCTAAATATATTGAAATCACAAAAAAAAACCCAAATTTCGAAAAAAGTGTGAGTTAGGGCCTTTCTACTTATGATTTTCAACAAAGAAACATTTTCAATACAAATTTTATCAAAAAAAAAAGAGGGGATATTTCTATTAATTCGTACTACAATATAAAATTGCAAGTTTTTACTATAAAAATGAAATTAAAAATTGTGTTTAATAGTGTGATAAATTACTGCTTGTGGTCTTTTATTATGTTTTTTTTGAAACATTAAAATCCCCCCCAATGATCCCATTAACTCCGTATATATGATGTGTAACCGAATAATTACCAGTAATTACGCTTTATTGTATAATTTCTTTTAAGGCCATTATTTACCATACACTTTAGGCCTATAATGGTTGAACCTCTTGTAACTGGTAACCTTTTTTTTTTAAACACAAAAACGTTACTGTTTTTCAATTTTCTTAAGTATTATTTTGTTTTTTTCGTTTTTAATTTTTTAATTTAATTTTGTATGGAGTTTCCCTTTCTTTTTAAATAATAAAAAAAGATTAACAGTTGTTGCATTTACAACAACAGCAACAACAATAAAATATTTATTATGATTATAATTTACGAAAGAAATAAATTAAAAAAAAATAAATTTTCAGTCACAGTCAGTCGTCGTCGTTCATTCATTCGTCAGTCATTGGAAAATTATGACAACGATAATGATGGGTGATGATTATGACAAGAAAATAATATTAAACGGTTTTATTCTCTTTTATTTTTCATTAATTTCTTTTCTTTTTTTTGTTTAGAGGAAAACAAGGCTTTAATTTTCTATAATTGAAGTCATAATTTCAAGCATTTGAAAAAAAAAATAAAAAAAAAATTAATGTAACAAAAATCTTTTCAAATAATATGAGAAGTTATCCCATCTCGCGTTAGAAGACAGTTGTATTTGGAAAGATAAAAAACTAATAAAATGAAAATGTTCATCCCAGAATAATCAATACCATTTTATGATTTAAATTTTTAAATGAGTTTTTCTCTTGAGTATTTTTTTATTTCACCTAAACACTTTCTATACTAAAGGGTCCGCCAAATAACTTTTTTTTTGAAAATGCTTTAAAAAAAACAACTACTGAATATTTTCTCAAATTTCTATTTTTATTTCAAAGTCCTATCCTTCCGGTTAATAACGAAAAATAATTTCATTCAAATGACAAACTCGGCTGGCCATGCAGTAGCATACACGATCGGTCCAATTTTTAAGCACATTATCGATTGTGAGCAGCGGGCCATCTTGAACGAATTTTTCACAAAAATTTAAGACGAGGATATTGGCAATATTAGGTTTCAACAGGACGGCCGCTATGTGCCACACAACTGAAGCTACACTCGATGTTGTGCGCCCTGTTTTTGAAGATCGCATTATCAGCTGCAAAGCTAATATCGTTTGGCCAACTCGTAGCTGCGATTTGCTACCGTTGGATTATTATTCGTGGCGTGCCGTCAAAGATAAGTGTTACGCCTACAAACCAAAGACAATTGACATTTTAAAGATAGTTTTTTTTAAAGCATTTCCAAAAAAAAAAAAGTTAATTGTCATACCCTTTAGAATTAATTCCTAGGTTTAAAATGTTCACGTTAAATTCATGATAAGAGAAAATAATTTTACTCAACTGCAGAATACATACAATGTATGCCCCAACAGGCTACTTTCAAGTTATTTGGCATACGAAAAGATAAGATAAAAATGAATTCTTGTAGAAATATCTTAAGGTGTTTACCGACTGTACTCTGGATGCGTTTATTTTAGATACAACATGATAGAATAGGAAAGTCAAACGACAACAAATCAGCAAAGGAATTACGAAAATAGAGAGTCAAAACAGAAAAACAAAAACAAATCAACAATAAGTTCTAGAAGTTACCAGACTAACAAAAAATTACTTATGAGCTCCGTATTACACATGAAATAATATATAGCGCGGTATTATCATTTAAAGTGTGTTGTTACTTTAAATAAATTAAAAGCTTATTGCAACAATTCCTTACATTCGAAGATTGGTTTCTCTAAACCACAGAATTTTATGTTACCAAATCAATGGATAGACAAAAAATACTACCCACGAGTAAGTATTAGAAAGCTGTGCACTGAAAATACTGTCTAATTCCAGTTAATCACTTGATATTTGTTAATTAAAATCACTATAATCTGAAATTAGGCCGGATGTACGGTTTTACCCTGGTCTTGCCCTTTTATTATCCGTCTTAAAACTAAGCACTAATATGACATTGTATTTGGCATTAAAAAGGTGGACTAATGGTATGGATCAGAGATCAGCAATGAATCGTTTTTCCGCTACTTATAAGCACTCATGCAATTTTGAGTATGAGTGATTCAACAGAATTGAAATTCAACTACTCTAATTCATTCGTATTCGCTACAACATTGATTTATAAGTATAAGTAGCTCATGAACAACGTTGGCATCAAACTCATAACATTCGAAATATGTTTGATTCATACGCCTACTCATTCCGAGTCATAAATTTAGAAAAATATTTATAAGTGATTCGAGTTGCTCGAAGCTTTCATCAAAATTTACAGCCTTACAGCCTGTTTCATATACAAACAAAGAAGAAAGGAAAGACGAAACACAACAAGCAAAGCATACACAAAACCTTCTTGTGAGTATTGGAGTGCTCGTACGCGAATCACACATATTTTCTGCTTCGTATAAATGGAAAGACAAAGACAACAAGCAAAGCATACACACAATCTTTTTGTCAGTATTAAAGTGCTCGTACGCGAATCACACTTATTTTCTGCTTCGTATAAATGGAAAGACAAACACAACAAGCAAAGCATAGACACAATCATCTTGTGAGTATTGCAATACTCGTATGCGAATCATACTCATTTTGTGCTTCGTGTAAATGTTAAGTAGAGACGAGTCCAAGTCAATAACATTATGCGTATTGTTAAGTATGAATACGACAACTTTGAGTATGAGTAGTATGAGTATCATATGAAAATAAGTATGAATGCGTATAAGTATTAGAAATTATAAGTATGACTCGAATCTATTTATCGTTTTGAATACTCGTTGCTGATCTTTGGTATGGATATCCTTAAAACCATTTTAAACTATGCGAATAGGGCACAATAGAAATTGTTTTCGAGAAATTAAGAATCAGTAACAATGATTTGTAGAATCGAACCACCAGTGTTCTTGCAACCTCTGATACACTGATGCTGGCGAGACATTTAAGAACAATTTGAGATTGTTTGTGTTGAATGTAATAAAAATTCTGTGAAATAATTTTTTTTATAATTTCATTTAAATTAGGACTAGATGACCCGTGCGAATATTTCGCACCGTTAGTTGTCGTTTTTGTAACATAAAAATAATTGCCAAAACATCTTTTTACAACTTAATATGCATCTTATATATAACTAACTTAATAATAAACGGCATTATAGTAAATAGCGGTATTGCCAGAATGGATTTTAACACATACTATATTATGTAGAACTGCATTACTATTAAGCGACCCTGTATTAGCACACTTGAACAAAAACATGTAATCACAATGACAACAGTATTATTATGCAGTTCTATATAAAATATAATTTTTATCAATGAAAATATTAATTTTTCAATTTCTAATTATTTTTCGCCATTAGTATTAGATATAAGCTTTAAAATGAGATATCATTCATAAAATTTGATGCGGTAGTATGGGAGATATTTGCAACCGACAAAAAAAGTGCTTTAGAAATAATATATATGATTCGTCTTTTCAATATTGAAATGATTGCCTTTAGACAAATATTGCGTGAAATCGGTGGTGAACTAAATACTAAAAAGTTTTTTTTAATTTTATTTCATTTAATAATGATAACTTATTTGATATTAAATCTGGAAAACAAATTGAAAATGAAGCAAAAACTGTATGCCATTGAAGTTAATCTTTTTGAAGTTGGTGTCAGATGGAAGCTAGAAAATAAATTATAGACTATAAATCATTCATCATGATGCGATTTCGATTTGATTTGATTTCATTATTTACTTTTGAGCTATCCGAATGATGTTAAGCATGGCAAAGTGGAATGATGGGTGGTGTTTTTTATTCTAATTTTTTTAAGTTTTAATGAAGTTAGACGGAGTTTAGATTTTTTTTTATATTTTTGTTTGCTTACAAAGAGAAATCGTTGTTACATTTCACATTTTTGAATGTGTTTTTGTGGTTTATAATTTACAGGCGTCAGAAAATTTTTTTCGTTTTAGAATTTAGAATTTTGCAATTTACAAAGAAAATCAAGAAACAAGAAAAACATCTGCTGTTGCAACATTAAATTTGAACAAGTTTTTTTATTGAAATATTTCTTTAGAAATTATTTCTACAGCAGTAGGAGGAGTAAAATATTAAAAGAAATATTTTTCTTTCGCTCAAAATTTCTAATTCCGTTTCTATTGCTATTGCTATTTACTATTATTTGCTACTTGCTACACATAGCATACAAGAAGATGAAGAAAATAAGTTTTAAAATCGTCATGAAAAACAACCAACAAAAATTATATATTATTAAATGGTAGAAGAAGAAGATTAAAAAAAATAGAAAAAAACAACAAAAACCATCACATGCACTCATGACTTTATAAAGTGGGCGGTAATGCCGTTAGTGCTCCCGCTGTTACTGCCACTTACAACCACTCAATTGTTGCTTCTGCCTCTAACCGCTTTAAGTCAGTCTTCTTTATTTGAGTAAGTTCATGTGTGTGTTTGTGTATTTGTAGCATAGCGTTCCACGCTAGAGCTGCAACACAACTTGTTTTCTAGAGCTTCCCCAAACTGAAAATAATTATGAAATTTTTCATGGTTTATGAAAGCAAAAAATTATCCAGCGAAAATAGTGAAAGTTTTTCCTCTTTCTTTTCACAAAAAAAAGAAAAACTCATCTTAAGAAAATTTCAATTGTTAGACCAAAAAACAAAAAATAAAATGAAACAACAAAAAATCATAGTAGTAAAGTAATAGTACAATAGGAAAAAAAACTAAAGAAGAAGAAGAACAATGTTAAACAATTGAAAATTAATCAATTTCTGTTTTTTTCTCTTTTTCTTTTTATTTACAGGTAAGAGAAGAATACAAATTTAATGGAATTTTCTTTGGCAGAAAAATATGTTGAACAAGAAAATAAAATAAATTAATGTTTTCAAAACAACAATAAATTACCACCTATTCAATGATCATCATCATCATCATGATGACGATGATGAAGAAGATGTATTCGATGGCTTCAGAAAATGTTAGCAATTGTACGTAAAAATGTTGCATTAGCACAGAAACACAAAACAATGAAACAAACTTATTACACTCTTACACTCTCTACAGAAACAACAACAGCAACAATAACTATTTTTAAACTTAATTTCGTACAAGGAAGTTAATGAAAATGTTTTCCATTTTAAAAACAAATGCTATTTTAACCTACCGTCAGGCCAGGGTTAAGAATATTTCTTGAAAAATTTTTATAACCAAACAAAATTTTAAATTTAAACACTATTTAGTACTGTTCTTCTTAGCCTAGTTAAATATTTGATCATTTATGCCACGCCTACTTTTTTGACTGGAAACTATAATTTTAAATATTTTCATAGTCAAAAATGTCAGAATAATTACATTGAATAGTTCAGGTAGGATAATAAAAATAATAACCTCTATACTAACCCACTTACTATGAAAATATTACACTGTAAAAACTGTATTCAGATTACAATAGATGGCGTTAAAGAGATAAGGTTTTTTAGTAAAACTATTCTGTTTACAATCCAGTAAAAAAAGCTTCAACTTATAGAAACTTCAAGTTAGAGAAGCAAAACCTTATAGAATTTCTCTCCAAGATGCTGTTGCTGTGCTTCAACTTATATAAAATTCAAGTAATAGAAGTTCAAATTATAGAAGTTCCACTGTAGTTCTATCGGAAAGCAAGAAGAATTTGAGTAATTTAAAGTTTTCTTTTAATGGCAAAAACTCTTCAAAGACAACTTTAAAGTGTTGTGATCCTAGTACAATAACAGTCATTCAAAATTTCTGCCGAAATGAACTGGTCTCCAGTTCTTGCCACTTCACTACAATGACATAATTGACCATTACAATCCTTCAGTCAGGATTACGGCCTATCTTCTCACACCACTCATGTTCTATGTGTTAATTGTATACATTAAGTGGCGGGACCTACACTTTAAAGTCGATTTTGAACGATAAACTTTAGAGAAATTTTTCATGGCAATTTTATTACTCTCAGAGTTTTTCCAGAAATCTGCTGAGAGGAATTCGCCGAAGAAATATTTTCTTCAAATTTCATTTTGATGTCTGTCTTGTGGTTAAAGCAGACACTCTACCTACCAGACTACGGCGACTTTTTCACTACAATAGCCGAGGAAATAAGCGATAAGACCAATAAAAGTTTTAGCCAAGGAATTAAACCCCGATTGCGACATGCTTTTAAAAACAATTGTTTTTTCAACTTTACATCAACACAAGTTCAACAGATGCCATTGAAAGGACATTTGTCTTTCACCCATGCATCTGTTAGACAATGGACAGAACACTTTTCTATGGGCATAGATAGCATCCCTTGAAACTAGTTTAATAATGTGATCTCTGTAGTAATAGGTAGAATAAAATTTTAGACATCTGCAATGGGTTCTATGTATTATAATCCACTGGCCTTCACAATAACATGTTATTCCTTCATAACAGTAGGGTTTTGTCTAATAGTTCATTAGAACACTGCCACAAGTTGAATTTGTTTTTCACTGTTGAAAAAGAACAGCAAAGGAGAGTGCTCACATGCCATTAGAGAAATCAGTCCTAACAATTGATTATATTTACCAGATGGCCTTAATTTTTTTTTTCTTGGTAAAGGACAAGCATTGGATAGATCTTACGAGTATTTACGAAAGAAACCCTTCTTTGGCTGTATTATTAGGTTGCTGAATGGAGCATCCTCTCACAGTGTTACGCGAAAACAAATCTGGTTAGTGTTACGAATTTATTAAAACCTGAACATGATTCTTGTCTGGCACTGGTGGTGCTTTATTGAATTTGATTTAAAAGCTACACGCACGAGGTGCAAAAAAAATTCGATTTAAACTTAAATACCCAAAATGAAATAAAAAATAAATTGAAGGAGGATTAGTAATAAAAATTACTGCATCAATATTTCAGCTTTACAATGTCGGTTAAAGTCATAAAAGTGCTTGAAGATGTGGAAATTTTTTGATTTATGATTTTCATCGGCAAGTAGTCGCTCTTCGAAACCAAAGTAACCGGTTGAAATGTTATTACCATTTTAAAGCAGTGATAAATCCTTAGAATCGCTACATACATAATACGTGAGTTATACATGCGAGTGTTTGAAATGTAACACTCACTAATTTTAACAATTACTTCTCGCTGTCATTTGCACACTTTTTTAAAGGTGTAGCTTGTCATAAATGTTTCACTTGATGCTCCTGTTGTTCTACAAGATGTTTTATGGTGCAATTATATTTCATAACCATAACCTATGCACAATGCAGCTGCATCTTCGAAAACCATGTACATTGTACATTACATATCTGTTGCATTTATGCTGAGATATTATCAAATCAAAACTAACACTACACTACACTACACTGCACTACTCATATGGGTATGGGTATGAGTAAATATTTATAGTGATGGCCGCATTTTTATTTTATAATTTATAATTTTATTTTAAAGCTGCTGTTTGTTTTTATGAGTACATAGCATAGCATAGTTGTATAGCTGTTGTAGCATGCAACATTTTATGTGGCACGCATTTTAGATAACTTTTCATTTACTGCTATTCTTGTTTCTAATGTTACTTGCTTTTGCTTGATACTTTACAACAAATCTCATAGGCAACAAGTGCATGCATGATGCTACGTGTTGTAAATGAATAGTGAATGTTTGTTGAAAATGTTTGGTTGCAATAATAATATTGATTGTTAAACTGTGTTGGAGTAAGTGTTGCAGATTGTTAATGGTCATGCTATCTATTGGTGGTTTTAGTAGAAAACTAGTTCAAGAAATGAGCACAATCTCGTAATAATACTAATAATAATAATAATGAAATGAATTTAAAATTTTCCTATGCACAATGGGTTGGGAATCAGTAGGCATACATACATATTTTTGTAAAAAAGCAATAATTTCGTAGCAAATTTTAATAGATTAGTTCAACGGGGTTTGGGAGATACATACGTTCAAAAGGAAAATAAAACGAATAAACTATGTTATTATACAATGCTTTGAAATCTATATTACTAGATTAAATTAAGACCATTTCGACATTTTCGAGAATAATTACAAGTTCATTAGGCTCTCTGTACAACATTCAAAACCATACACTGCCTCTCAGATAACTTTCAGACTCACAGATTACATTCGAGTTCCAGAAATTAATTTTAAAGTATTTCAGTCAGTGTTTTTTCAAACATTAACTATATATGGATAGATAGTCGGTGTACGTACAGAAAGCGTCAAAAGAAAGTGTACAATATAAAATTCTAACAATCAACAAACTCATCTGTTACTACTTGTAAGGAGAGTGTCTGAAAAAATTTGGCAATATTTTAAATTTGTAATTTTTTTGGATGTTTCAATTTTAAAAAACTGGCAATGTAAGCATTTTGAAATACAAATAACGATAATTTAATAGTGTATAGTTTTTTTATGTACACTTTCTTTTGACGCTCACTGTATGTCCGATATAACAGTTACCTGCAAGAACTTTAAAAAGTAATGGAATACATTGTTTGCCGATGTCGAAAAATGATTTTCTTTGAAATTTAAAGATTTTGCAGTCAGTTTTCATTCATCAATTAAATCCACTCATCGGTTAAATATGTTCCCAGACCAATTAGTTCATTTTTAATAAGGTTTGAGGTTTTCAGTATCCACAGCAATATGATTCTTTGGCCATCTAATTGCCATAGTCTGCCATTATTCAGATCTGTTTCATTTCAAAGAAAGGAATTTTTACTGGGAACCAAAATAATTCTGTCAGATGATGGCAAACCATCAGGAGAAATTTGTCGTTACCATATTTATCTTTAAGGCGGCTGGAAAGATTAAAACAGCGGAATGCATAATGCAACGCTTTCCGATCATATCTAGTGCGAACACCATATGACTAGTCAAGGACTGTGCTCAAGTTTTTGAATATTACAAAACTTCTACTATTTAAGGCTGCTAATAGGTAATCAAAATGATTGTTTCGAGATGACCAAAACATTTTTCATGTTGAAAACTAGACGAGCCCAAAGAAAGAGTGTTTTATTATGGGAAAGTTCTATTGTTCCCAGTTTTTATACCAACAAAGAACGTATATTTCCTTACCTGTCACCAAATCTTTACTACGTAATATCATGGATACTTTGATTAGATTAAAAATTTCATTCCATCAGGTCACAGCCGTATATTTGCTAGTATTTTGTATATCCATAAGCCTTATACCAGTTTCCTCGATGATACCTTGAAATTAAAAATTAAAATTTCAATTTGCTGTGATCCGCTGTAGAAGTCGCAGTGGTCTAGTAAGTAGTGTGCTGACTTATTAAACATGAAGCCAGGGTTCGAGTCCCAGGCCAGACATCAAAATAAAATACAAAAAGTATTTTTTCGGTGATTTCCTTTCAGCAGATTTCTAGCAAAAACTCTGAGAGTAAATAAAATTGCCATGAAAAGTTTCTCAAAAATCTGTCATTCGGAGTCGACATTAAACTGAAGGTCCCGCCACTTATGTATAAAATTAACACACACAACATGAGTAGTGTGAGAAACTAGGTCAATAATCCAGACTGAAGGGTTGTAATGATCAATTATGTACGTATGTGATCCGCTGTTACAACTCCAATCATGCTTATTGGATTATTGCAGTTTGAATTGGATTCTGTCTCCCTTTTACTTCATATCAGTAATAGAGATATGACACCATGTTAAGAAATGGATTTTATGATCGCTTTCCTTATTGTTCTAAAAGTATGTACCGAAGATTTATTTACGTTTTTAAAATGCATCCTTTTGGATTCATAAATGTCGCCACAAGTAATTCATTTTCATTAATCTATTCCTTATATCATGCCAGATGGTAAGTCTCTACATTTTTTATTGAAATTTTCTGGTAAAAAATTATTATCGAAGGTATAGATTATACAATCCAATACTTTCAGTATTTTCCTTTCCAGTTCCTGGATTAATTTCAGACCGCTACTATAGGTTACTCAAGCCAGAATGGCTTTTAACGAGTGTTGTAATGGCGCCTTAACTATAAGCTTTAAAGACTCACTGTCGATATTAAGCAGTTCTAGATTAGGAGTATATTTTTGCTTTTCACAGCTTATAATGAAGTCACTGTAGTCTAGGAGGTAGTGTGTTGACTTATTAGACGTAAGGCCCAGGTCTGACATCAAAATGAAATATGAAAATGTTTCTTCAAAAGATTTCTGTCAAAAACTGTGAGAGTAAATAAAATTGCCACGAAAAGTTTCTCAAAAAGCAGTCGACTTTAAACTGTAGATCTTGACACTCAGGAATAAAATTAAAGCACACAACAAAAGGAGTATGAGAAACTAGGCCCATAACTCTGACTGAAGGGTTGTAATGAGCAAATTTAATCTACAAATTTAATAACAAATCGTCTTCCAAATAGCTAACTACGACATGATTTACTATCTTTTCTTTTATTTTGCTTGAAAAAAAAAGAACTGCCAAAAGGATGACATATTATCCAATTTCAAGACAAAGTAGACAAGCAACCCAAAAAAAACTAACAAGTTTTTCATTTCTTTCTTTCTATTTAACGAGTTAAAAAACAAAAAAAGAAAAACTCACAGCAACAAGTGGTCTAATATAATCAAATAGCAACGCTAAAGCGAAAAAAATTCAAAGCAAAAGAAAGAAATGTGGCATAATTGTACGTTGTGGTGCCACAAGAAATGTGAATGTGGCATGTGACTTGTTACATTTTTTTCTTCTCTGCTCTAAACTGGCCAAAGTCAGACAAGTTTTATCAATTTGTCCATGACAACAACATTAAGCACAAGTCAAAAATATAAAAAATAAAATAAAAAAACATTGATTTCATAGCATTATTTAGTGATTGTATTGAAAGACCGGCTAGGCTATACCAGCCATATGACATGAATATGGCAGCATCAGGTTTATTTATATTTAAACACAAAAAAAAAACAACACAATATTAATATTTTATTTTATTATCGTGTATATGGAGCACAAAGCCTTGGTATTATGTTGCCATAAATGCCATTTATTACAACAAATAAATTTTTTTTTGCCTACAGCTGCTGCTCTATAAACCCGATATATGATAGTGGCTGGATTTGCGTGTCTCTCTTGTTTTTTTCGACAATTTGTATGATTAATTATGGATGGGTGATAAATGAAATGAAATTCTTTATAAATTATAATTGAACGCGGCGTATACGTGTTATTATATTTAATTACTATTGAAATAACATACATTCATATACATATGTATGGAGAGAAATTATCACCCATACGCATTAGTGTATTACAATAATTAATAATTAATATAAATTATACGTTATCTATTTGGTCATGCGATAAAATCATTTGGACGCAAGTAAACTGGGTTATTAAGAAACCAAAAACCAAAGAGAAGAAATTTTCTTCGTTGGAAAAAAATTGCATTTTGAGCTAAAAAATAAATATAATTATGCTATTTCAGATAAAACTACAAAACCTAAAAATATTTCCAAAGCACAGTCCATAGAAAACCAAATAAAATGTTAGAAAAACTGGCCTCAAGGCTAATCAAAGAATTAAGTCTAGTCATTTAACGCCACTGCATGCCGTTTGTTTCTAGACAGCTCCCTTCTTACAATAAAGTAGAAAATCTTCAGCTTTTTCCTTTAGGTTAAAACAACTTCTACACAACTTCTCTATGTTATAAAAATAAGCTTATGATTCTCGAATTAGTTAATAACAATCAGTGAAAATTTATTATTAAAACGTTAATTGAGGTAAAGACATCAAAATGAAAATATTTCTTCGGTGACTTCCTCTCAGCAGATATCTTGCAAAAACTCTGAGAGTAAAAATTGCCATGAAAAGCTTCTCAAAAATCTGTCGTTCACAGTCGACATTAAACTGTAGGTCCTGTCACTTATGTATAAAGTTAACGCAAACAACATAAGTGGTGTGAGAAGCTAGGTCGTAATCCTGACTGAAGGGTTGTAATGACCAATTATGTATGTGTATGTATGTGATTGAGGTAAAATATATGCTAAAATCATGCAGGAGCTAGGTTAGACGCTTAATCACACACAGCCTTTGTCAATCTTTGCTAACCAATTAACTACAATGGCCACAACAAGTACTGAAAACCAGGCATAAGTCTCCTCACATCACCTTTAAGAAATAGAATGCCGCAATCGAGGCCGCTTAAAATTTACTGCCTTTTACCATTCAGTAAAACGAATGCCTAAACTCAAATGCATTTCCTTAACAGGAAATTGATTTGATTTTCTACAGGCAACTGAAAGTCGCCGTAGTCTAATAGGTAGTGTGTTGGGTTATTAGAAGTAAAGCCCGGATTCAAATCCCAGGTCATTCATCAAAACGAAATATGAAATAAAATATATATTTCTTCGGCGACTTGCTGGCAGCAGATTTCTGGCAAAAACTCTGTGATTAAATAAACCTGCCATGAAAAAGGTTCTCAAAAATCTGTCGTTAAACTGTAGGTTCCCCCACTCACGTATAAAATTAACGCAAACAACATGAATGGTGTGAGAAGCTAGGCCGTAATCCAGACTGAAGGGTTGTAATGGCCAATTATGTGTGAATGTATGTAATTCAGAGGTATAGTATTGTGAAGACATCTCCATTTGTAAGTCCTTTCCAATGTGAAGTGCATGAGTGCAAATATATGTTATACGTAAAACGCTTGATGAATCTTTGGGTGTACATTATGGGATATTGAATGATTCCAGATTACATACATAATTGGCCATTACAACCATTCAGTCAGGATTACGACCTAGCTTCTCATACCACTTATGTTGTGTGCGTTAATTTTTTATACATGAGTGGCGGGACCTACAGTTTAAAGTCGACTCCGAACGTCAGATTTTTGAGAAGCTTTTCATGGCAATTTTTACTCTCAGAGTCTTTGCCAGAAATCTGCTGAGAGGAAGTCGCCGAAGAAATATTCTTCGTATTGATGTCTGACCTGGGATTCGAACCCAGGCCTTTCGTCTAATAAGCCATCACACTACCCATGGCAACTTCACAGATTACACGTCTGAAATAGAGCCGTAGCCTACTGGGAAGTGTATTGGCTTATTAGATGTAAAGCCTGGATACAAACCCCAGTTCAGACAACAAAATGAAATACAAAAAGAAGTATTTCTTCGGCGACTTCCTCTAAGCAGATTTGTGGCAAAAACTCTGAGGGTAAATAATAAATTGCAATGAAAAGTTTCTCAAAAACATAATCTGTAGTTCGGAGTCGACTTTAAACTGTAGATCCCGCAAATCATATATAAAAATTAACACACACAACATAGGTGGGGTGAGAAACTAGGTTGTAATCTTGACTGAAAGATTGTAAGGACCAATCATATATCAACGCCTCCATTTTTAATTCCATTTTAATTCCCTTTAATTTAATTGTGCCTCCATTTTTAATGTTCTTGCATTTTTAAATTTTACGTTCTCGAACTTAAATGCTGTCAAAATTTCGTTAAGATGCGCTGATCCGTTCCGAAGGTATAGGGAAAAATGTACTTAGAATACACATATAGTCGTATGTTGCGTGAAAACTTTGAGAGCCCATAATTCAAAACACACTTTTTTGAATTAGAATGTTATAGAACGGAAGGGTCGATATGTTATATATGTAAATACAGTGAAAGAAAGGGAATCGATACAGAATGTTTGATGATCTGCACATGGTACCACCAAGGAGACTGGCCGGTTTCATCCTCCACTAACGGATAAAGAGCTTACCTTACACTGGGTAACACAATGGGCTATATGGGCCTCCGAGAGAACTTGCCTGCGAACGGATAGATTCACGCTAACCTAACCTAACAATTCAGTCCTAAGGAACATTTATAATCTTCAAAAAATCTGTTAAAATAAACACAACACAACTGTACCATACCTCATCATTTAAAGAAAAATTTAATGCAAAATAGATTCGATGTGTACCATCATGACAAGAAAAAAACCTTCTGTTGCCTAACCACTATTGTCTGTTTACAGCAGATATCTAGCGTTTGTTTTCTTCATATAGAATCGAATGGTTTTTGTTTTGTTTTCGAAAAGTAAATAAAAAAACATTCCATCTTTCAGTTGGACCACAACACCAAATTTGTGCATTTATTTTGAAATTGGCATTAATTTTCCATAAACAAAAACCAATTAGTCGAATTAAAGCACATGCCACCGAATAATTTCTTTACAGAAATGAAAACTCAATTAAATTAAATTAATAATTGTAAATTTCTTCCATAATTATACTATTTTATTGCCGCTAATAAATGGTTTTTATGAGATTACCGTCATTAATAAGTAAATCAATTAGATGTGAAGAAAAACAAAAATATAAGCATCAACTACTAGATTGTTTCTTTGCAACAATTAAATAATGATTGTCTTTAGCATACAAATGAACATAACAAATCTAACGAGTGAATGCAAAATCGATTTTCTTCTAAACTGTGACAGCTTTCTCTACACTGTTGGCCACTACTTTCAGAAAATAAAGTCAATACTTTTAAAAATAAAGTCATAAAAATTAATATGAAAATGAATAAAATCAACAAGACAATTTTAATAAAAGCCAATCATTAGTTTTAATTGTTAATAAAAAAAATGAGAGAAATAAATATGAACAATTTTCATGATTAAAGAAAATCAATTTTCCAATATTAAATATCCAAAGATTAAATAGCAATTAAAAAAAAGAATTAACTGGTTGGAGTGTGCTGACTCCATAAAGAGTGAATTGCCAAAAATTTCATTGAATTTATTGCGAAACAGGTATTTGTAGAGCCAAATATTATTATGGCATCTGTTTTTGCTTTTTTTTTGTCAACAATTTGCGAATAAAAATGTTGTCATGTTTTAATTTAAATTTAGCAAAAAAGTTACAGTACATCTTATACATAACGCCCCTCGTTAGAACCCAATCAGGATCAGTTGCTTTACCCTTAACTTAGATCCATAAAGAAAGCTCTTTGTTATTACAAAAGCTTGGATAGCTCTGGCATACTTTTGAGAGAACTATTTGTAACAAGAAATTTCATGTCTGACACATACAGTCAAGGAAAAAAGTCTACATATTATTATTTTTAAAATTAAAAAAAAATGTTATAGCGTTATAAATCGGTCCTTGGGAGTCGACTTTAAACTGTAGGTCCCGCTACTTACGTATAAAAATTAACACACACAACATAAGTGGTGTGAGAAGCTAGGTCAATAATCCAGACTGAAGGGTTGTAATGACCAATTATGTATGCCATCACAATTAAGAATGTTTGAAAACAAAATCGAATATAAAAAAAATATAACTCAGAAATTATTAGCAAAAAAATAAAAAAAATTAGCGGGAAAAAAATTTCCATATAACGGTGTATATAGACTTTTTTCTGTGACTATACATACGTAGAAGATATGCTCAAAATTTTCTTTATTACCATTCTTCCGACAAAAGTTATTGTACAACTATTCCATCATTTGATTTCACACAACGTTTACTAATTCGTTAAGGAAAGGCAGGAAGTGAATGTAAAATGCAGCAGCACAAAATTTCTCAATCAATTTTAATGTGTAACAGACCTTATACTATGTTCAGACATGTACTTTTATTAAATCAATATTCGTTTTATTGAGAACAATATTTTTAGCGTTCAGACATATAATATGCGAACATTTATTCGACAGCTGATTCAACAACATTGTTTTTAATTTAATCGAGAAAATTAGTGCCAAAAGTTTTTTAGAAAAAATGGAAAACAATTTAACATTGGAAAAGGTATTGTTAATGATTAACCGAAACGCCGAGCTGTTGCGGTTAATAGGGTCTACTTGTGACTCCAAAGTGGCTTTCCTCAGAAGGATGAGAAAGAAATATTTTATAATATTGGGTAGCTTGGAGAAAAGAAAGCTTTTGGTTATGGCATTGTCGTTGTTTACATTTGAATTGTCAAATATCAATAGAAAGTGTTCGGAAAACTGTAATATGCTCACTGAACGTACTTATGACAGTGTTGTATTTAAAGTTTTAATCAATATTATAACAATTTATTGATCAATAATTAATTCAAATTTTATATGAAATATTGAGATCAATAATGCCGTTTATTGCGATTTACGCAATAAAGGTGCATGTCTGAACCCAGTATTACACACTCGCAATAGCCGTTCATACATTTCTTTTGGCTTTTAAAGTGTTCAAAATAAAGAACTTTATTACCGTCACTCTATTTCTAATTTCATCTATAAGAGAAGACTCTCAAGTCAGAATTACGGCCTAGCTTCTAACACAATTCATGTTGTGTGCGTTAATTTTATACGTGAGTGGCGGGACCTACAGTTTAACTAAGCCAACTTATCAAGCTAAAAGGGGAATGCAGCAATAACCGAATAGACGCAACTCTATAAGTGTTTTCTATAGTCAAACACGAGGGCTTTTAAAACTATCCTCCATACTACCTACAAAAATTGTATTCCACTGTAACTAAATAAAAACACCCTAAGAGATGGTCGCATTTATTGAATGGTGTTCATATAGAAAAAACAATTTCCAATTGTATAGAAATTAATATTGAAAACTAAAACAATTTGACAAAATAAAATCAAGAATTTATGAAAATATTTGCATTAGAAAATCATAGATAGACCCCCCCTCCTCATCACAATAATTTCCTTATTCATCTTGTATGTTATTGTGCGCAATTTTAGTTTTTTTCTTTGGTTTTTTTTTTTTTCTTTAACATTTTGATCTTTAATCCAAATGAGTATACGTGAATCAAACTAATCTACTCTCCATATCTATAATGAAAGTAAATTTCAGTTTAAGTTTCTTTTTCTTCTATCCACACAGATTATCTTTAGCCACTGGCAAGTGTTTTTTGTTTTTACAACTCACGGTACAAGGCCTCGTATTGCCGCTAACATTACTTCCCAATACAATAATTTTGCTTGTGTTTTATCTGAGGTCTTTGCAAATGATTTGAATTTTAATGATGACTTTTTATAAAAGAAAGTTCTGATAAATTTTTTCTTCTTCTTCTTCTGCTCCTTCTTCCTCTTCTATATAATCATTAAACTCTCATCATTTGTTTGATTTTTTTTTGTGTTTTTCATTTTGTTCGCTTTCATTTTTATAAAAAAAAAAATTGTTTTTTTCTCCAATATTTTTTGCTGTGCTGAAAGCGCGGAAAACAATAATAAAAAAATAATGATGGAGTCCATAATTAAGTTTCTATAATTATTTGTTAGTTTTTCTCAATTATAGTTTGAAATTTTTATTTTTTTTTTCAAATATTTTCTAAATTTTTTTTATACTTTCACACATAATTGATTACATTTTTGTGCTGTGCATAATTTGCATGTGGAAAATTAAATTTATTTCTTAATTAATTATAACACTTTCATTACAAAGTGAAATATTTGTTGGCTTAATGTGATTAAACGTTATAAGCAATAATTAATATTAAAAATAATTCTTTGTCGAAACAAAGGTACCAACAAAAAGTACGAAAACTTCTTTCTAATGGGTATTAGCAGTAAAATAGGTTACAATTTAATCAAAAGTCTTTCATTTGAAATGATCTTTACCACACCAAATATACGTCGGTTTGATCGTAACATTTTGCCATTTTTTAGGGTAGAGGCATTAGTCCATCACTATAAAAATGACAAGTTTTTCAAGGGAATAAATGCGTTTTACATCCTTCAAATGAATTTAAATTTACTACATTACAGATCTCCATTGATCGAAACAATGAAAATTTGGGGATTCTAAATAAAATCTGTTCAGCCCATGCGCTGACCAATTTCTTCCTTTTCCCTGATTTTGCGGAACTTGGGACTGCTTTCACCCGTGGCATCACAACGTGATCAAATGAGCTTTGTGATATCAGAGCTACCACTACGACCTAAGCTTCTACATAAAATTTACTAATAAAATTTATGGATTTTATGGGGAAGTAATTGCGTTTTACATCCCTCAAAAGAAATTTAAATTCAGAACACTACAGATTTCCAGTGATCGAAACAATAACAATCTAGGAATTCAGTGTCCAGACTATATGGTGTATACATCACAACTTCCCAGACAAGCTCTCGCTGTTTCTGTCAATTTCTCTTACAGGTATCTCTTGATTAATTCTGGCTGATTTAGATAATTTTTTTTTTTTGCTTAAAACCCATTACATACATAATTGGTCATTACAACCCTTCAGTCAGGATTATTGTCTTAGTTTATCGCACTACTTATGTTGTGTGTGTTAATTTTACACATAAGTGGCGGGACCTATAGTTTAAAGTCGACTCCGAACGACAGATTTTTTTTGAGAAACTTTTCATGGCTATTTTATTTACTCTCGGAGTTTTCGCCAGAAATCTGTTTCAGAAATATTTTCTTATTTCGGTTTGATGTCTAACTTGGGCCTTACGTCTAATAAGCCAACACACTACCTCCTAGACTACGGCAACTTCATTATAATCACTCTAAATATTTTCGTAAAGTTGTGAAGAGTAAAAATATACTCCTTAATATCGACAGTGAGTCTTTAAAGCTTATATTTAAAGCGCCATTACAACACTCGTTAAAAACCATTCTGGCTTGAGTAACCTATAGTAGCGGTCTGAAATTAATCCAGGAACTGGAAAGGAAAATACTGAAAGTACTGGATTGTATAATCTATACCATCGACAACAATTTTTTACCAGAAAATTTCAATAAAAAATGTAGAGACTTACCATCTGGCATGATATAAGGAATAAATTAATGAAAATGAATTACTTGTGGCGACATTTATGAATCCAAAAGGTGCATTTTAAAACGTAAATAAATCTTCGGTACATACTTTTAGAACAATGAGGAAAGCGTACATAAAATCCATTTATTAACATGCTGTCATATCACTACTACTGATATGAATTATAAGGGAGATAGAATGCAATTCAAAGTGCAATAATGCAATAAGCATGATTGGAGTTGCAACAGCGGATCACATACATACATAATTGATCATTACAACCCTTCAATCTGGATTATTGACCTAGTTTATGTGTGTTAATTTTATACATAAGTGGCGGGACCTACAGTTTAATGTCGACTCCGAACGACAGATTTTTGAGAAACTTTTCATGGCAATTTTATTTACTCTCAGAGTTTTTGCCATGATTCTTATGTAACATTATTGTCGTAAGACATCCACTTTTCAAAGCCCGTTATCATTCACTTCAGAAAGGGCGCAATTTCATTCCATTTTAATAAATCGCAAAAGGAAATTCGGTCCACTTTTAATTCATCTGGGATTCAAATTACGAAAATCTTTGTTTTTCAGTTTTCTTTGAACTGTTAGTGATGAATGCCCAGGTTCCTAGCTGTGTGCTGGTATTTCTGAATGATTTCATCAACTTTTAAATAATTGGTGGGTTAGAGCGAGATAGAGGAAACCATTTCGCTGTTATTTTCCTAGTTATATCACGGTTTCCTTAAATTTACAATTTTTTTCATCACCTTGAGATGCACTCTTGCCAGAGATTAGCCAGCAATAAGTATTAAAAATCGTGAACAGATTCGAGTCATACTTATAATTTCAGATTGGTATTTTACGTATTCATACTTATTTTGATATCATACTCATACTACTCATACTCAAAGTTTGAAGTACTCATTGTACTCATACTTAACAATATGCATGATTTTTTTGACTTCGAATCCTCACGACTTAACACTTACACAAATCACAAAATAAGTATGATTTGTGTACGAACACGATAATACTCACAAGAAGGTGTGTGGTTGCTTCGCTTGCTGTCTTTTTCTTTTTCATTCTTCTGTTTCTTAAATGTAACAACAACTAAAACTGTAAATTTTGATGAATGATTCGAATCATTTATAAGTATTATAAGTATTTTTCTAAATTTATGAATCGGAATGAGTAGGCGTATGAATCAAAGATATTTCGAATGTTGTAAGTTTGATGTCAACGTTGTACTCTTACTTATTGCAACCTGTACTTATAAATCAATGTTGTAGCGAGTACGAATGAATCAGAGAAGTTAAATTTCAATACTATTGTGTCACTCATACTAAAAACTGCAAGAGTACTTATGAGTACCGAAAAAACGATTTATTGCTAATCTTTGACTTTTACTTTTTCTATAATAGAAAAGCATATTTTGCCGTATTGAAGTATTGCTTCTGGCCAGACATGACAACATAAAACTGTTTGATGAGACGAACAGAGTGGTCTGCTATATAGTTTAACAAAAATTTGATGCCATTCCATCTGCCGAAAAGTTAACACCAAAATTATACTCATAGACAAAACATTTTCATTTACAAACTAATTAGTACTACAGTTTGTCTAAATGAATAATCACACGCAATAATTCTGAATTTTCATAGCCCTTCACCATGAAGTCTGCTTTGAAGAAAGTTAAAATGTAAATTGTGTAGAATTAACGCACACTCCTAATATTTTATTTTTATTTTCTGTAACAAAAATCTACAGTACAAGCTATAAAAATTCGAACATTCAGTTTAGTTGCGTCTGAATCTTCGCATCAAATTTTGTTTTTAACAATCTTTTCTACTTAAACCCTCTTTACCTTCGACTTTTAATGAATTTTAACTACTCGTTGTTGCTTTTTAAATTTAAAAAAAAAGCAAAAAAAAAAAACGCAAAAAACTTCATTGTCGTTGTTGACTTTTTAAGTGCATTTTAAAGGTTGTTTGTTGAGCGCCAAGTGATAATCGTAACGTTAAAATCAAGACACGATTCTTTTGCTATTTTTGTCTATCATAAACATAAAAATCTTTTCGTTCTTGTTTTTTTTTTTTCTCAACCAGTAGTGTGGCAACAAACAACATTACCGACTAAAAACCAAAAAGCCAAAAAAAAAAGAAATTGAAAAGGTTTTCTCCTTAACATGTCAGCTTGTGAACGAATGACTGAAGTGAAGTGGAGTGGAGTGGAATGTGAAATGAAATAAAGTTCAGTTTTAACCGAGTCAAGCCATAAAATGGTAAAATAGAAAAACTAGTTGCCTTATTTTGTGGCAACAAAATGAAAACCACTTCTTTTGAGGGGTTGAACTTTAACCTTAAAATGTTGCATTCCTAGTTTTGCACAAGCAAAGAGGGTGAACGTAAAGCTTACTTACGAAGAGTTTTAAGAGGAACTAAAATCGTCACTTTAATATGCAATTCGTGCTGTTTTCTCCTTTAAAAATTTTTATAAATGATTACGTTTTGTTGTTTGCAGTCTACTTCGTAGTACAATGTTAAAGAACAACACACTGTAAAATAGTAAAAACGAAAAGGTGAACATGTACGATCGATAGACTGACTACGCCGATATGAGTACTCTACATTGTAATTTTTGATTGGGGCCTACCACTAGCCAATCGTAATAACAGTCTGTGATGGTTAAATAAAATCCGATGTGCCAAAATCACAAAGAGTTCTGGAATTGCCATGAAAAAGCTATTCAAATACGTCGTTCGGATTCAATTTGCAACTTTAAGTAAAGCCACTCACTGAGAAATTAACATACACAATATGGTTGTAGGGTATTACTGGCCTATAATGCATATCTGTGAGTGTCCTCCTATTTTTAGTAGCAAACGTAACATAGCATACCAGAGATCAGCAATGATTCCTTTTTCCGCTGCTCATAAGCACTCATGCAATTTTGAGTATAAGTGAATCAACAGAATTGAAATTCAACTACTCTGATTCATTCGTACTTGCTACAACATAAATTTTTAAGTATAAGTAGCAGTAAGTATGAGTACAACGTTGACATCAAACTCACAACATTCGAAATATGTTTGATTCAAACGCCTACTCATTTTGATTTACATAAAAATTTAGAAAAATACTTATAAAACTTATAAATGATTCGAGTCACTCGAATCATTCATCAAAATTTACAGCTTTTATTGTTGTTGCATATATAAACAAAGAAGAAAGGAAAGACAAAGCCAACAAGCAAAGCATACATACTATTTTATTGTGAGTATAATAGTGTTCGTACACGAATCATACTTGTTTTGCGTTTCATGTAAATGTTAAGTAGAAACGAGTCGAAGTCAATAACATTCTGAGTATTGTTAAGTATGAATACGACGAGTACTTCCAACTTTGAGTATGAGTAGTATGAGTATCATATTAAAATAAGTATGAATGCGTATAAGTAACAGAAATTATAAGTATGACTCGAATCTATTTATAGTTTTGAATACTCGTTACTGATCTCTGTGGTATACACTTATCTCAATAGGCTTGGAGTATATTATCTTCCTGTCTGTAGTTAATAACGAAACGTAAGAACACATAAAAATCTTGGTCTCCACAGTTACGGAGAAGCTTCAGGGCATGTTTTAAAATCCATCACAACTAAATAGTTGTATAAGCTTTTGCTACCACTTGTGAGGAATCGAAAAAAATCTACTCTAGTGAATATGTTCATCAAAAAGATTTCAAGAGAAAAATTTCCTAACCAGATAAGGTCAAAAAGACATTAAAATTCCCTTCAGTAAACTACAATACAATGACAATAGTTAGTATAGGGTATTAATCACTATTCCATATACCCACTTATTTGCTCCAACTAATGAACGTAATGTCCTCTTTTAGTACGTTTTTTTTTTTGTATTTTCTTTTCCAATTATTATGTTTAAAGTTGTTGTGTTTGTTGGTTGCCTGCTACTAAAATTGTTCCCTTTTAAGTGCTCGTTTGCAACAAATTTATGTGTGTTAATTTAGTCTCTATATCTTCTGCTTTTCTTCATTTATTTGTATGCACTTTGGCAACCGTTTTTACCCAGCACACACACAATATGGTTGCCTCGTTCATGTACAACTACTGCTTGATGCCATGTTTATTGGAATTGTGTGTCAAGCTCAATTCAAATACCAACGAGTATGTCTCGTTAATGTGTAAATCACCTTAACGAAAATCGGAGAGAGAGAAGAAGGAAAAAAGTTGCATGAAATTGGTTTTAAAAAGTGAAGACAAATTTCAAAACAAAACTAAAAAAAATTAAAAAAAGAAAACTAACAATTGGCAAAAGACATGAGGGGTCAGTGCTAAAGTCATGGGATTTCATGATGTACTGCCACAACTACTGCTGCTGCTTTTATAATTACTGGTTAAGTTTTGTGTTTAAAACACTTTAAGGAACAATGAAAATTATTTTTACAAACGTATTCCTAAAGATTTCGTTTATCAGTGCTACTATTTAGGAGGAGGAGTTTTCATTTAAATTAAACGTCTTAATTTTAATGGCAGATTTATAAGTTCATAGATATAAGGTGTTAAAAAAAGAACACGTAAATAAAGAATTTATCGTATATTAATTTGAGAATTTCATTAACTAGTGAGTCTTACATTCAAAGAATGTCAAAGTGCCACTTGTGTAATAAAAATTTGTAATATTTTTGATAATAAGTAATAACGTACGCTTTTTGAACATGAAATAATTCTCACTTGAATCATATTTACCCGTCACGCCCGTTACGTCGTCACACCCGTTACGATGTCACACCCGTTATGAGGACAAGTCCCAAGAAGAAACTCACCCTTATATTTTTAAAAAAAATTTTTCATTCTACTTAAATTTTTCTGTGTAATTCCTCGGTTTCCCATTCTCCCTCCCCTTACCTACATTCCTATATCCTCTATTTCCTTCCTCCCCTAAGGACAATGTACAATGGCTCAATTTCGACCTCCGGGTACTGTGCTTGTCTTGACCGACAGGTGCACGTCCTCTAACCTAACCTAACATAACCTAAATTGAAAGTACAGGGGAGAGACCATAGTAATATCATCTGACAGTCAAATTGCTTTTCGTACACTTAGCTGCTTAGAGGTTGCCTCGAGATTAGCATGGGCGTGGCAGGGGCAATATGGTCAACTTTTGCGAAAGCTCGGACCATGTGTTTAGAAGGATATATTAGACGAAAGCGAGGATATAAAGTTTTTGGCAAGAAATTAAAGAGGAGACTTGTATTAGAATATCCAGAAACATTCCCTGAACACTAATCGGGTGTTGTAGATTCCAAGAACATTGCATTATAAAGATCAGGAATCTTTATAATAAAACACATATGAAATCAAGGCAAAGTGAATGCTTTTCAAAAGAAAGTAACTAGAGGCTTATAAAATACTAGGTGCAGAGTTGAGAGCAGTACATTAGAACTTTTAAATCTCAGTTCTTTAGTATTTTTGAACAAGCAATACAATATAATACACCTGCACGTACACCCATTACAGAATTTTAGAGTAAAATAGAATGATTTTCAAAAAAAGAATAATTTTAGTTATGGCTTGTGTAAAAATGTATGAAAAGTGCAGCATTAAAATAGAGTTATCAGCACTTACGCCATCGAATGGCTTCGAAAAGTATATAAAAGAAGAGAGAATGTGATTCAATTTCCATAGTCTAGTGTTAGTGTTCAGATCTTCAACGAAATTTTAAAAATAAAAATATTTCATCGGTGACTGCCTCTCAGGAGATTTCTGGCAAAAACTCTAAGTGTAAAAATAAAATTGCCATGAAAAAGTTTCTCAAAAAACTGTATTAGGGGATGTACATTAAAATATAGTTTCCGCCACTCATTTAAAAAATTAGCACACAACATAAGTGGTGTGAGAAGCTAGGTTTAAATTCTGACTTAATGGTTGCAATGATCTATTATGTATGCATGTAAGGAGTGCGCACAAAAAAAAACTGGACTTACACTTTTCATTATAGAAATAAAACTAAGTGGCGGATTTTTTTCGTTTTATATTTCAATTAAAGTAAATAATATTTGAATTCTTTTGTGTATACAATTTTTTTCTGACCAAGGTCTCAAAGCATCCAACTTTTTGAGCCACTCTTCTTCCAGACATATTAGGGTGTTTTAGAAAAATACGTATTATTTTACTTGCTTTGTTTTGGTCGGCAAATCCTTTTTTTTTCACTTCCACGCTTTCTCTCAATACTCAAAGACTCCTTATATTGTTTTATTCTTACCTTAGAAACTGTTTTTTGGTTAACACCTGCGAGCCTAGCAATCGTTTTTTGTAAGTGGCGCGGTTTTTCATTGAAAATTTCAATTATTTTTTTACGACATTCTTGTTGGGTGCCCATTTTCAAAAAACTAATTTTGCTATTGCAATGACATTTAGCACGTGGATTTTGAAACAGATGACTAACAAAAACAATGTAACGGTATTCATTTTTTTTTTCAATTATGATAAAAGTTATAATTAAAATTATATTATTAAAGGTAGGCCCATTTTTTTTTTTTTTGTGCGCACTCCTTATGTGATCCAGTTTTTAAATAAAGTGTGGAATATCATGACGTTATAAATGACTACTGCATCATGCAGTACAATATTCGGAAATTTCTATTAGAATTCCCTATTAAAACTAAGTATTTTACTTAGGTGAAGTCGCCGTGGTCTAGTAGATAGTGTGCTGGCTTATTAGACGTAAAGCCAGGGTTCGAGTTCCAGGCCAGATATCAAAAGAAAATACAAAAAGTATTTTTTCGGCGATTTCTTCTCAGCAGATTTCTGGCAAAAACTCTGTTAGTAAATAAAATTGCCATGAAAAGTTTCTCAAAAATCCGTCGTTCGGACTCGACTTTAATGTGTAGGTCCCGCCACTTATGTATAAAATTAACGACACACAGCATTAAGTAGTGTGAGAAACTAGGTCAATAATCCTGAATGAAGGGTTGTAATGACCAATTATGTATTTTACTTATGTGTGTAGGTTTTTATTTTGTTTTTGATTTGAAAAATGTTTACCGAAAATACCCCTAAAGTTGTATCGCATAGCAAATTGACTTTGGTTGTAAAATATTAATTAACTTGTACTCTTTAAGAAATTCAAAAAGAAACCTTTTTTAAAAGGTATTGGACTTAAAATAAACCCACTTATAGCATAATGGGTGATAAATACAGATTATAATTCCTTCAATCGAGTGTTTTTTTTATTTATTTTTTAAGAAGATTTTTAAAACTGTGTGAAGGAAGATTATTAAATAAAAAACTGCAATTTTAAATTAATATCCAATTGCAATCATACATACGTATGTGTATTTACATTTTTCAGAATATTTTTATTCAATAAATGACCACATGGTACACCGAACATATTGTTTTGGAGGTAAAATCATTAATAAAAAATTTTTTTTGTAACAATATATTAATTGCAAAAAATAATACCCATTGAGGACAAAAAATCACAATTTAATTGATTATATGCACACATTTTAAGCATTCTATTATAAAAAAAAATTGCCATCATGAACACCAGAAAAAATTTAAAAACTGAGTGTTAAAAATAATCTTCTTTATTTTCATAATACATCCATAAAGAAAAGAAAAAAAGAAACAAACAACTAAATATCTATAAAAACCAAATGGTAGTATTTATTATACAAAAACAAAAAAAAATATAAAATTTTCTTTTATTTTTTTTTTTTACAGAAACCCATAACTGGTGCAAAACCCACAAAATATCACTATTATCCACACAATCAACACATTTATTTATTGCCCGAATGTGCCATACAACAGGTCTGTAATGCAGTCTATGTGCGCTTAAATTATACTCAACCTCTGTGTGCCTGTCCATCGAGGTAAGTTTTATTATCTCTTTTTTGCATTCTTTTTTATTCTTTTTCAATATGAACAAACACAACCATGAATGCCACGAAATTAACAAACAAAAAAATAAAATAAAAGTAGAGAGATGCACGGGCAAATATAATGTGGAGTATATGTACAGTGAATAAAACAAATGAAAAATGAAAATCCATTAAGGAAAACTATCAGAGGAAAAACTTTGCGTAGGTAAAGAAAATAAGCGGTTCACTTAAAATTTGGCACAATAAGTTATAGGAGCATTAAAGTTTTGATTTTGATTTCAGAAATTTAAACATTGTGGCAATAATTATGTTATTCAGGTCATAAATATCAACAAAAAAAAAAACTTATATTTGATAACATTTCATATATGAAATCCAAATTGTCATTGAACCCTTGAAAAAAGAAAAACATACATTCACTATGATGATAAACTTTTATTTATTTGAAGATTTCAACTCCTTTTTTGTTTGAGATTTAAATCATTCAAAACAAAACCATATAGAAACCAGCATTCATTCATGCTGTTAACCATCACTGTCAGACAGTCAGTCATCAGAGTAAAAGTTAAACTATTAAACCACACGAATATATTACGAGTACCCTACCACATTCATCTTGCAAACTCTCTGAACGATTTTGAATAGCAAAAGATTCAAGTGATTAATCACTACGCTCAATGAAATTACGCGCAAATAAAAGACGACTAAGCATATGATTTTTGTCTAATACAGAAAATCTAGGGCCCGACCTATCTGACTCGCCAGCATACGTTAGCATTATCATTGACCACAGAAAGTATGCATATGTATATGAATCACAGGAGAATGTATAAATCCATGTAGCATACAACGTTGTATCATTCAGATAGGTTAGACAATTTTTGTCCAGAAAAAGAGATCAGCTAAGGCTCTTATAGGTACTACTACTGAACCTTTGGACTTATGGTTTAAACATAATTATGAAAGTACAATGAAGTTATATTGATTAAGCAAGACCGAGAAGTCTAGGTAAATCAATTAATTCTGTCTGTGTCAGTTCCACTGTGAGGGTAATTTAGCCTAAATATTTTAATACCACAAGTTTGATATCAAAGTCGCCACAAGTTTGATATCAAAGTCGCCACAAGTTTGATATCAAAGTCGCCACAAGTTTGATATCAAAGTCGCCACAAGTTTGATATCAAAGTCGCCACAAGTTTGATATCAAAGTCGCCACAAGTTTGATATCAAAGTCGCCACAAGTTTGATATCAAAGTCGCCACAAGTTTGATATCAAAGTCCCCACAAGTTTAATATCAAAGTCGCCGTAGTCTAGTATATAGTAGGCCAAGGTTCAAACCCCAGGTCAGACATCAAAACGAAATATGAAAAAAATATTTCTTCGTCCAGACTTTCTCTCAGCAGATTTCTTGCAAAAACTCTGAGGGCAAATAAAATTGCCGTGAAAAGTTTCTCAAAAATCTGTCGTTCAGAGACGACTTTAAGCTGAAGGTCTCGCCACACACACAACATGAATTGTGTGAAATACTAGGCCGTAATCCATATCGAAGGGTTGTAATGGCCAATTATGAATGTATGTTGATATTAAATTTCATTTAACGTCTTTTAAACTTTTAAAGGCTAAATATTCTGTGGGAGCACATTTTATACATTAAAACCAGGGCTTACATTTAATGAGACAATATCTTGCATAACATACGTTGGTAGAGATAGACGGAAGTGGAATAAAAGGCCTCGATTTACTTAAGTGGTCATTAAAAACCTTTAGTTACGATTTATTTGGTAATCGGCCTCGACTATAAACTCGAAATAGGCGAAAAATGTTTAGTAAATAATTTATAAAATTAAGTGGATTCTTTGCTCTCTAATCCAGTCTTCTGAACCTTGCTCCGCCAGAGAGGATAACATCAATTACGAACATCATAGAAGGGTCAGCCAGTACCATTTCTAGTGCCTAATCACTACACCCAATAGATGTTCCCATAGAGCATTGTTTCTTAAGATAACCCTGCTATCAACCTAGTATACGTTACAGTAGGCTAAGCATCTGCTTTACTGTTACAAAAATTACCGAAAGATGAGGGAATGCTATGTGGCAGCTCTATTTTCCTTATAGAAAGGAAAAGTCATATATAAAACGCCAATAAGCAGAGAGAATCAATGAAATTTATCACTACTTTCCATTCTATTCTAATCTGCATATAAACTCTCTCCAAATTAGGGTGTTTCAATGAGTTCTATATTGCCCATACTGACAGTAACTTTATCTACTCAGTTTATCATATTGAATAGAACGAATTGAACGTACGGATGGACGGACGTACAGTCCGTGTGTATATCAAATTGAAAGTCTTATGAATTTTGTATTTGCAACTGATGCTGTTGGTTTAATATGGTGATAGTGATGGTTTACCACACAATGATGTGAATGGATTTAAGGAAAAGGATACTTTAATTCACATCGTAATCGCATGGGGAAGTATGGTTAGTTAACTGACTGACTGGCTGACTGACTGACTAACTGAACGAACAATTGTATGGAAAATGTTTAAGAGAAATAGTGGAAGCTAAACGTATGAGAATGGGATTTAACTTAATGGTGGTTTTAGAATGTAAATGTTTTTGATGGTGCACATTATGTCAGTGCAACAAGAAAAAAAATAAAAACAAAGAAAAGAAAGGAAAGGAAATGAAATGAAGTAGTAAAAGCTAAATTTGTTGTGATTTAAAAATTTCCTTTAATGTTTAAATGATTTAATATTTGCGTGTTCAAAAGCTCACTTTAGTTTTATTGCTTGCTTTTTTATTTTTTCTTTTGTTTTTTTTCTTTTTATTTGACTTTCCATAATACCAGATATCGTGATCCCTGTTCGGCTAGCTTAAATGAAGATGATCAACACACAACAAAATTAGTAGGAGATGGCAAGAAAAAGGTAAGTTTGCAGCTTCAAAAAAACAAAACAAAAAAAATAAAAAGAAGTTTTAAACGTCTTAAGTTTTAATCTGTAAATGTGATCCTCAATCACATCACAAGCAACGTATTTCGTATTTGAAATAAAACTGTCAAGACAGCTGAGCTGCTTAAAGGAGTTGTTAAACTAACTTAGAACTTTGAATCTATTTTTCTTGTATTGTTTTACAAATAAGTTAAGACATCTTGCATACATTCTATTAACTTGGCTTTTGTACTGTCTCTCTCTCTAAGCTATTCAGTTAATAAAAGAAAAACATCCTGTCAGTTTATTTACGAAAATGGTAAAAAAAATATCTTAATCTTGTTGGGAATTAATTGAGTTTCTAATGTTGCAACACAATTGATGCATAAAAAAAAAGATTGTGGTCGAATATGACTTACAGGGAGTGGTTTAAAAAAGGGCAAAAAATAAGGTTAAGAATCGAATAGAAATTTATTTATTCAACGTATAGAAAATATAGACAAAAACCGATGAAATTTGTTTGAAATAATAGGGAAGACAGTTTCAAAAAACGATAAATATTTGGAAGTATATTTTCAAATGTGCAACTAATATAGAATTTTTTGATACCGTCGTCTAATCGATTAAAATTATGGGACACCGAATAAAGCAATCATTTCATGCGACCACCAGCAGCAACCATCAGTTCTTTATACATAGAGGTTCTTTTCTATACTTCCGAAAGCAAATATGTATAACGATGCTAGTAATCTGCAGACTAAGCTAGTCCTGAGCTTTTAAAGCATAGAAATCTATACAATGATCTTTAAAATGACAAGGCGATTCGCAATATTTTCAAGCAACTAAAACGCAAAATGCTGGCGTTATATGTAAAGGATGCTCCATAAACTATGCGAATTTTTTTTTAATAAAAAATGAACTAAATACGAGAGTCTATCGTTTGCCTGTAGAATATCTGGTTCGTTCATTTGATACGAAACAGTTGTGGGCCCTATCGACCAGAGCAAAACGCTTTCCATTGCCTAGGAATGTTGCCTCAGACATATTTGTAGTTCTTGGTGGATCTTGACTGAGATACAATGCGTCAATACATCGCAATATTAATTTTAAATTTGTTAAAAGACTTCTTATGATGATTGAATACCTCTACGGATCACATTAAATGAGCTCGGATCGGTAATAATTTACTTGCACAACAGTATTGTAGAACTAAGGAGTGCGCACAAAAAAAAAATGGGCCTACTTTTAAGCTTATAACTTTTATCATAATTGAAAAAAATGAATACCGTTACATGTAAGTCGCCGTGGTCTAGTGGGTAGTGTGTTGGCTTATTAGACAAAAGGCCCGGGTTCGTATCCCAGGTCAGACATCAAAACGAAAAATATTTCTTCGGCGACTTCCTCTCAGCAGATTTCTGGCAAAGACTCTGAGAGTAATAATTGCCATTAAAACCTCTCAAAAATCTGTCGTTCGGAGTCGACCTTAAACAGAAGGTCCCGACACTCATGTTTAAAATTAACGCACATAACATAAGTGGTGTGAGAAGCTAGGTCGTAATGCTGAATGAAGGGTTGTAATGGCCAATTATGTATGTATGTATGAATCCCGTGACATTACATTACAAAAAATGATTGCTAGGCTCACAGGTGTTAACCAAAAAAACATTTTCTAAAGTAAGAATAAAACAATATAAGGAGTCTTTGAGTATTGAGAGAAAGCGTGGAAGTGGAAGAAAAAAAGGATTTGCCGACCAAAATAAAGCAAGTAAAATAATACGTATTTTTCTAAAACACCCTAACATGGCTGGAAGAAAAGTGGCTCAAAAAGTTGGATGCTCTGAGACCTTTGTCAGAAAAAAATTTTATACACAAAAGAATTCAAATATTATTTACTTTAATTGAAATATAAAACGAATAATAAAATCCGCCACTTAGTTTTATTTCTATAACGAAAAGTGTAAGTCCAGTTTTTTTTGTGCGCACTCCTTATGTGAATGATGATCATATAGACAAATGGCGACAAGGATCTAAAGCTATGTTCGAACAGAAATTCCTCAACTTTGACTTAAGATTGCTAATTAGTATACTGAACAGCATATAGACACATATATGGAGCTACTCTACCACCAAGTTTTCGATCCTAACTACAATTCTCTAAAAAGTAAAAATTTTCATGACCAAATGTACAACAACGAATACGAATTTAAGTATAATGCCAACTCAAATTAGGCGCTTATGATCGATGTACAATATTGAAACATTCAAAGGAGTACCGAGGAATATATCCAATAAGAGTGATAAGCACATCAGCGGTATTTCTCTTCTCTCCATTATTTATCCTTTCTCTAAAGAAATAATTGCCGTATTCTTTCTAAAATACACTACCAAGCCATTACCGCCCTTAAGATTCTTAAAATTACATCAAAAAACAACAATACAGTAGAATATAGAAAAAAAAAAACAAAAGACTTAAGAAACAAACTTTTTTTTACAAAACAAAATCCCATCAATTCCTATGGATATCTCACAACCTTTGTGTATCCAAGGCATCCAAGCATTAACAACACATTATCTGGCACTTTAATGAAAATAACATTCAAGTATAATCGTGTCCCTATTAATTAGAAATCATAAGCGGAAATCTAAAATAGCACGACGGAAATCTACAAATGTTACAAGCAATTGTACAATTTCATGTACAAATTGAAGACGAAGCCTACACACAAATGATCATTCATTATGTTTCGCATCGTATACCGTATAAGCCTTAAATTAATTTCGAAATAATATGTTGCAGTTTAGTTTCAAGGCAGGATTAAGATTGATTGTTTATGAAGGCAAAAGAGAAACTATAAAAAGGCACTTTTGAAGGCACTTTCAACTAACCAGTAGCAATGATGTAAAATTTAAAAGAGAAAAAATCCAAAAAAAACACACAAAAACGAAATAAAAAAAATAATGCTATTGCTGCTACTGCCAGTTTGCCATAAAGTTTAAGGAAAAAATATGAAGGTAAAGTTATCAAATGAACACGTCTTTTGATAGCCAACCAGCCACTAACTAAACGTATATGGTAGATAAAGATTGGACCAAGAAGACTGGGATTAAAACATATTTTTCTTTAATTTTTTTGTATTTTTCCTCTATTAAATTGCTATTTGGTAGCAAAAAAAGAAAAGAAACGAAACGAAACGAAACAAAGAAAAACAGCCAATGCACTTTGTGTACAACTAAAGAAAAATCTGATTAGAGTTGGTTTTTAAAACTATGAATTGCAACAACAACAACAAAACAAGAGAATGAATATGAAAAATGAACAACAATGAATAGAATCTACAGAAGAAGAACGTTCGATCGTTTGCTAACTCTACTTGCTTTTGCGTTAAGCGTTCAACAAAAGTGATCTTTTGTGTAACAAGCATGTAATTGAGAAGATGACTGACTATACGACGTTTGCAACAGCAACAACAACAGAAAGCAGCAACATATAGTAATGAAAAAAGGAAAAAATATTGTTTATTATTACATTTGAACGTCTTGATGTTGGCTATCAAAAGCCAACATTCAGCCAGTAAATGGAGATGGATGGACGTAACAAATGTTACGACTATCAAATTGAATTACAAAAAAACGATATCAAAAGTCTAGTAGAACTATTCGCAAAAACACTTCTAAAAATTAAAATAAAAGCAGGCAATTTTCTTATCTAATTGGTGTAAAACATGTGCTTCAATGCGGCAAAGGATTAGTGAATGAGATCAAATTGAATTTATTTTATAGAAAGGTGATACAGAATGCTAGCTTACTGGACGCGAAGCCAAGGTTCAAATCTTCGGTCAGACATTGAAAACGAAATATGAAAAAAAAATTTCTTCGCAGAACAGATTTCTGGGAAAAACTCTGAGAGTAAATAAGGTTAGAGTACGTGCACCTGTCGGTCAAAACAAGCACAGTACCCGGAGGCCGAAATTGACCCTTTGTACTGAGAGTAAATAAAATTGCTATGAAAAGTTTCTCAAAACCCTGTCGTTCGAAGTCAATTTTAAACTGTAGGTCCCTCCACTCATGTATAAAATTAACATACACAACAGGAGGGGTGTTGAGAAGCTAGGCCATTTTCCTGATTGAAGGGTTGTAATGGCCAATTATGCGTGTATGTGACACAGAATGCAATAAGATCAGTAACAGGAAAGTTACCCATATAGAGGCTATGATTTACCATGAGTTCTTTGTATCCGTTTTATGAATACTGTATAAACAGTGGAATCTCATACGTCCATCTCCCATGCAGTCTTCTATTATAAGCCGTTCTATCTTAAAAGGACTTCCTCACGCACTAGGCAGCCACAAGAAATAAAAGAAAACTGTGCCGGCTTTGCGCTCGATATATAAAAATTTAATATTTAAAATTAAAAGAAAATTCATTTGGCCGTAACTTGGAAATTAAACACTCATAACATAATTGGCCATTACAACCCTTCAGTCAGGATTACGACCTAGCTTCTCACACCACTTATGTTGAGTGCGTTAATTTTTATACATGAGTGGCGGAACCTACAGTTTAAAGTCGACTCCGAACGACAGATTTTTGGGAAGCTTTTTATGGCAATTTTTGCTCTCAGAGTCTTTGCCAGAAATCTGCTAAGAGGAAGTCGCCGAAGAAATATTTTTCGTTTTGATGTCTGACCTAAACACTCATTCTAGCAAGAAATTTCTGGCACAGCTTACGATTTTGCAAAATAGATTACTTCTGAAGCAGTTCAAACCTGCAACAGTATGGTCAAACCCTATTTAAAGCCGATTTTGAGCCTGCAGTTAAGTTCCATTGAAATTTACTTCACAACAATAAGTTCCTTTATTGATCGGCGTATAAAGTTTATAAGATTTTCATCATGTCGGTAACTATAAGAAACCATCTTTGGACTTACGGGTACTAGACTCGTCTCAAATATTTCAAGAAATTTTTGATCAAAACTTTAAGATCTTCAAAATAAAATAACAAAAGCAACTTAGGATGACAAGCCATATGCCTATAGCATAGAAACTATTTATTTATTGAATGGACTCAACAAAGATTCCAATGCATGGCTGCCAGAATTGACGATTTATCGTCATTTTGACGATTTTTTGTTCTAAAAATATCATATTGACGATGTGGCGATTTACGCCCTTATTTTGACGATTTTTAGCAATTTTAAATTTGCATCATTTTCTTTACTTTAGTAAATTAAATACCACTTTAAGCTCTGTACATACTTTGCAGTTATTAATATTGCAAATGATTTTTCTGTGTCTAAGGTCTTTTTCATCCCTTAAAACCCACAAATTTATAACCTCTGCACGAAAGGGGGCCCCACATACGAATAGTCAGACTAAAAACGAATTTTGTCTGTAATGCAGTGTGCGTTCCACTGGTCAATCGACCACATACGTTAGGAATACATGATTCTCGGTAGCAAGTCGCTCGAGCAAAATCCGTTATAATAGTGATAGAACAGTGAAACACAAATCAAATTACACCGATGCTCCAATGAATCAATGGAGTTCGATATCCTACCGATATGAACGGGCTACTTCGGTCTCTCTTGTACGAGGTCTAGAAGTTTCAAAATAGACGTTGAGGCACCGGCCTACACCAGAGAATTGTTTTCTATTCTCTTTCGGATATACATAAGTGGTGTAAATAGTAAGAAGATCGGATGAAGTGAAGTATTTCTTGCACTCTCTTAAGGAACTAAGGCACTGAAAAATGTATCGGTTTTAGCGATTATTACACTGAGTTTTTATGTCGATTTTGTGACGATTATTTTTACGATTTCCATGAATGTCTTTGACGATTTTTTTTTTGCTATTTCTTGACGATTTGATGCTTTGTTTATCTGGTAGCTATGCTACAATTTTTCATGACCTTGTGCCCCATGGTAACCGTTTAAAAATTTAAAAATTTATCTTCTCACCTCAAAAACTTGATACCAATCTAAAAAGGAATTGAAACCATAAAATTAATTTCAATCTTTGGATTTCCATGGCAGCATAATTAATAAATATTTTATAAAGAAAAAAAAAAAAAGTATCAACACACACTACTCTCCTCATTTCCATGATTAAATACCACGTAAGCTGACAAGCGTGTAATGCTCTTAATTAAACTTTCTCCAGTATGTTAATAATTTTTCAAAATCCGTTGGTGCATTTCCATATATTTTTACCCTACAACGGCATGAAAGGTAATGGAAAAGTATTTTGGCTTTTTAAGAAGCCCTTAATGACCTGATAGAAATTCACAAATGCAGATTAGATAAAAATCGTTTCATGATTGGCCTGATCTTCCTAAGATGCTACATTTTTATGTCTCGTACACCAGGGGTCTTTAGATGGATTATTTGCTTTGGCATAATATTAAAGTGTAGGGTATATAAATAGTCTACAATAACATTCTTATGCACTTTTTTTGCTGCTGTGTATCTGTATGATATGGAATGATAATGGCGATAGTTATATCTCCTCTTCTTATTATTCAAAAAGAGAAAAAAGAACGAAGAAAAAAATGTTTATTGTGTATTTAAAGGTTACACAGTGGTAGGTATTACAGTTGCTTAGTTTTTTTTTATTTTTATTTTTATTCAGTTTTTCCTCATTCTTTACGAAAGTTTTCTATTCTTTTCTTGTGCAAAAAAAAAAATCAAGAAAAAACAACAGAAACATGTGAAAAATATTACTTTGCTTATGTAGAAAAATTACTGTGAATGATGACGATGACGATGATAATGATAATGATGAAGATAAAAAGGTTGAGTATGAGCATAACCATGAGATTCTATTGCAAGCGTTCTGTCTAGTTGTTTTGAGTTACAGATTAAACAACAATAATAAAAATAAGGTTCAACGAATATGTACATTTGTATGTACATACATTCAGTTTGTTTATTTGTTTAACTTAAGCGGAATTAAGTTATAAACCAAAAAGAAGAGGAACCAAGAGTAAAAAGAGACCCGGAGAAATAAAGAAGTCATCATTGTTAAGAAATGATGAAATAATAAAGACCATAAACAATGCCAGAAGTATACAAACATAAGAAATAAAATAAAAAAAAAGTAAAAAATAACTAGAAAATTTATAGGGTCAAAATGAATTGTTCTGTTGCGAAAAATTCATACAATTTCTTTAAGCATACCATACACGTACATACCATACAGACTTACTGATCTGTTCTTTTCTAAAAAAAATATTTCAAGTGAAAGAGTTGCTGTTAAAAGAAAAAACAACCGCAAATTGATTATGACTTTTAAAATTAGTAAAAGCGTAAATGCTTTTAAAACTACTTCATTATGTGAGAGGTTTCCTTAACGAACTTTACAAAAAAAAACAAGTAAAGGCTTGCAATAATCCAATAAGTTTCGAATTTATGAAATTTCGAATGTTCATCCCCTCCAAATAATTCATCTAGAGGAGAGAAGAGAGGACAACATCAGAGGAGGTCAGGCAGTCTCACCTATTAAGGAAGTTCAGATTTTAAACTGCAGAAAGGTCCTCACCTCTACACCCGAAACATGTTCACAAAGGACGAAGTATGCGGATACCAGCAGATATTAAACTGATCAATTTGAAAATCCTATGCCCAACACTTAAGTGAAGTAGGTGAAATGATAAAAAAAAAGTTTTTTTATCTCATGTTGTAAATCGTTTCATAAATGGCCCAATAAGCCTAATCCACTATCAATATTAAGTCATATCAGAATCAACATAAACGAGAAAGATTTTTACATGATACTTCCCCTATATGTCCAAAGTGTGTAGATGAAGAGGAAGATGCGGAGCATATTTCTAATAAGCTGCCCCAGATTAAGATGGCCCGGAGAAACTCGATTAGGACCAAACCGGCTCATGGAGGAGCTGTTGAATTCCAGGACGCTATGGAGCCAATACAGCCAGAAAATGGCTGAAGTGATGATGGTACTCCGAAGGTTGGAGGAACGAAGGCGAAATTTGAGATGATATGATAAAGCTTTCGAGCTAACCAGCCCTTTGCGAAGTAATATCTTACGGCAGTCCCCCAGGGGGTGAGTGGTTGAAGTGTGTAGGGGGTGGGTTAGTACGTAGGCACCAGTGATGGTGAATCGTGCATGCTTTTGTTGGAACAAAAGTATCTTTTGAAGATTTACCACCTCCGGCCCAAGGCAAAAAAAAACATAATAGACCACTACAATTCGTTAGTTTGGATTACGACCTAGCTTCTAACGCCACTTATATAATGGGTTTTAATTTTATCCATGAGTGGCGGAACCTAAAGTTTAAAGTTGACGGCAAACGACAAATTTTTTGAGCAACTTTTTCATAACAATTTTATTTACTCTCAGAATTTTTGACAGAAATCTGGATGAGAGGAAGTTGCCAAAGAAATATCCTTTTTATATTTCGTTTTATTGGAGATGTCTGACCCAGGATTTGAAACGTGGCCTCATGTCTAATATGCCAGCACAGACTACATTTATTATCATAATATTCGAATGATTTAATCACTTATTACAGTAAGACCCCGCTTAACGGGATACGTTTCAACGAGTACATATGTAAATACGTTGCTACTTGGGAATATACAGTTGGAATCTATATTCTGGACAGACTAACATACATCGTCGCTTTATAGGGTATCGCTTTTGGTTGGTGCACGGCCCTTTCATTTGCATACAACAAGTATCAATACAGTGTGCGATTTAAGGGAATCTCAATACTACCGCGTAATACTTTTAAGCGTGGTCTTACTGTATACTAAAACGAAGACTACATCATATGGTCGATTTTGCCTGACAGTAGATGCTTTTGTTTAAACGCTCTTCCATTACCTTAACTCTGCTAACTAAAAAAATAAGTTCTTTATATGATTTTTTAAACAACAAAATATTGATTTTATGAAAGAGAGTTAATAAGAAACAGCACTACTAAGAAAGCTAAGCCTAAACTATAGAACCGTTAACCATTTAATATCCAATAATACGAAAATTATATGGACTATTATTGTTTTTGGCTTTAAATAGGAAAAATGTACCAGAAAATCAAGTTAATTATATGGCTAAAAGCCATTATAGACACATAAAATACCATAGACTACCGAAATAAAGGCGGTAATAGAAAAACAACAGCTAAAATAAAACAAAAAAAAAATAACGAAAAAAAAAAAGATAATAGATACTGTTACAGTAAAGTTAAATAGGCAGTCTTGAAGACAGACAGCTTAACAGATAGGAGGGGTACCGGTGAAGGGGGGTGACGGTATGTAAAGGGGACATGCATGTATGTTTATATAAATGGCGCAAAATGTAGACATAAAGATACAATACAAGACAGTTGGACAGACAGACATACATACACAGACAGTTTGTTAGACATGATGGAAAACAGCAATTTGTTAAGCTATTAATGACAATTCAAAGTCTACCGTTTGTCAAATTGTTGTCTAACAGATTGAAAACAAAAACAAAAACAAGAAAAAACAGTAACAAACCCAAAAAAAAAAACGAAAAATTGAAAATAACCCCAAGACAAAGACTTCTTTTTAAGAAACTAGTAGCCGAAGCAGTAAAATAGTACACTTACACACACACAACGCTTCTTATGTATAAAATTTAAATTTGAATTCAAGATTCTTTAGATGGTGGTATTAGAATCTTTCGGTTTAAAAAAGATTTTGTTTCAAGCATTTTGTTTAGACTAACATAAGTTTCAAAATGGCAGCATTTAGTAGAAATCGTGAATAGCGGTATCTGCCTTCGGTAAAGTTAATGACATTAAAGGATTTTGTTCGGCTGAAAATGCGTCAATTTTGAAAAAGATTAAATAATTTCATCGAATATGATAAGATTCACGTACAAATCAAAGAAGAAGTAACCAATGAAAGGAAATAATCGAAGATAGATTAGTTTTGGAGCTTAGATATTGCAGTCATATCTATAAAAGAAAAGAATAAATTAAACGTTTTCTTTTTTTATAAAGTTTGATTAATGATTCTCACTTGTTCTCCTTTTTTGTTCTTATTGCAGGCAATAACTTTGGCTAAAACATGTGAAGCTACTACTGAAATGCGCGAGTGCCGTTCACCTAAAGACTGGTCTTTGTTGGCTTTACAAAATACTCGCACTGGCAAATCACATTATTTGGTTATTTGCAGATGTCCAGATCATTTCAAAATGGGTAAGTAATTGAAGCACAAGCTTTTTGGCAGAACTTTAATTAGAATAAAATTTACGATTCCCTCGTGCTGTGTTATTTGAATATTTATTAGGCCACTTGTCTATTTCATTCTGTATTAGTTTAACGAATTTTCCATTTTGAATCTTCATCTGAATATCTAAACATTTTCAAAATTATTACAGATTTTTAATTTATTTTTCTCTCTTTCCATTTTTTACAGAGGGCCCTATGGCTCACGATCAACCCACTTATGCTAGTGTACCCGGTATACGTGTCTTTGGTATGATGTGTGTTAAACCTGGCTATTCTGTACGCAAACCTTCCTCCCAGCCACCTAAACGCTATCAATTGCAAAAACCATTCTACAGACCTGGCTCTCAAACATCGTATGGTCAAAGCAATATCGGCAATAATAACAAGGATGCCTACGGCAGACCTTCATACGGTAGCAGTTCCTCTTCATCTAGCTCTAGCGGCCAGACATCTTCATCATCGGCCTTTAATTCGGCCACTAGCACAAACTATCACGGGGCCGATCCATATCAATCGCAAGGCAATTATCAATACTTAAATAGACCAGAAAGCATATCGTCATCTTCGTTCGGCAATAGCAATAACAACTATAGACCGGAACCAGTATCAATTAATAATTTCCCCGGCGCTGGCTATGGACGTAATAATGAACGTGAGGGAGATGCTCCAATTGAGGCTGCCACTGAAGTGGATAATAAATTATTAATCAATACTTCAACCCAAGCTACTGAAGAAACAAAAACCACATTAAGTGAAGATACAACCAAGGCGGAAGAAGACTTAGTGAAACGTGAAAAGAGATCGTTAAGTGAAAATACCATTGAACCTGATGATGAAGTGCCCGAGTTTCCCTGGGATCGTGTTATAGAATTTGAGAAAACCGTAGTATGGGATTAAAAGTCTTGAATCCAGATAAAAACACAAAGAAAAAAAAAAAACAAAAACAAAGAAACAAAAAATCACTAACAGGGGTGTAGGTAGAATTTATTTATAAATAGAAATTTTCCAATCATTTTTAGGGGTTTCTTCAAAAAACGATATTTAAAAAGTTAAATTTGAAAATGAAAAATAGAAAAACAAAATATATTTGCAATAAGTTAAAATAGTTAAAAATATATAGTAACTGTGACTGAAAATTCTTTTAAAGCAACAATATAAACAAATAAATATTCCATTTTGTTTATAATAAAATTTATCAACAGATTTCAGTTATAAGATTTAAAAAAAAAAATTACTTTTTTTAACAATACTTTTAAAAAAAAAATATTTATTTAAGTTAAAAGAATTAAGTTAGAAGAGTATAAGAAAACATTATTAATTTACAAGGAAAATATTACAACGAATTAATTAAATAATTAAAAGAAACTTTCAAAGGCAACAAACAGTTTATATTGTAGTTCGTTCAATCAACAATTATTTAATTAATTTGTTTTTATTTTTCATTTTCTATGCATTTCAAATTAAAATAATACCGTCAACAAACGTATTTAGTAATTATTATAATTTTAACTATTTATTCTTAATAAAATAATTAAAAACTTCATTAAAGGAGGCTGTTTTAGAACGACAGCCCTTTGATTTATAATATAATTTTTTTTTTATAGTAAAACAAAAAAATATTATGAATTATTTTACAATAAGCGGCATTTACTAGACTTTAAATTAATTAATAAATATCGTATTTAGTTAAATAATTATAATTAAAAAGAAAATATATTTTATATTTAAAAATGGTATAAATTTAAAGTGAAATCATGTAATAATTTGCATTTGCATAACAATTTATGTTATATTTAGAATTTATATTTATACGAACAATTAATATTTTTTTTTTAATAAAAGTCTTTTTAGAAAAATAAAAAAAAGGTAAACTTTTATTATAGAAGATAAGGCGTATGATTTTTGCAAACACTCGTAATATTTCGCATAAATTTTACGATATACAAGGTATAATCGACGTGCTCATGAGTCTAGCATAGTTCGTTGGTTTAGAAATTACCATTGAAAAGGCAACACCAATGCGATTTATTGATTTTACCAATAAACAATTTACAAAGACAGATTAAAGCTCTTAAAGGTCTACTATATGAAATATAATATCGTTGAAACGACCGTATCATGTTTTCTCTGGCTGGAACGCGTGCAAAATGTGCAATTTTCCCTGACTCTAGGGCATAAATCAGTTTGAATTTGGTTTAGATACCCGCTATGATTTGTGAATTATTCGCATGCACCTGCGACCTAAGGAAACCTCAAAAGAAAATGACTAATACGGTCAAAGTGTACGACGTCGGTGGCTAGTTTAGTCCTGTGGTATGAACTATGTGGCACGTAACAACATCTAAAACCCACACTTAATAGTGGCTATTTTGATCACTGCAAAAGACTTTCCAGTGAAAATTAGGATCAGTTGCCAACAGACTGAATAAATGACAACAAAGTAGAGTTATAGCTTCAATAAGAAGGCCATTATCAACCGTCAAATGTATACAACTATTTGTATTAGAAATTTACTAATGAAAGTACTTAAGTTCTAAATACTAGTGCTAGCACTAATACGGAAGTACCAAAGTACTAAATTTTATTCAACGATATCATCGACACTAAAAAGAGATCACAAAAGAACATTTTGAGTGGTAACTTAAGCTCTGGAAACGAAACACCGAGGAAAGAATGAAGAAGGGACTAAATGCTTTCTACCAGTGTAGGAACTCCATAGGTAAGAACTGGGGTCTTCCGCCGAGAGCCATTCGCTGGATATATCTGGCGATTGTTAGACCGGTTATTACTTATGGCTGTGTTGTCTGGTGGTGTGCCTTAGATAAGAGTTTTCAACGGAAAATCTTGGGTAAGGTTCAGCGGATTGCCTCTTTGAGTATCACTGGAGTGAGGAAAAGTTGCCCTCAGGCTGCTCTTGATACTATGCTCTGTCTGACCCCGCTTGACTTATATGTCAAGCGGTGTGCAGCGCGTAGTGCCGTACGCCTGAGGGAATCGGGCTGTTGGAAACAGCGCTCGATAAGTCACTCCAGAGTTCTGAATACCGTCTTTCCTGACGGAAGGTACGGACTTTCGGAAAAAGCCACTGATTATATTGTGCCTGAGGCTATGTTCCTACCTGGTTTGAGTATACTCATACCGGATAGGGCACAATGGAGTGGTGGGGTACTCCAGGGGCAGAGTGGTATACCCATCTTCACAGATAGGTCTAAGTTAGGTGGATGTACTGGTGCTGGGGTTTTCTGTAAGGAACTCGGTTTTGAACTCCACTTCAGGTTGAAAGATGACTGCAGCGTTTTTCAGGCGGAGATTTTCGCAATACTGAAGGCTATTGAGGCCATAGCTGGTGGCCCATCTTCGGATTCGGAATCTTACACGATCTTCGTTGACAGTCAGGCTGCCCTTAGGGCCATTGCGTCGGTCTGGTGCAAATCACGGCTCGTTCGCGAGTGCAAAGAGTCGTTGCGGAGTTTTGGACCGGACCGTATCCGTCTATGCTGGATTCCGGGTCACAGCGGAATACTGGGTAATGAGACGGCGGATGCCTTCGCTAGGTTAGGTTCGCTTCCAGGTGGCGATTTGACGGTTGGTCCTGACCCCCCCAGTCTGTCACCTCTATGGCCTCATCGATGGATGTGTCAGGAGGGAAGAGCAGAGACGTTGGGGGAACGGATCAGGTTGTTCTGTTTCTAGGTGTCTATGGCCTGCTGTGGACAGCAAGAGGACAGAGTGGCTGCTGGGCTTGGTTAAGGCCAGCTTAAGGTTGGTTGTCGGTTTTATCACGGGGCACTGCGAGATTAGGTCGCTGACGGGGATCTGGAACAGATCCCAGTCGGACTATTGCAGGGTATGTTGCGATGAGGAGGAGTTGGAGACTGTCGAACATCTCCTCTGCAACTGCCCAGCCCTTGGTAGGTTGAGGTTGAGGACCCTTGGCAGGGCCTTCTTTGAGAACTTGAGTTCTGTGTCGAGAGCCGACATCAAGGCTCTCCACAGATTCATTAGCAGCTTGGGCTGGTTGAGAGGTGCTAGGGCTTCATAAGTGTAGTCGCACTCTCAACCTCTGTTGTTTTGTGTCTGTTGTTTTTTTTTTTTCGTTTCCTCCGTTTCCCTTCCTCCCTCCCCTTCCCTATTTTCCTATATCCTCCTTTTCCTTCCTCCCCTAAGAACAATGTACAATGGGTCAATTTCGACCTCCGGGTACTGTGCTTGTCTTGACCGACAGGTGCACGTCCTCTAACCTAACCTAAGCTCTATCAAATGGTGTAACATGATTTAAGAAAAACAATTAATTTGAGCCGTAATAATCACTCTAATATAGGCAAAAACCGTGCTGCTTCTTTAGAAATTAATTAAAAATCTATTCGACCTGTTGTTATTATAACGAATTTATCTATTATTGAAAATATATTTTTGAAAGAAGTTCTATCGTTTTATAATAACTCTATTTTAAATGTTCTTCAATCGAACCTTTTTCTAAAATTATTTAAGATTTCTTATCGATATTTTGTTCAATTTCACCACAAGTATGAAAATTATTTATAGACTGGGACTTACCTAAAACTTCAGCATTTACCACAATATTACAGCTGTACATGGGACTTACTAAACGTTGAGGTTGATTTTGGAAAGCTTGACGGCAGGCTTCTTTAGAAGCTGTTAAAACTTGACCTGTTTTATATAAAGAAAATAGAAAATTAATTTTTTGTTTCACAAAAGAATTGAAAATTCTTAATACACTTACCCGAAAATGGTCCATAAGCTTTTGAATTCAAATCTTCCGAAGTATCCACAGACCACTCTAAGACCATAAAACAAACACCTTGCATAGGTTCTTCACACAATGGTCCAGCCGAGGTAGTGATTTGAAAACCATTAACAAAGGAACTATTATAATCACGACGTACATCGGTTTTGTTCTCTAAAACCAAATCATCATCCCAAAAACTAGGATGTTTGTAATCACTTAAGTTAAGTAGAATATTAGAGCCACAATGACGAGGGCCCAATGACCATATGCGTTCAACTAATTCCTCCTGAGATAGTGTTGTCAAACCCATGGTATCGAAATCTTTTAAGGCAATGATTAACTGAGACTTTATTTGTAGCAACAATTGTTTGGATTTTTCCGATACTTTGGAAGATTTTGAGGTGGTAGAGAATTCTTTAATAAAACTATTATATTTCTCTAATATATCCACTACAGCTTGAGGTAAAGGCAAGGCAATAATCCGTAGAGTAGACAATTTATTAAGCGTGGGCATAGTGACAATTTTCTTTGTTATATCTTTGTCTTCTGAACTTTTTACAATCGCTTCATTGACCATATCTATGGTAGCTTCAGGCACAATAGTCTCACGAAATGATACAATAGGCTTGGAAACATTTATTTTAATTTTAGCATAACTTTCTTCCAAATCATGTACACACTTTTCCACATGCACTTCGCCTAAAGTGGTTATTACATGTTCACCTGTCGGTTCCACAGAAACTTGTACACAAGCATCAGCTTGATTAAGAACTTTAAGTCCCTTTACTAACTTAGGCATTTCGGAAGGATTAACCGGTTCCAGGGCTACACGGAAAATGGGAGTAGCCATGACATTAAGTTCGCTGAAGGAGGTAGAAAACATGGTATTGCTTAAGGTGCTTGTTTTTACAATATCATTTTCAAGTCCACCAATGCCTACTATATTGCCGGCAGGCACTTCATCGAGGGCTTGCAATTCACCGCCCATAAACAAGTACAAATCACCAATCGTAACCTCACTTATATAGGGAGAATCCAAGGAAAGAAAGCTAAAATCAAGTAAAAGAAAATCATTACTTATGGAACTATTTGATTTGATTTACTTTGTAGCAACTTACTCTTTATTTCTGGGATCATGTTTGGGTGCCAAACTATATAATTTCATGCCTTTTTTTAAAGTGCCACTAAAAATACGAGCAAAGGCAATAAAAACAAATTCTGGCTTTTCTTCTTCCTCTTTTTTCTCCAAAGCTTTTTGTTCTTCTTCTGCCACTTGTTGTTGTTTTTCTTCTGTAGTCATTTGTTGTACACCTTTTGTAATACCCTCTACTGCTGTACCTTGAGCTGCCAATTGCTTACGTTCTTCAATACGTTTACGGACTTCATCGCGACGCATTTGCAATTCTTGATCGGTTAAGCGCTTGGGTTTATTTTGTGGTAAATGCGTTATATGAACGGGAGTCATTTTTGAAACAAATACTATAATATTGTCGGAATTGGCATCACATTTTTTGAAATCTTCTGTTAATGCCAACGATTCCGGAGGATATGTATTTAAATCAACATTTTCTGGATATAACAGGCGTTGAGCTCGTTCATCGCTTATACTATTGGGAGCAGGTACATGTTTAACCACCATTTCCAATATTGTACGATCTATGGGTAACCATTGACCCAAAACTGTTTTTATTTGCCCTTTGGGATCACCGACACGCAAATCACGAGCTAACAGTTTAATACCAAGTTTTTCAGCAATAACTACGAAGAGAAAATAGTTTTAAGTTTTCTTTTATTTTATATTTTCAATAGAGACGAGGATTTATAATATAAGGATAATAGAATCACCTTTACAATGCTAAAAACTTATTAAATAAAACGTTACACTTTTATTTTTTTATCACTATTTCACACAAAATTAATAAAACTACTACTTCACGCTATACAAAATGAAAAAACTACGCCATATTTGAAATTTTTTTAACAGTTTCAGCGCGAAAAACGTTGCCAACTGTTTTACAACAAGCACAGCTGTTGCATTCGATAAATACAGCAAGACATGAGAACAGTCGATTATGCTTAGCAATGACATCACTAACAATAACAAAGAGAAGAGTCAAGCAGCTGTTTATTTATTTCGTACTTTGTAAACAAATAAATTTCGTCAAAATCTCAATAGAATGCAAATTTTTTAAGAAAATGTCTTATCCCATCCAAGAAAAAATTGGAATTATTGATCTTTTAAAAACTGAGAGAAATAATGTTGGCGTTTTATTTCAACTGGCAAAAAGTGTAACCAAAAATATAACACAAATAGAAACCGAACAGGGTAAGTGGTGCAATTCATGCAACACATTAAAAATCTTGAAAGCCATTAACACATGTAAGAATCTTTTGTTTGCAGAGGCTCTGGAGTGTATATTTTTGCACATACCGGACAGTCAGACATTGCTCACTAAGCGCATGGTAACAAAGGAGATTTTGTTTAAATATTTGCACAAAAATAAAGTGCCACTTACAGCTGACTTTACCAAAGCTACGCTGATTCAAAAAATTATAAACTATTGGTATGAGTGTTACGCACGACAGCAAACAAATAGTAGCTCAATAACCACAATAAATCCTAAAGACCAACTTAAAACAACTGTTCATGCAAATAGCACAACTACAGTAGCAGAAGAGCCAATAATATTTCCCATACATTTATTGGCACGCAAATTCTCTGAATGGTTTTTCAACAATTACAATAAGGACTCTTTAAAATTAAACGATTTCTGGTCAGATGCCTGCTTGATTCTGGAAATAGTAGCAAATGATCGTGTAGAAGAGCTACTTTGTGAAGATTCTATTACGCTACTTCAAACACTTCTAGAAACACGTCAACGTTTTGATTTCTACTTTAATCCCAACCTCTCGCTTAATGGTGTACAAGGTCGTATGGATATCCATGGTCTTGTTTTGATTTTGGCCTGTGGCACTTTACATACCAAGCAAGACTGTGTGGGTGTATTTGAATGTGTTTTTGGTTTGTTAAGAGATCCATTTGCCGAAAACAACTGGAAGGCGAAGAATATAAAACTAGTTTTACGCAGTAAGGGTGCACCAACCATGCCCTCTCTGGAGACCAGTGAAGCATTGAAACAGGCTTTAGCTCTACCCGTGCCTCAAGGAGAACTAACGTAGTATCAAGGTCAAAATTTATTTTTGTCTTAACGCTGTATAATATATTTTTAAATAATGTAAACGCAAATCATCATAGTAAAAGAAAATCCGTATTTTATTTCCTTAAGATGAATTAGTATTTTAAAAATTGGGACGAAATAGATGCTAACTATGAAGCAACGATTAAAACTATTGTAATGCCAAGAGTATTATGGATGTTCACATGAAACTCCTTAAGATACAAAGTGAAATATACTAGAGACAATAAGAAAAGTAGGAATATTCCCAACTGAAGAGTAAATTTCCTATTGGTTGTAGGCATCTAATTAGAATGCCGTATACAAAATACGTTTATTTTTAAATTAATTTACCTGGAATTTTGTCTTTATCCTTTCGTACAGCGATAATATCATACAGACTCCAAATATTCTCCAAAATAAATTGTACAAACATAGGTTTCTTAGCCTTCTCTTGGGCACCAGGCACGGCACATTTTTTCTTTGAATTATAAAAATAATCACCCCATAAAACTTGTTGTAGTTCTTCGACAGGCATCTCCAATCTTTGAGCATATGTGACAGCAAAATCTCTTATACCAAATGCCCAACCATCATATGCCGAACAAAAGGCCACATTTCCAGAAGATGGAGAGAAATATAAATGAGAATCATCACTATCTTCTAAAGCAGACTCATAATTATCTTTTCGTGTAATATCCTCTTTGGCTAAAACATCAGAGGCGAATATACTGCCCAAAACAGCATTTACTTGCTCCAAAACATGAGTTATATGGAAATAGGCATCTAAAGGTGTCATTTGCTTTTCCAAAATAAGACGATCGATTTTATTTAAAACTAACACCGGCTTTAGCTGTTCCACGTAAACCTGTTGGAGGCAGGCACGAGTTTGTGGGCAAACACCTTCAACGACATCTACCACTACAATGGCACCATCACATAATCTCACTGCGGTAGAAACTTCACTTGAAAAGTCCACATGACCAGGTGAATCAATTAAATTCACCAGAAAGTTCTTTTTATCGCATAAACTTTCATAGAACAACGAAATACTGCTGCTCTTCATTGTAATACCGCGTTCCTGTTCATCCTGACGATTATCCAAATACCGTAACTTTCCCGCCATACGCTGCGATATGATGCCATTGCTGGCAACTAAAGAATCGGCCAAAGTGGTCTTGCCATGGTCAACATGTGCCAAAATACAAATATTCCGTACACGCTCGATATTCTTTTGCAAATTCACTAAATCACCGGTATCGACAACAGGCATTTCGACAAAGATTCAATATTTTTACACTTAAAAACACAAACACTCGCGACAAACAAAAAAAAAAGCGCCAAATATAAAGGAAACCGTCAACAACTAACGCGAATCGTAAACTTAGGACGAAGTTTTTATTTTTTGTTTGAAATGTATTCGTACTACACGTGCACAACACAACTGTTGTTTACGCCTGTTGACGAAATAGTGTGTCCAGCTGGTTTTTGTTTATGTTGTGAAATATTTTCTTGTTAGCATTCATTCACAATAGAATATAAACAAATCGAGTGGGAAGAGTTTTGAGCGTCAATGTTAAAATGGCAAGCTAACGAGTTTACATGAAAACGTACTTGCAATAAACGAGTGACAAATTAATGAATAAGAACTCCGAGTTCAAAAGTGAAATAAGAAAAATATATAATTTATAGATACGAAAATGAACAAAATAGTGTATAAGTAAATGCTTTTAAGACAAATTTAAAGAAGTTTTTGTTAATCAATTTAGAAATGCTTCTAGGATAATTTTTCATTTTGAATTTACAAATGCATATGTATCAAACAATACTAGGGAATTAATATGGACCTAAAAGTACTTATGTCTTTTTAATTTGAGTTGAAAAATATTATTATTAATAATTTTATTCCAACTGTTTCAATATTTTCTGAACTTAGACAATAATTTAAACCTCAAGACTGTTCTCTTTGGCTATATCTCTTAATATTTATATAGATCAATTACATTATTTCATAATTTGTTGGTAAATTGAATCACTCAATGAAAGCACAGCCTTTAAAGCTGTTATGGAAAATATTATCACAACAGTTTGTTAAGTTGTGTGGTGTCTTTTTACCTACCACAATGCACTCATCAGCTGTTGTATTAATTTCATTCACAATAATTGTGACATTTTTCTTATTGGTTTTATGTTATGACGTTTTTTCGGCCATCATTTAGTCATTTTCTTTCCATTGAATTTTGTCCACGTTTTCGAAAGTAGTTTTGCAGTGCGTGCATTTGATCGGCTGAGGAAAGAAGATAAGTAAACAAAAATGACTTCTTTAACTCCGGAACAGAAAAAAGAATTTATTACCCGTAATCTACAAGAAACTTTGGGTGAGGATAAACTCAATGCCATTCTTAAGGAGCGCGATTTGAAAATCTATTGGGGTACTGCCACCACAGGAAAACCTCATGTCGCCTATTTTGTGCCCATGTCAAAAATTGCTGATTTTCTAAAAGCAGGATGTGAGGTAAGATTTTATTTGTTATTGGGAATTTCATAATCTTGATTGATCTGAAGTAAGAATTTTAAAACAGTGTATGCAATTGAACGTGTGTGTTTGTGAAAAACTCGGTGTGCATGACATAAATCATGACTGAAATTTCAACATTATTGAGTCATTTGGGAATTTTTTTAAAACGAAGTTTGGTTTAGAAAGTAATTAGCACTTAATAGCCATATCATACTATATTAAACAAATAACTTGTCTATTTTAAAGATACAATGGAATGTAAACAACCAAGTTAGGAGAAAAATAAAATAACGCTCATAATTGCCGTTTCAGCCCCTTTTAGTTTCTAACACATTGTTGCAGTATTCTTTAACAATTGGCCAGAATTAAAGACTTTTTAACACCATGAATGTAAAGATTATGCTTATAAACCGAAACATTCATTCTATGTCAATAGAATCAAATGCAATTCTTATCTTTCCTAATTGTTGTTTCATCTCTAGAACGACCCCTATAGGTCAAATGACTTCATGACGGTACACACTGCCAAACCAAACTATTAGCGAATTTGATAACCTGTCCTTATCTTTTTTATTTGTAGTTTTTTGTGAAGTTATAAAAATTTGCAGATTTATTGGAGATCATCTTAAATTTTATTGGGAGGTCTAGCTTATCTAAAACAAAAATAATTATTTATTTATTGCAATTCATTCTAAAGAATCATATAATCCATGCAGTGTCATAGGCCATATTCTCTAGAGGGCATCTGAACCAAGACCCTCCCTCACACTGCTACAAACAATAACTAAATTCTACGTTTAATTTCAGGTAACCATTCTGTTTGCCGATCTTCATGCCTACTTGGATAACATGAAAGCACCCTGGAGTCTTTTGCAATTGCGTACACAATACTATGAAGCCGTTATTAAAGCAATGCTGTCGTCAATTGGTGTGCCACTTGACAAATTGAAATTCGTCAAAGGCACTGATTATCAATTGTCCAAAGAATACACCTTAGATGTATACAGACTCACCTCACTGGTGACGCAACACGATGCCAGAAAGGCCGGTGCTGAAGTTGTTAAACAAGTTGAATATCCTTTATTGTCCGGTTTACTCTATCCCGGCCTACAAGCTTTGGATGAAGAATACCTTAAAGTTGATGCTCAATTCGGTGGTGTGGATCAAAGAAAAATATTCACTTTCTCTGAAAAATATTTGCCACAATTGGGTTATGAGAAGCGTATACATTTCATGAATCCCATGGTGCCTGGTTTGGCTGGTGGCAAGATGTCTTCTTCCGAAGAAGATTCTAAAATTGATCTTTTAGATTCACCTGCCAATGTTAAAAAGAAGTTGAAGAAGGCCTTCTGTGAACCCGGCAACATTGCCGATAATGGTTTGCTATCGTTTGTTAAACATGTTTTGTTCTCATTGTTTAAAGAGGGCGAAGGTTTTGAAATCCATCGTGCACCAGAAAACGGTGGTGATGCTACATTTACCAATTTTGCTGAATTGGAGCAATACTTTGCCGATCAAAAATTGCATCCAGCTGATCTTAAGGCTGCTGTAGAGAAATATATTAACAAATTGTTAGAACCCATTAGAAAAACTTTCGAAAATCCCGAATTACAGTAAGTTTTCTTTAATATTTCATTAATTTAATAAAAAATTGGTATTAAAGACTATTTTTAACTTAATCTATAGAAAACTTAGTGCAGCTGCTTATCCACCACCAGCTAAAACTAAGGGTGGCAATGCACCCAATGCTGCAGCTCCTGAGGAGGAAGGACCTCATCGTTTGGATATACGTGTAGGCAAAGTTGTAGAAGTACAACGCCATCCTGATGCCGATACTTTATATGTCTTAAAAATCGATTTGGCTGAAGCTCAACCACGTACTATTATCAGTGGTTTGGTCAAATTTGTTACCATTGAAGAACTCGATCAACGTTTGGTGGCCGTTTTATGTAATCTCAAGCCATCCAAAATGCGTGGCATTTATCCGAAGGCATGGTTTTGTGTACTTCTAAGTAAGTGTAAGGCTTTTTTGTTTATAAAACTTTGCTAACAATTAATTTGATTTGCAGTGAGGACCATACTGTTGTGGAACCTATTATTGTTCCCTCATCAGCTGCCCCTGGTAGCCGTTTGGCCTTCGAAGGCTATAGTGGTCAACCCGATGAACAATTGAATCCAAAGAAAAAAGTTTGGGAGAAATTGTCTGCTGATTTCAAGACAAATTCCGATGGTTTCGCTGTATGGAACGATAATTTCCTAATGACTCCAGAAGGCGAAAAACTTTCCAGTAAATTAGCCAATTGTTGCATTAAATAGATGATTTTATTTTTTGTTGCACTATGAAATTACGAGCAAATGCATTTACATGATATTTACAGCATATTTTTATTTATTTGAAACGCCTCTTAACACATTTTTTATTTTGTATTTCTTTTTAAGTGAGAATAGGCATAAAAGTTAAAACAATAAATTACAACTGCCTAAACGTAAAAAGAACGATTTTATTTACAGTATATGTAAGAAATTGAAATTGTTACGCTGCATTTTCAGCCTTTGTTTGCTTAGTTGGTGTAGTCTCCTCAGTTAAAACATCGTTAAGCCTTTGGAGTACCACCTTTTGTCCCAGTATCTCCATCATTTCAGCGACACCAGGTCCTTCCTAAAATTTATACAAATAATTAAGTAAATATTTCATAAAAGAAAATTAAATTTATTGTGCTTACTTTTAAGCCACTTAATGCTGATCGTAAACATTTCATTAGAGCTGGAAATTTCACTTTCTGTTCGGTGGCAAATTCTTTTAAAACTTTATTTAAATTGTCTTTAGAAAACTCTGCCTTTTCTATTATTTCAATAAGAGTTTTAAGTTGTTCTGTAAGACGTTTTTAAAGTACTTTTATAATGAAAAGCATATGAGTTCGGAAAATCAAATAACGATGGAGGGTTGAAAAATTGTTTTACCTGCATTTATCTCACTAGATTTAAAGTTTGTGGGCTTTACCCAAAGAAAACTTAACTTTGGTGAAGTTAGGTCCTTTATAAAAGTCAAACGCTGAGCGGCCCACTTGAAGAACACTTGTAATATGATCGATATTTAAGTCCAAATTTGATCTATAAAATCCATTTGAATGAAGTTTAAATTTAAAGGGTCTTATACTTATAAATTCGTTTTGTTTTACTTACTCACTAGGATATGATTCCTTAATTAATTTTTGAACATTTTCTACCAACGCTTTTGACGATTGTTCGTCTTCAAGTAATTTTATAATGTGTAAGCGATTAAAATCATCCAGAACTGTGGGATTCAAGCGACTTGGATGTGAATTAACTTTCTCAATGTTAAACTGTAAAGGAACTTTGTCAATAAAAACTTTTTTTAATTAAACGAAAGTATAACAAACCTTTTCGGATAATTCCCCTAAAGAATAAACCTTGGGTTTACTAAATTGCTCATGAGGAAAACCTCCACCAGCGGAGACCACATAATTAAGTAGGGCAGTGGGAAAATAGCCTTTATCTCTATTAAATAAAATATACAATAATATTAAATATAAGATCTGAACACATTTTACCTGAAATGTTTAATGCCAATATCACCCTGACGTTTGCTTAGTTTAGTGCCATCAGCATTAACCAAAAGTGGTAAATGGCCGAATTTTGGTGGTTGCCAACCAAAAGCTCTGAAATATTAAAAAAGTAAACTGTCTTGTAAATTAAAAGAATAAAAAAAGTATTTTTGGCTTATGGAAATTACTTGTATAACAATAAATGCTTAGTGGTGGAAATTTGCCATTCAACACCACGAAAAACATGTGACACTGCCATTAAATGATCATCCACTACATTAGCAAAATGATAAGTGGGAAATTGATCAGTTTTTATAATCACGGGATCTCCCTCATTGTCACTGACATTGTGATGAACGGGGCCATATATTAAATCGTTTATTGGTTCTTCATAATCTGTTAGCTTAAAGCGTATGCAAAATGGTGTCTGTTTTGCCAATAACACTTCAATTTGTTTATCCGTTAAGTAACGACATTTATTATCGTATTTTGGTATTTGGCGTGTACGAACAGCCTCCTTACGCAACAATTCTAGGCGACGTTCTGTACAAAAACAACGATAGGCAGTGCCATTATCCAACAAGGTTTTAACTGAATCTCTAAAAATACAAAAAGATAAGCCGCCATTCAATAGATTTACTTAAGCTTTGTACTCACAAATATATTTGTGTTCTTTGACTTTGTATATAAGGACCATAAGTGCCACCAAATTTACCAGGGCCTTCATCTATATTTATGCCAGCCCATTGCAAATCTTCTATTAAAGCTTCCATGGCTCCCGGCACTAGTCTTGTTTGGTCGGTATCCTCAATGCGTAATAAGAATTTTCCATTTTGATTTTTGGCATATAAATAATTATAAAGAGCTGTACGCAGTCCTCCCAAATGCAGATAGCCTAAACAAAAATTGATTGATTATTTTATTAATGATTTAAAGTAAATAAAATTCTCATGTACCCGTGGGACTTGGCGCAAAACGTACTCTGACTTCGTTAGAAGAATGTCGCCTTACTGCAATAATAAACGGCGTTGTTTTATTAACAAATCTGTTTAGATGATACATATTTAATTCTTAATTCTATTGTTTATTTATTAAAATTACTAAAAATTATAGTAAATATTAAAGCCGATATTTCTTTAGCTAAATTTTGTTTACATCGAACAGCTGACTACATAACAGCTGCTCCATAGAGAAGTAAGTAACGGCAGCTGATATTCACAATAGTAATAACTATGTGATTTATTCACAATGGGTAAAATAGGGTTTCCTTCTCTATTTAATAAATTAGGAAATACATTTTTTATTCGTTTGAAAAGAAGCAAAGGGAATAAATAAATTGAGTTTAATTATATCAAAAGTTTTTAAAGCAGCCTGCTATTGTGGATTCTATATACAAAGGATTTTTAAATTCCTATTTAAACATTTTTTACATACAATTGTGGATTCAAACAATCATCCACAAAAGTATGGCAACCCATATGCGACTCATCTGCGTTTTGTTTACAAAAACTTTACATTTGAAAACAACAATAAACAAAATTTCCCGGTCTTTTAAGATTATTTCATAATTTTTTAAAATAAGAGGAGCAGCAATGGATAATGGATTTGAAGAATGGGTAAATATTTACTTGAATTGTTAGGTAAAGTATTAATTATGATTATTGTAATCTAGGGCGGCTATATGGATGCCAAAATCACGAAACTGGAAGAACAATTCAGTGCCGCCAGTAATCCCTATAAGAAAACAGACTTATTTGCCGGCATATCAATATATGTTAATGGTCATACCAATCCTTCTGCCGATGAACTGAAACGTATAATGATGGTGCATGGCGGTATTTATCATCACTATGAACGTAGCCATACTACCTACATTATAGCTTCTAATTTGCCAGACGTTAAAATACGAAATATGAATACCAGTAAAATTATCAGTCCCCAATGGGTCGTAGATTGTATAAAGGAACAGAAAATTTTAGATTATTCGAAATACTTGTTGTATACAAATCAAAAGAAATCCCAACCTGCCATTAGTTTTATAAAAAAGAAAAAAGAAGAGACTGAAGTGATAAACAGCAATGACAGCGGAATGGAAGATCAGTTAAGTAAAGAACTTAAGACCATAAATGATGGCCTTAAAGAATTGAATGAGAAAATGAGACAAAACATAGGCGCGCAACCATCACCAGGGAATATAGATGTCACAAAGAATAATTCTTTAAAAGCCACTTCATCGACATCTTCTGGTGTTGCACGCACTGCAGTTGATCCCAAGTTTTTAGGTGAGTTTTATAATAACTCTAGGTTACATCACATTGCCACTTTGGGTGCTGGCTTTAAACAGTATGTTAGTGATTTGCGTGATCAACATGACGGAAATGGTTTTCCCGCCAGGCAAGAGTTGAAAAAACGTTTGTTGCTGAATAATGTTGCTGAAGTGGAAACGCAACAGCAGAAATCCTGTATTATGCACATTGATATGGATTGCTTTTTTGTTTCCGTTGGCTTGCGTACACATCCTCATTTAAAGGGAAAACCAGTGGCAGTAACACATTCTAAAGGTAAGTTTTGAATTTTCTATTCTTAAATTATGATTTAAAAAACCATCCTATAAGATTAATCCAATTCTATAAATGGTATTATAGGCGGTGCCTCGGCCACCGATGTACCTGTACATCCTAATGCTGATCGCCAGGTAGAAATGGAACTGTTCGCCAAACGTTTCGAACAACATTTGCACAATAATATTCTTTCCAATAAAGTTCGTGGTGGATTTGATAATAAAATGTCGCTGTCGGAAATTGCTTCAGCTTCTTATGAAGCTCGTGCTAAAGGCATAAGGAATGGTATGTTTGTGGGACAAGCTTTAAAACTTTGTCCCGAACTTAAAACAATACAATATGATTTCGAGGGTTATCGTGAGGTAGCCTTTACGTTGTATAATACCATTGCCCAATACACTTTGGATATAGAGGCTGTAAGTTGTGATGAAATGTTTGTGGATCTAACAGATGTTTTGAAAGAACTTAAAGTGAATGTAATGGATTTTGTCTATGCTATAAGGGAAGAGGTTAGAGATAAAACGCAGTGTCCTTGTTCAGCTGGCGTGGGAGCCAATAAGTTAGTATAAATAAATTGTAAGCAATTTAAATATTTAATTGTAATGCAAAATATATACTTTCTCCAGATTGCAAGCTAGAATGGCTACCAAAAAGGCCAAACCCGATGGCCAATATCATTTACAATGTGAAAATGTGGAAACTTATATGGCAGAGATACCAATACAAGATTTGCCTGGCGTGGGCAGCAGTACCGCTTATACTTTGAAAGAATCAAATTTATTGACTTGTGGCGATTTACAAAAAGTATCTTTACCACGTTTACAAATGCTAGTGGGAAAGAAATTTGGTGAGACTTTGCATCAATATTGTCGTGGTATTGATCAAAGGGCTTTAACCTACAGTCAAATACGTAAATCTGTTTCTGCCGAAGTCAATTATGGCATACGTTTTAAAACCTATGAAGAATTGGAAACATTTCTTAAGCAACTTTGCCAAGAAGTTCATAATCGTTTAAACGACATTAAAAGGAAAACAAAATGTATTACCCTGAAATTAATGGTACGAGCTAAAGAGGCACCTGTTGAAACTTCTAAATTTATGGGTCATGGTGTATGTGATTATTTAACAAAATCTGTGTCCTTAAACGAATTTACCAATGATTTGGAAACGATTACACGTTGTATATTAAATATCACTAAAGCTTTAAATCTGCCGCCACATGAATTGAGAGGTATTGGCATACAATTAACTAAATTGGATGATCCTACAGAGCAGCAGGAAAAACCAAAGGAAAATGTAATAAAAACTATGTTCTCCAAAGTCAAAGAAAAACAAAAAGAAAAGGAGGAAAAGAAACTTGAAACTAAAGAAGACAGCAAAGATGTTAGCAATACAAAACAAGAGAGAACAAATGAAATGTCTAATAAAGATGAGAATCAAAAGAAAAGCCCGGAATCCAAGAAATCTACGGCTACAAAACGTGGCCGCCCTAAGGCTGCAGTTAGCAATAAAGAGGCTAAAAATAAACCCAATATTATGGGTATGCTAAAAAACGCAGCCGCCAAACAAGCACAACAGCAAGTTAATGCAATAAATGAACAAACTTTACCTGATGATATAGATCCTGAAGTATTTAATGCATTACCTTTAGACATAAGAGCAGAAATCTTACGAGATAGAAGAAAGCAAGAAGAAGCCTCGACCTCATAAAGATAGGAACAAAGAAACCACAGAAATCCCTATCAAACCTAATGCTATACAGCAAAGTATACTAAATGAAAGTGACCTTTTACCCTCCACATCAAAAGCTGCACAAGAAAAACAAGCCACAAAATTACAGCAAAAGAATGCCACTCCAATTGAATGTATGGAAGTAGATCCTGAATTTATGAATGCCTTGCCACCAGAGTTGAGACTGGAAGTCGAACAACAAATTAAGCGGCAAAAACAAAATGCTAATCATGATCAAAGCTATAGGCCTATAACTCCTCCCCGCAATAGTAATCAAAATTCTACAAAATCAAGTGCCTCTCTAGTTTCGGAAATAAGTCACGATAATATTTTTACACAAAATAATTGCATAGAACTACTCTTAGCATGGCTACAAAGTTGTGATGTACCTGAAAACTATGATATTGATTTAATGTCTTCCAATGCCCGTGAACTGGTTAGAGCCAAGGAATTAGATAAGTTATATGAGGCTCTGTTGTATTTGGGTCGTTTAATAAAGCAGAAAAAGTATTCCTCAAATGATTGCCCTTGGCATATAGCCTTCAAAATGATTTTAGACGCTGTACAGGCTGAAATGTTGGAAGTTTATGATGGGCGCAAATTGTTAATGCCAGTGAAAATCAAATGTGATGTTTGTAATAAAATATAATTCAAGAGAAATATTAAGTGGAACTATTTTTTACGTTCTATGGAGCAGTAAGTGGATTAATTTCCATTTCATGATAATGTATAGGAGTTATCTTTGTAGTCACTTCATTATTTTTTTGATCGGCTGTGGATGGCAACCAAAATTCAGCAGGGTTTCCAGTAGGGAAAATTGTCGTGTGTCATAATTGTTTCTGCGATCACAGAATTTTGTTTTTAAGCTGCCAATTCAACTAAATTTCGGTTACTATACATGGAAAAAGTTCTGGGTGAGTAGATAAAAATGTCGTTCGTGTAGAATTGCCTTAAAATACACTACCCGAATTGGAAAGACCACTTCCTGGACTACCATTTGCGTATAGTCTGTATGATGTGCTATTTCTAATGTCGTCGTCGAAAATCCAAAAGTACGTAACATCAAAAAAATCAAAATCGAGTTTTTGATTGATTGTGATTCGGAGGTTATCTAACATATCTCTACCAATTTTTAGATTTTTGCGTACAAAAATAACGATTTTATGAAGTACTTGTTATTTTATAACTTATTTTGCTTCTGTAAAATAAGAAAAATGTTTGTTATGTACTTTTCGATTTTCGACGACGATATATTCTTAAACGGCCATTGATCTTTGAGAGAATTTCCATATATTTTTCATGCCAATAAAATACATACATAATTGGCCATTACAACCCTTCAGTCAGGATTACAACTTAGCTTGTCACATCACTTATGTTGTGTGCGTTAATTTTATACATGAGTGGCGGGACCTACAGTTTAAAGTTGACTCCGAACAACAGATTTTTGAGAAGCTCTTTCATGACAATTTTATTTACGCTCAGAGTTTTTGCCAGAAATCTGTTGAGAGGAAATCGCCGAAGATATATTTTCATATTTTCGTTTTGATGTCTGACCTCGGATTTGAACTCGCGTCTTTCGTCTAATAAGCCAACACACTACCTACTAGACTAGGGTGATTTCAATAAAATACATTGTCCGAGAATTAAACAGCGCAGTAGCAATGTCGGCTGAAGCCCGAAAGTTCATTTCGAAGATTTTCTGCAATTGAAGATGACAGCGTCACGTAGAATATCGATGTTATCAACTTTTCAGTTCAGAAATCTAATATTCCTTGTAAGATATTATTAGGCAACAGAAAATAGTGAATATTTGATTATCCCTGTTCTAAAAATTACGTTAAATTTGTTTACTCTGAATCCTTACCGCTTTTTTCATACGTATAAGATAGAAAATCTTGGCTGAGGGTTCTGGGCTGTAGGTAGCTAAGAAGGTTGGAGTGGTAAGTTTTATGTCAAATGCTCGCTCGAACAGGCATAGCGGCCCGTTGTAACGTCACAGGTAAACATAGTCCCTGTACTAGTAAAATGTTGATCAGCCCAGGGGGCTGTACTTATGTAGGAATTTTGTTATCGTTTTGCTATTTTCTATGTTTGGTATTAAAAGATATTTTGGTATTGAAATCTATTTTATTGAATCACAATCTAACACAAGATTTTAATGCATCTGAGGCATCACTGTAAAGTGACTTTCATAAGCTGAGGAAAATTTTCTGAAGTCCTAACTTAACGTTTTCGTAATTTATTGTTCTCTCGAACTCCTGTTTTATTATCAACTTCTTTGCAGAAAACTTAAGGTTGGATTTGTCTCATTGCCTTGAGAAAAGGCAATGAGCACATTGCTTAAATTTCCAGATTTGTGTTGATATTTATCATGAAAATGTTTTCCATTAATGACCATTGATTTCCTTTTTCCTTAATCAGATTTAAATTTCACTTTTTTCCCTCCTAACGTCCGCAAAGCTTTAATAACCAAATAAAATAAAAATGAAACTGCCTTTCAGAACTGGCTTCATGTAATTAATAATTCTGCCTTAAAAAAAAAAAATTATATTTCACTTAATGAGAAAGGAAAACATCTGCTTCCAACATTAAAAAGGAAAAAGAAACATACATGAATACATATATTCATACATATCTACATACATATGTACATAAGTAAGTAACTAAGTAAGAAAAAAAAATGAAATGAAATGAAAAATGTCTAACTTTAAAGCATCATCAATCTCAGGCGGCTTGTTATCTCTGTATTTTGAACATAAAACATCATCATTCATTCATTATTAAATGCATTGTCGCCTCTATAAACCACCTTTTAATGGTTCGTGATGATCAGGATGCTGTTGCAACTCTTTAAAAGAAAATATTCTTTTTGTTTTTTCCTTCTTCTTGTTCTTCTTCTTTATGATTTCGTAATTAGTTTTATCACGCCACATCAAACGGAAGTAAAACCCACAGACAATTCTACGCAATCTTTTGATTTAGAAACTTACAAAGTTTGTTTGAGTTGTTGTATGGTGTGTGCATATACACATGGATCTGTATCTGATCGGAAGATGATAAATTGTTACGGTTTGCTAAAGAAGTTAAAAAAGTTTTATTTTTTCTTTTTTCTCTCTCTCTCTTATTTTAAATAAAAGGCAACAAGTTGATTAGACACCGACAGAACGGGTTGATATTCAAGAAATAGTTGTTAGGGAGAGCAATTAATATTTGTGAGTTGAAACGGGGTGGAAGAGAATCTGCCACAGACAAAAATAATTTGGTTGTCAAACCAACGGACAAATTTTGTTATGTCCAATGTTATTTGATATCTTCTTCGTACTTCTGTGCAATATTTCAGTCCAAATGTTAACTTGATTTGGAACTTGATCATATTGCATCTTAATAGGTAAGATAAGATATTATTGTTGTTGGTTTTAATTTAATTGCTCATTACAGTCCTTTAGACCAGATTACGACCCAGCTTCCCACACCACCCATGTTATGTTTTATCCATCAGTGGCAGGACCTACTGTTTAAAGTCGACTTCGAACGACAGATTCTTTTGAGAAAGTTTTTCGTGGCAATATTATTTAGATTAGTTGAGCTTTTCCCAGTAATCAGCTCAGAGAAAGTCGCTAAAGAAATATATTCGTAATATTTTGTTTTGTTCGAGATATCTGACAGGGGATTTGGAGCTTGGCCTTACGTCTAATAAGCCAACATACCACCTACTAGATTACGGTGACTTGTGATTTTAGACTCCCAAATCTTTGATTGAATTGTCACCGTCCACTTTTACCGAAACTCATTGCTTTTTCTATCGAGATATTTCAGGCTTAATGAAGGATAAGTTCAGGTTAAATTCATGGGCTTCACAAGGTTCTGTGTGTATCATCGTTTAACATTAAAAGGATAAACAAACAGTACACAAACGAATACAACGAACTTGTTACAAGTAAACCAACAACATCAGTATGAGAGAAAAAGGGATAGACAAGTAAGCGAATGCAACAAGCAGTGTGAACCAAATACACAAATAACAATGAAGTCGCGATAGAGTTCTCGAGAAAGCGAAAGCAATAATGTTTGACTTCAAGAACCTTTCAGTCAGACTGTTTACGTAGGGCCTATGAAAAACCAAGACAAAGCAGGCGAGAATTTGCATTAGCAAAGCAAGTAGTAAGAATTCAGTCAGTCCTGTGTGAAGACGCTTTGCGTTGCTTGAAGAACGCCGTTGAAAAGATCTGCATTGTAAGCAAAGGAAAATTAGTTTGTAAATGGTGGCACACAAAAGTAGTGCGAACAATAAAGAATTTAATTGGCGCTAAACACATATTTGTTTTTATTTCGTCTGCAATCAAAGAACTCATATTTATACGTTTTTAAAAAGGAAAAAGGACTATAAGACTACTTTCGATAGCCTCATAAGGGATGGTGTTTTTGCCGCAATGTCTGAGCTCGGTATACTTACGAAGCTGATGAGGCTATGCAGAATGACGTTGAGCAGCTCCGTCGAGGTAGGAATGGACCTCTCCGAACCTTTTGGCACCGTGCGAGGTTTCAGACAAGGTCATACCTTATCAAGCGATCTCTTCAACTTCGTCATGGAGAGTATTCTGCGAAAGGCGGGAGTGCATCGTCATCATAGGGCGTACCAAACGAGATAACACTATTGCTTTTAGTGCTATTGAACGGGAGTCTAAGAAGATGGGTCTGGCACTAAATGAGGACAAAACAAAGTATATGTTTTCGACAAGTAGATTATGGCCGATAACTATACTTTTGATACACTCAAGGAATTCATTTATCTTGGCTCCGCCGTTACCACCGAAAATGAAGTCAGTCTGGAGATTAAGCGCAGGATTACTCTTGCCAACAGGTGCTATTATGGTCTCAATAGGCAATTGAGTAGCAGAGACCTCTCTCGCAAGACGAAACTAATACTCTACAAGACGCTCATCCTACCCGTGCTTCTTTATGGCGCAGTAAAGTATTCGAGAGAAAAGTCCTATGTAAGATCTTCGATCTAGTGCGAGTTGGCGATGATATTCGCTTCCGATTCAACAGTGAGCTGTATGAGCTCCCCAACGACATAGACGTTGTACAGCGTATTAATATCCAGCGACTGTGCTTGATCGGCCATGTCGTTCGAATGGAGGAGGATGCTCCGGCGAGACGAGTATTTAATGCGGGGATCTGCGGAAGTCAGCGAAGAGGACGACTTTGTATCCGTTGGAAAGACCAAATAGAGGAAGCCCTTTCTTTGATTGGTGTGGCCAACTGACGTAGCCGCGCAAGAAGCACAAGCGCCTGGAAGGAAGTGTTGCGGCAGGCCGAAATCCGTTAATCGGGTTGTTAATGGTCAATTAAGTAAGTAACTACGAGTGAAATCAGAAGTTTTAATTTTCTGGGCATGAATACTCAATGGAACCTGTACTTTTTTAAGAAACATTCAAATGCCTAGTTACATAAAATCGCACAAGAATATTCCACTCCAACTGATGTACTTACCCCACTTATTTCTCTCTGCAGATGGATACAACTCTCTTGTGTGGGTCGATACTTGAAACTCTATTTTGAGCCTTCTCTTCAGCGTACAAAAAGAGGGAAATTGTGCTTATTAATTACAATAGGGTACCCAATTCTATAATTTCATTAAAGCGATATCACAGGAGTCTTTTATTTCGCTGTTTAATGGCTATTTCAACGAAATGTGTTCATGGGCAACAAAGGAATTTGTTCCAGAAAATTCGCAAATTTTCGCGTAGAACCCACCTGTTCATGGTCGATTGGCCAAAGGACTGCATAATGCATTACTATACGTATGTTGAACTCTCTTCCTGTCACTTATAATGTAAACAGATTCAAACCTAGTATCTACTTCCACCTTCCTCCTTCCAATAACTTATTTGCCTAGTCACCTTACTAGCAATATTTAAAATCCACAACAATTTTCAATCCACAACGAGTTATAACAAGTTAAATGGACTTATAATTATTTTAATACTACATGGAGAAGAAAATCAATTCCCTCTTCTTCATTAGCAAATTGACAGAAGAATAAGAAAGTGTGTCTTATGATGTTAATATTTCATTCACGAAACCTGTCACTGTCACATCGAATGTGTAAAATATCAAGTTGTTAAAATATCAATCATTTAATGAAATTGTCTACATAATATTTTATAAAAAAAAAAAAAAATGCGAACATCATTTCTATGCAAAAATCATTATTTAAGACATCCTGTTAATAAATTCAATTTGAATTCACTCTCCTTGTATTTCATTCAATCACTTAAAGAGAAGACACCTGTATTATGAGGAATACCAGTTTTCTGGCATTAAATATGCGGAAAAACACATCCACAGGATATATAATATCAATTTGAATATTTATACGAGTGGTGTACATAGCTAACTATACAACAGCAGCACAATTAAAAATTCATTCAATCTAAAAATGATTTTAAAACATACAGGAATGAACCCTCCTGTTGCAAAAAATGAGAGGAAGATAAAAAAAAACACATCATAAGATCACTAAAATCTGGTAAAAACAGGATGTTTAAGCAAAAAGTCAATATAATTTAATATTGAAATCAGTGAGTGGGTCTATGCAGTACGATCGTATGTTACCCTACACCATATATTTTTTTTTAACTCGAACGTCCCGGCCTCACACTAGCCCACCCTCACCCGACCGCGGAGGGCTCGTCCCCATTACGTAGGGACACGTACACACTACAGTCCGGACTATAGCGGGAAAGGGAAAAGTTATGGCAACGAGAACATAAAACAGCTACAGAACTTAATCACAAGCTGAATAAGGTAACAATAAAACGGAATAATCTAAGACAAGAAGGAAAATACATTTTTATATAATAATTTATAAACTAATGCCAGTATACAAGCCTACGCTTTACATTACAAACACTACAATTAAAATCTATAAAATCATAATGCAAAGTTAAAATCATGACATAATCTACGAAAAGGAAAATTACATGCATAGTTCGTTCTATAGAAATCTAAAGAAAGAGGACGATAGTGCCGTGTAAATCTTGCAGGAATGCTGAAATTCAGGTTAGAAAGCAAAAACTCAGAATCGATATCACCTTTAAACAGATTAAAAATAAAACAAACCTCTAAAACAGCCCTTCTACGTTCCAAAGTTGGAAGTTTTATTAAAGCTAATCTATCCTCATACGGCGGAAGCCCATTGGTATAATCCCATCCTAAGCCACGTAAACAGAATAATAAAAACTGTCTCTGCACAGACTCGATTGAATCACTATGACAACGATAGTATGGATTCCAAATAACAGACGCATACTCCAAAATAGGCCTAACAAGTGAAATGTACAGTAGTCTTGTTATATCAGGATCAATGAATTCCCTAGCCCATCTTTTCACAAAACCAAGAACAGCTCGAGCCTTGCCAATCATCAAACTAATATGATCAATAAAAGACAATTTAATATCCAATAATACCCCAAATCAAGAAATGAAGGCACAGTTTCCAAAGGGCAAGAATTAATCACATAAGTGGACGAGATTACACCACCGCGAGAGAAAACCATGCATTTACATTTTCTCAAATTAAGATCCATTAAATTTATCCTGCACCAAGTAACAAACAAATCAATATTTCGCTGAAGAACAGCCTGGCCATGATCATCATCAAAAGTATAAAATAATTTAACGTCGTCAGCATACATCAGAATATTACAATCAGAAACAGCAAGCAGAAGGAAGATCATTCAGAAACAATAAAAACAGTAGAGGACCCAAATGGCTACCCTGCGGAACACCAGAAGTAACATATACAGTCTTAGACAATAAATTCCTAAACAATACCCTCTGAGTCCTAAGGGAGAGGTAAGAGTCTAGCCAACGATGAATAAGATCAGGAATACCGATTAGTGAAAGTTTAAGAAGCAAAATTCTATGATCAACCCTATCAAAAGCTTTACTGAAATCAGTATAAATTACATCAGTCCGAGTACCGACAAGAAAGCCCTTGAAAACATGAGTAGTAAATTCAAGAAGATTAGTGACAGTCGACTTGCCTTTCAAAAAACCATGCTGGAAAGGAGATATTAAAGATCTCGTATTAAAAAAGAGATAATCCGTCACTAGTTTCTCCATCAACTTGGAAATAACATTGAGCTTGGCAATACCCCTGTAATTGGAAATATTAGATCTATTACCCGACTTATACAAAGGAATTATAAACGAACTCTTCCAAATAGATGGAAAATGACCAACCCTCAGAAGCCTATTGAATATAAAGGTCAAAGGACCACTCAAGACAACAGCACACTTTCTTAAAATACAAGCCGGGACCCCGTCAGGGCCCGGCAAGTATGTAAGTTTCAGTCCAGACAAAGCATTAAGAACAGACTCCTCATCAAATGAGTATATGTTAGGAATAGAGACACTTCCCACTGAATAAGGATACCCGCCACATACGATAACTAGGAGAGTTTTTAGGACCAAATTTACTACCGAAAGCAATCAGATTACTTAAATTCCCTATGAAACAGACACTGTTTCCCACAGTCCATCAGACATGTGAACAAAAGTTTCATCTTTCCACAGAAGTCTTTATACGGAAGACCCAAACATCATCTTCATCGTGGGTATTTCGAGTACTAACCATCAAATAAACAATCTTTCTAGGGAAGCTCATATAAAACTGCATCTAAGATTGCTTTTCACAGTGTTGTAAACACCATAATCAACACAACATATACTCACCACTTGTGTAGTGTTGCTGTTGTTGGTAGTATATCTATGGCAATGGTGATGACTACGTTGTCTATGCTGTTAACTTGCTGTTGATGATGTTGACGATATTAAAATGATGGGGATGTTGAAAATGATTTTAATTACGTACACCACATATGAGTAGTGGTGGTGTATTTTTTCTTATTGAAATTTTTATTTTTTTTTTTTGTTTTTTTCGAAATCGAAAAAGTTGAATAATAAATTATTTCTACAAATGCGATTTTATACGATTTTAGTGTCCCCCCATTTTTATTGGTTGCATTTGCAAGAAATTAAAAATAAAACATAAATCTTGAAATACAATTATTTGTCTTGATATTAATTCGTGTTATAAACAAGAGCTACCGGCTTTAATTGGTATTTTTATGATATACGGAAAAGGGTTGCCTATGATGTGGAAATTGTTAAGCTACTGGTATTTAAAATAAGATGATCTCAATTGAAAATATTTTTTAAAATTACAGTGAAAGAGATTTGAATAATAAAAACCATGATATAAGGACAATTTTTTTTTTGTACAAAATAGGCCTAATAATGTTAAATTTCTTCTCAATTAATCATTTTAATTGAGAGAACAAGTACACTAATACCCCGGTTTGCGTCGCCTCGTTCTACGTCTGTTTCGAAATTGCGTCATTTTAAAATTTCTGTGATTTCGAAGTTGCGTGCGAAAATGTTTGTACAAAGCTAAAATAGAAAAAGGGGAGTTCCCGTTTAAATCTAGTGCAAATTCGAAGTTGTGTCTTTTTAAAATTTCTTTGATATGTTTTTTTTTTGCATTACTCCAATGAATTGTTATATTTTTACAATAATAGAAACTATTTTTAAAAAACAAAATTAAATATTTTTTTATTGAAAAATCTATTTTTTCAGCTAAAATTATGAATCTCGGAACCAATTAAATAAAAATGCGTCATTTCGGTTTGCATCGCGTTTCTTCAGGCCCTATTAGCGACGCAAACCGGGGTATTAGTGTATTTGAAATAAAATTAAAGAATTAAAAAAAAAAAATTAAAAAAAAAAAATTTAAAAAAAAATTTAAAAAAAAATAATAAAAACCATTACTACAGGGTTAGGATTTGTTCTTTACATTGAGGAATACAAAGTCAATGAGAGCAACATTAGCGCTGTTCTCTAGAAGGATGTGTAACAACCGAAAATTTTGTTGTCCAAGATCAAGATGTGATTGCTATAATGGAAAACATAGTTTTGAATTTCTAAGCACAAAGACCTATTTTTAATTAACATTGTTGCATAAGAGTTTTGCTCTTGGTTTCTGTAAGACAAGCTATTTTCAAATTCAGTGTTCAATCCCTGTAAGATGTCAATGTTAGGGTTGCGATTCGTTTACGAAATTCAACATATCAAAGTAATTTTTTAATACGGCTGGCAAACTCGATAGTATAGCTAGTATAGCTGTCTAGTGTAGCTAGAATGGCTGTCTAGTGTAACTAAAATAGCTGGCTAGTACAGCCAAAATGGCAGATGAGCTGGCTACAAAAGCTAGTATAGCTGCCTAGTTGGCAAGTGTTTTTTTTACGCCGAGGAGGGGGAAATGTACCTAATCGCACCATAGAGGAAGTCGTCACGTCATCCGTGTGTGGTTCCCTCACCCTCCCGTGGACAGTTTTACCTACTCCGGAACTACGGTGGTATTACTTCGCAGTGGAGTTTTTTTCTCCCTTTGGCCACCTTCATCCGCGTTCGGATTATGTATTGAAGGTTGAGGAGACTTCTAAGTGTGAACACTATTCCTTTCATCCAGGTATCCGACTGGGATTTTGTTTGAGACGTGAGTTAGTGTCATCTATGCAGGCGTACCTACATGTTCTGCAGCGGACAGCTGGATAGTGTAGCTAGCGTAGCTGTCTAGCTGGGTAGTACAGCTATTATGGTCGGCTAGATGAACGATATAGTTAGTATAGTTACTATAGCTAGTATGGTTAGTATGGCTACTGTAGCTAGTATGGATGGCCAGCTATTCTAGCTATACCAGCCGGCTAGTATAGCTAGAATAGCCGGCTAGTATAGCTAGAATAGCTGGCTAGTATAGCTAGAATAGCTGGCTAGTATAGCTAGAATAGCTGGCTATTATAGCTAGAATAGCTGGCTAGTATAGCTAGAATAGCTGGCTATTATAGCTAGAATAACTGGCTAGTATAGCTAGAATAGCTGGCTAGTATAGCTAGAATAGCTGGCTAATATAGCTAGAATAGCTGGCTAGTATAGCTAGAATAGCTGGCTAGTATAGCTAGAATAGCTGGCTAGTATAGCTAGAATAGCTGGCTAGTATAGCTAGAATAGCTGGCTAGTATAGCTAGAATAGCTGGCTAGTATAGCTAGAATAGCTGGCTAGTATAGCTAGAGTAGCTGGCTAATATAGCTAGAATAACTGGCTCCTATAGCTAGAATAGCTGGCTACTATAGCTAGAATAGCTGGCTCGCTGGATAATAAAACTCGTATAGCTGGCTATCTGGATAGTATAGCTAGTATAACTGGCCCTCCTTTCATCCTATATCCTGTATATCCTTCCTTCCTTAAGGACATAGTACAATGGGTTAATTTCGACTTCAGGGTACTGTACTTATCTTAACCGACAAGTACACGTCCTCTAACCTAACCAAACCTAACTGGCTCGCTGGCTAATAAAGCTAACTGGCTAGCTGGATAGTATAGTTAGTATGTCTGGCAAGTATAGCTAGTGTGGCTAGTGTGGCTAGTATGGCTAGGTACACAAGAACAGCTGGCTCGCTAGCTAATAAAGCTAGTGTAGCTGGCTAACTGGATAGTATAACTTGTGTAGATGGCAAGTAGGGTTAGTATGTTTGGCTAGTACAGACAGTATGGCTGGCTACTATAGCTAATATGGGTGGCTAGTATAGTAGGAATAGCTGACTAGCTGGATAGTATACCTAGTATACCTGGCTAGTACAGCTTTACAGTCATTAAATACTTTGAATTTGGTTTTCTCCAATTTCTACTGGCATCTCTGGTTATAGCATATACTCGATTACAAAATCTATGACAAGAATATAAGGGAAAAAGAACTATGTATGTATGTATGTATGTATAACAGCAATATAACTAATACCTGTTGGACTGCATCACATCCTTTTGACTGGTTTCATAGTCAGCCATACAGAATATGAATGAATGGCCCCATACAATAGATGATAGTCAATGGTTGTGGTTATAAAATTTGCTCCACCCATTAAAAAGTGCAAATTATTAGTTGATAGTTCCGCCAGGTGCGAGGTGCTATTATTATTAGTATTATTATTATTATTTTGTCTTTTTTTTTTTGTTGTTTTTGTTACTGCTTTGCAATAGTGGTGATGATGTTTGAGCCCTAAAACAAGTTTCAATCATTTACAAAAGAGTTCTGTTTTGTTTCGTTTTTTTATTTTTTAGTACAAAAAGTCTCACACACTGTTTATCCATAAAATAACCTTCACTTAAAGACTTTTATTATGCAGCAGGAAAATAGTCAGAGTGTATAAAGTTATCATCAGTTGATGTGAATGCTGTACCATAGCATTGGTTTTTGTGTGCCCTATTGATGGAGACTATTAATTACCCAGTTTTTTTTGTTCCTTCTTTTATCTCTGCCAAGAACACAGGAATTGTTGTTGTTCCTTTAAGTAATTTGATGAACTTTTATTGCTGTATTGTAATTAATTTCATGATTTTTCTTTTCGTATTTTTTTTTGTTTTTGTTTTTCTTTTCCAATATGTATCTTGTTATGATTGCACACCTGCTAGATGACTGGTTGGTGGTGATTCTACTACTCCCCTGAAAGAATGTTGTCGCTGCAACATCTGTGTTTTTCATGAGAAAAAATCATATCAAAGTGTGGTTTACCATAGGCATTAAATAAAAGGGCATTCATTTAAAAGGTTATGCGATTAAAATAGTTCTGCGTAAAATGTTTTTTTATCAAGCAAAAGTATGTTTCTTAAGTCTTTTGTTTTGCCATAACAGGTTTATTTATGGACATAAACTAATTAACAAAGATTGTTTTATAAATATGCTAATAATTATAGGAAATGTAAAAATGTTTTTTAATATGCATACATATGTATGTACATACATAATGTGATTACATATGTACATACATACGTAAATTACATACATGTATGCATACATTCTTGTGGATCGTATAAATATTCGTATTTAATAATGGTGGATAATGGTAATTCTTTATAAGACTTTGGATACATTAATTGCATATACAGGTTGTATACATATTCTTTTTGTTCATACATATGTGAACAAGGACTTGGAAGATGAATCCATATTTTCATCGAGGAAATAGTTTTTTTTTAATTTTCTTTTCAACAATTTTGTCTAGCAAAGCTTGTGTCGAAAGAAAATTTAAACTTTTCTTAATTTGGGTGCTTTGGTAGACTAGTAATTAGTGTACTAGACCAGCGTGAGGGTCGCAGGTTAGATTCCCACCAGATTCGAGAATAAGGTCTAGGCCACTTCTGTATAAAATTAACACACATGACATAATAAGTGGTGTGAGAAACTATGGGTTTCGTGGGTACGATTACTGTAGACTGTCTAATGGTGAAGGTATAGCACTGGCCATTTTATAATCACCAGCAGCAACTCGTTTCCTTACCGTTCGCATCTTCCCTCTCTCTTTCCACCTTTCCTAAAAAACCCGCACAATACACTGCATGAGTAGGGGTCATCCCCTGAGTGCTGGTTTTATAAAAAAAGGCCACTCGTAAAAAATTAGATATACAGTAGCGAGAAAAAAAAAACAACTCTATGTGGTATGATATTCAATTGAGGTTCGAATTCAACTTCACTATCCAATTCCACTCCCCTTTTTTTTTTATTTGTCGATTTTTAAATTTTTTTAAAAAAAGTGAACAAATTTAGCGAGAAAAAAAATGCAACCCAATGTGTTAAACATAAAACTACATACATACATAATTGGCCATTACAACCCTTCAGTCAGGATTACGACCTAGCTTCTCACACCACTTATGTTGTGTGCGTTAATTTTTATACATGAGTGGCGGGCCCTACAGTTTAAAGTCGACTCCGAACGACAGATTTTTGAGAAGCTTTTCATGGCAATTTTTACTCTCAGAATCTTTGCCAGAAATCTGCTGAGAGGATAAAAAAATAGCATAAAACTAGTGTAATTAAAATAAAAATTTAATGAAAAATTTGCAAATTTTGAAATTTAAATAGCAACAGATGTCAGCATATAGCAAATATGCCATTATAAGGGCTTTGGAATAAGTCGAATCAATGAATTAAGTTGCTGATCAATTTAGTATCAGCAACGGCTTACCGAATTTCATCGCAATAAGGTGGAACAAATTACGTGCAAAGGAAGCCAAAAATCTACTGCCCGCCAAGACCGTCAAATGATAAAAATAGGTAAAGTTGACCCTCAGAAAACGGCAGTAGATGTTAGCAATTATGCAAACGACCAATTAGGGGTTTCTATTGGTGTCCATACAACCAGAAATCGATTATGAGAGGCAAAGTAATAACGGCTTGACTTTGTTAGGCGGTATCCGCATTGATCAAAACAGCTGTAAGCCAAAGTTTTGTGGAGCGACGAATTGAAAGTTTAATTTATTTGGCTTTGGTGAGTTAAATTACATTCGTTGGCCTCCAAAGCAAAGCTTTTCACAACAATTCCGTAAATGATATTACATTTACACTAGATGACCCGTGCGAATATTTCGCACTGTTAGTTGTCATTTTTGTAACATAAAATGAAAATAATTAATAGAAATTTTATTAAAAATATTAAAAATCATAATATCATCATACATATTTACATACATAAATACTCGTACATATGTTTAAATGCTTTTATAATACTTCTTTGAATACACTGTTAGAGGTAATGACATGATCATCGTTAATTTTTTGCCCGTACTAATCCTTAATACAAACAAAAATAACTTTAAACGTATGCACTCGAGAAAAAGGTTGTGGTAAATACAATCCTACTTTTTGAAGGGTTTTACCTTGTGCTTTCGTTTATCGTCATAGCAAAAGCAACTTTCACAGGGAATTGTTGGATCAGAAGGTGTAAGGTTGATTCAGGGTATGAGTACAGTTTTATCGGTATGAATAATTTTTACAGATATGCTGTGCTCTCCCAAGTTTGTTACGATTAGCCTGGTACCATTTATTAACCCCTGTTTAGTATTAAGCTACCCATTTTATCGCACTTGATCTAACAACTACTGCAAAGTATTGCCAAAACAGCTTTTTACAACTTAATATGCCTATTATATATAACTGACTTAGTAATAAACGGCATTATAGTAAATTTATTTACTATATCATGTAGAACTGCATTACTATTAAGCGACCTAGTATTACCTCACTTGAACAAAAACATATAATCATAATGACAATAGTACTATCATGCAGTTCTAAATAAAATATAACTTTTATCAATGAAAATATTAATTTTTCAATTTCTAATTATTTTTCGCAATTAGTGTTAGATATAAGCTTTAAATTGAGATATCATTCATTAAATTTGATGCGGTGGTACGGAAGATATTTGCAACCGACAAAAAAAAGTACTTTAGAAATAATATATATGATTCTGCAAATAAGACAAGACACGGTGTTAAACATAATATAGCATCGAGTTTCATTTTTTTCTCCTCTCTACTGTACTTTGTAATTCTATTGTTAATCTGAAGACTTTTGAATAATTCGATTGTTTCCAAAAGAATTTTCGAATTTTTTTTTAAATCAAACGTTTTTCTTTATTCGATCATTTAATGATTAGCATTTATGCTCACCAACTTTTTCGCTAGCGCTTACCTATAGCTTCACAAAGGGTCGCTATTCGAGCTCTGGAGAGCTTTGGCAATCAAAGCTTCCACTTAGACCTTCGATTTTTATTCTTTATTAAGGAAAGAAATTCCTTAAATTTCTCTTTAAATACGGCGCCCATTATTAAAGCTGCGACAAAGTTTATGTCTTAAGTCTTTTGTTTGAGGCTCTGGCCTGCTACACCATACCGTAATAATTAGATTTACTTTGTAATTGTATTGTAATTAATAAATAAAAAAAAGGGAAAAACATTTTAAGCTGCAGGTTTTCAAATAATTTGAATATTTTTATAAGAACTTTTGAATTTTTTTTTTTAAACAAAACATTTTTTATTTATGAAAAGTATCTTTATTCGTTATTAAATAAAGAAATTTCTTAAATTTCTCTTTGAATTTGGCGCTTAACAAGAAAAAAGGCGACAAAGTTTATGTCTTAAGTCTTTTGTTTACAATTTCTATTTCTTGTCTACATACTTTGGTCTAACGTTACAAGTAAAAAATGAACAATTTTTTCCTTGAATTCATCATCATCATCATTATCAACATCTTAAACGTCATCATGTTTCCCTTTTAACAATGCGTTGGTGCTTGCCAACAACAGTGTAGCAGTTGGCTGTGGGTGCCTATGGCACCATTATGGCAGAGTTGTTAATCTAAATGGCGCCATTCAGTATTTTATTGTTCAGTTCCTTTTAATTTTTTTTGTTTTGTTCTTTGTTCTTTGCCATGTATTTTATGTAAATTAACACTTAGGCCTTTTTTATTTTTGCAAAAGTTTAAAGTTAATAAAAAAAAAAGAAAAGGAAAAAGAAACAAGGAACATACAAAAAATTCTTTAAAGTGTTCAAGAGAACACACCTCATTTTCATTATTTCTGCAACATTCTTAGTATGTTTTTTTGATTCTTTTTTTAAGATTCTTTTTAAATTCTTTTTTTTATATTGTGTTTATTGTATTTAACACTTAACATACCTTGTATTATTAACACTTGTATGATACTTTTATTTTATTTTTTTTCTACAACTATTCCAACTGTTATCGATTCCTGTTAAAATGTCTTGTGAACTTTTTTAAATGTAAAGTTTTTCATAATATTGTTGTTGTTGTTGTTGCCGAGGTTTTATTATTCGCGTTAAAAAGATTTACATGAACACGTTTTTATGATAGTGAAAATTTTTCGAAAATAAAAACCAACGAAATAAATTCTTTTTTAAATTCCATGAATGGAGAAAAAAAAACAAAAGAACAAAATGTTAAGAATAATAAACGATGATTTGCTAAACAGAATTACATACATACATAATTGGCCATTACAACCCTTCAGTCAGGATTACGAGCTAGTTTCTCACACCACTTATGTTGTGTGCGTTAATTTTATACATGAGTGGCGGGACCTACAGTTTAAAGTCTATTCCGAACGACAGATTTTTGAGAAGCTTTTCATGGCAATATTTACTCTCAGAGTCTTTGCCAGAAATCTGCTGAGAGGAAGTCGCCGAAGAAATATTTTTCGTTTTGATGTCTGACCTGGGATTCGAACCCGGGCCTTTTGTCTAATAAGCCGACACACTACCCACTAGACCACGGCGACTTCAACTTCAATCAACTAGGACATCATAATTAAAATGGAAATGTCTTAAAATACATCATAAGTACGATATGTGAAGGATATTACAGCCCTAATTACAGCCAGAAGTATGAATGGCATTAAATACAGTGGTAGACATTCATTTGTACGCAACATATTTTTTTCGTTTATTAAAAAACTAAAGCTAAACAGAATTGGTAAAAGAAAAAAGAATAAATCGGAAATAATTGTCAATACTTCGTTTTTATTGTATTGAAATTTATTTATTGTGATAATTCTTGTATGATTCATTTGACTCTTGTGTGGGTCATTGTCGGCTCATGCTGAATTAATTTTGTATGCCAAGATGAATAAAAATGCACCGAAAATGTAGTGAAAATGAATCGAATATACCATAAACAGGGTACTCGTTAACTAAGCAACATAGCATTCATTTGAAAATATTTTACATGAGATAGTGCGGTCAATGAGGTGTTCCAAAATATTTGATCCGCGATCGCTGTTTCACTATTTTATTGAAACCACATGTTCAATTCTGGCATTTTAGGCATTAAAAGTCAATAAACCTCTCATGATACCATGCCCTTTAAGGCTAGTGTTCCAGTTTTTATCAATTCGAAAAAAGTTCGGAATCTTTCATGGCACATTGGCAGCTTTTTGAATGTCTTTAGGCCTTTAGCTATCCTTCACACAAAATTCAAAAATTTTGTTTGTTGACGTAAATAATCTGTCCATTTACGCAATAAATTTCATAGCATATAGTATGAAGCTTAATAATAACATTCAATAATTTGCAAGCCTCTAAAATATACAGTGACGATCAGAAGTGAGTGCATGTTCACAATACTGAGTTTCGTCATCCACAAAAATTATGAAATTATTTTTCAACAGGATGGTGATCCGAAGGACACAGCAAAAATTGTAAAGATTTGGGGTGGGAAATAATATTATATATTGATGGAATGGCCGACACAAAGTCTCGACCTCAATCCGACTGAAAATTTTTGGTCATTCGCGAAAATCCGGCTCGGACAGTACGAAACAGCCCCAACAAACATGGTCAAACTTTGGGATCGTATAAATGCGAAATGGAATCGATTTCCGAAAGATGTTATTGATCATTTGATAGGAAGCATCTCAAACTGCATAAATCAAGCTTTTTCTAATAAGGGTCCAAATATTGAAATTGGGTTAGTTTCTTGAATTTTCTTGAAACGTGCAAAATTAAGTTTATGTGGGTTATTTTCGTTTTTTCATTCAAACTCATTGAATTCATTTCAATAACTATTGTTTTTTTATTGCTATTTGTTAAGAATACAATAAAGAATTAAAATTAATTTTTTTTGTTGTATTTGCTTGTATGGTTTTGTTTTTGTGGATGACGAAACTCAGTATTGTGAACATGCACTCACTTCTGCTCGTCACTGTACATGTCCTTCGACGATTAGAAATATTTTTCCTTAGGAATCTGACTTTTTTTTTTTTTGAAATGACATTGCTTGAATTGATTTTTCCAATGGAGTAGTTCTTCCGGCTACTGCAATAACTTCCTCAGAAGATGTATACGATATATAATGTATTACCTTCCGCTCTTGGTCTCTTTCCATACCATATCGTAACACTGACCTTGTCCCCTGTATTGTAAAACCATTTATTCTGTTTCACTCTTCCCAACATCTTTTGCTCTTTATGGTCTAGTTTTGTAAACTAAATGCAGAGTTTTATCATTTACAAACTTTTGTATACTGAGTTATATGTTAAACCTTAATTGCAACATCATCTTTTGGGTATAAACAACTTCTAGAAGAAAACATTGGAGAACTTTTCTCCTAATGAAGTATGACTTGATTATTGGTCTCATAACTGTTCAAGATAATGTTACTGTTTAAGAATTTATTTACTTTTGTATAATATTATTATGAAAATGGAAATGGTGTTATCGTTTAACATAAAAATGATAAACAAAAGCTTCAAAAACAAAAACAATGGTCTTCTTTACATATTCAACGAATAAACAAAAATATAGCAACAAGACCAGCATAAAAAAGAATAAACAAGTAAACAAACAGGCAACAACAACACTAACCTAGATAAAATACACAAACAATATGTTTACATTTATAGAGATTTGTCGAAGGCAAAGTCATTCCCCTTGAAGTCGCCGTGGTCTAGTGGGTAGTGTGTTGGCTTATTAGACAAAAGGACCGGGTTCGAATACCAGGTTAGACATCAAAACGAAAAAATATTTCTTCGGCCGCTTCCTCTCAGCAGATTTCTGGCAAAAATTCTGAGAGTAAAAATTGCCATGAAAAGCTTCGCAAAAATCTGTCGTTCGGAGTCGACTTTAAACTGTAGGTCCCGCCACTCATGTATAAAATTAACGCACACAGCATAAGTGGCGTGAGAAGCTAGATCGTAATCCTGATTGAAGGGTTGTAATGGCCAATTATGTATGTATGTATGTAAAGTCATTCCCCTTCAAGAGCGCTCATCAGACTGTTTACTCTGCATTACGTTTTTATCTTTTTAAAAAGGTTTGATTGCAAATAAAATAAAATCAAATTTGTGTTTAGTTCCAATTAAACTATTGTTCGCACTACTTTTGTATGTCACCGTTTACAACTTATATAACGACGTATATAATTCCAACAATAATAGCTTATTCGATATTCTTTTCTGTTGACGCCCTTTGCGTAAGCAAGAACACTTGTTCGTTAGATCTGTATAGCGGATATTTTCAAAACACGACTGTTCTCTTCCCACGTAACGCGTCTTCACACAAGACTGACTGAATTACTACTCGTTGTCTTCTTTGACTTAGCTTTTTATAGTCCTACGCAAACGGTCTGACAAACTTTCTTGAAGTAGAATGTTCGTATTCTCGAGAACTCTATCGCAACTTCATTGTTGCTGATGTATTTTGTTCACATTACTTGTTGATGCCCATTATAGTTGTTTGTGTAGCTTTTGTTTATCGTTTTAATGTTAAACGATGGTACACCGTTCCTATTTTCGTAACAGTATATTATTGAAGTCGCCATGGTCTAGTGGGTAGTGTGTTGGCTTATTAGACAAAAGGACCGGGTTCGAATCCCAGGTTAGACATTAAAACGAAAAAATATTTCTTCGGCGACTTCCTCTCAGCAGATTTCTGGCAAAAATTCTGAGAGTAAAAATTGCCATAAAAAGCTTCTCAAAAATCTGTCGTTCAGAGTAGACTTTAAACTGTAGCTCCCTCCACTCATGTATAAAATTAACGCACCCAGCATAAGGGGTGTGAGAAGCTAGATCGTAATCCGGATTGAAGGGTTGTAATGGCCAATTATGTATGTATATTATTGTTCATATAGGAATGGATTTCTATTATCGTAGTAATTAATGCCTGAAGTAGTGAAAATATTATGTATGTTTCTTAAGTCTTTCGTTTTTTTATGATGAAACCATACATAATTTGAAATGAGATTTGTTGTACATCCAATAAATGTTTTAATGTTTATAAAATATTATTTCAAACTGTTTGTTATTACATGTTTGAAGTCAGATGATACCACCGTATCATCTGAAATTCTAATTACTTTTTAAAATAACGACTTGTAAATTCTTTCGATTTACAAATATGGTTATATAAACGTTGTTTTGCTTTCTATTGATTTCATTTGTTTCCTCATTTGCAATCAACATATTAACACCTGTTTATAATTAAATTTATTTAATTTCAAAGAATTTCAGAACGTTACTGCGAGTATATACATACTACACTATGAGAATACAACTACGCTTTTGGCAATTGCTTGTGGTCGTTATTGTTCTGTCTTTCTGTCTGGCTGTTTACCAGCCAGTAAGTGTCTGTATGGGATTCTTTTTCTATTTGTCTAAACTTACCGCCTGCAGCTGCAACTCATACTCCAACAGTCTTCAACAAACGACAATCGTTTGGATCTTGCGGCAAACACAAGGCAAATAGAGATGCCCAGACACAGATGTCTCTGTGAGTGGAGTTGGCAAAAGTCTTATTATTCCTAGAATAAATAGAAAAATAATCAGACAAAAAAAAACCCTTTTTAAGAAAATCGTTGTTACTTTTATAGAAAAAAAAAGAGAAAAACAAGTACTTACTAAGATGAAAAGTGTACAATGAGAGAGAGAGAGAGAAGGAATAAAAGAAAAAAAAATATGAACAATTTAAATTGCAGCTGCGTGAATTGTTTGTCTAAAAGTCTGGCAAGTTAGTAAAGGTTGGCCCACGCACTTGTCTAGCCAAGATGTTTTTGTTGCTGTTTAACTTATAGCCAGATTTAAAATAGGCCATCACAAGCATTTTTAAATGCCCTACATACCACTACACGCTACATTTAAAAAAAAGTATATCCTAGTGTAGTGTACCTCTAGAGCGTGTTAATACTTAGAAGCACAAGGAAAAATAACAAACGTCTGCCAACTAAAGCCGGGATTTGTGTTTTAAGATAAAATACAATCAGCCAAAGGAATTAAATTTGCCACAGAAAGCCAAGTCCAAATCTACGTTTTTATACATGCACTCACATGTCCGCAAGAGGATTCTTTTTTTCATTTTCCTTCTTACTTGTTTAGTTGGCCCGATTGTACGTGTTGGCTTAAAGATGAATTATGTGTGTAGGTTGTATCTTCTTGTTGTACAATATTTCGTCTTACAATTCTAGCAATTTATGTTAGAGGAACATGTTGCAAAGTGAATCTCTTTTCTTTTCTTTTGGTATTTTAGATTTTATTTTTTATTTTTGTAACAGATTTTCTAATTATATGCGGGTTCCTCCATAGAAGGCAAGAAACACTTGCATGGCATTCTGTTTAGATTCGTTTTTAATTCCACATGTTATCTTAACAAGCGAAAAATATGGTAAAAATCTTGTTGCTGATGAACTTTGGTTGTAAGTGTGTCTGTTTTTTTTTAGGGTCCAGTAACGATTATTCTATTTTTGAAAGTTTGAATTTCTGTTTTAATTTACGTACGACAATACGTTTTTATTTAGAATTTACTTTAAAATGATCGAAATTAATATAAATTTTTAAGTTTTTAAATCGTAATTTAAATGAAGGAAATAAATTTTCCATGTACGTCTCTTAAGTCTTTTGATTCCATAAATATCCAAGTTCCGACATGAAGCTATAATAAGCAAAAGAAGACATTTACAAAGCCATGAATTACTTCATAAGAGGTATTGCTGTGTATCTAAAGGAACTGGAAAGGATTTCTTCATTATGTGGTTTTACACTCTAGCCAAACGATGAAGTTAAATCTCTGCTGGCAATACTTAAGATGACAATTAAAACAACCAGCATGAAGTAACAAAGTCAGACACAGACCCTTGATGGTAGATCATCATAAGTTAAGGGAGAAATGTTTTGATGCAACTTCCATATAGTCCGGACTAGGGATACCAATCGGGATTTTTTAAAACTTGTCCCGAGGTTTTTCGGGAGATTCGGGATTATGAATTCATATGTACGTTGACATTGCAAAAGGTCCGGAAAAAACGAATTCTATATCACACGACTTCGATAATAGCATCTCAGATGAAGGGGACCCTACATCATAAATTAAGAGAGAAATGTTTTGATGCAACTTCCATATAGTCCAGACTAAGGATACTAATCGGGATTTTTTAAAACTTGTCCCGAGGTTTTTCGGGAGATTCGGAATTGTGAATTCATATGTATTTTGACCTTGCAAAAGGTCCTGGAAAAAAAATTCTAAATCACTCGACTTCGATAAGAGCATCTCAGATGAGGGGGACCCTACATCCATTGCTAAAAAGTTATTTGATGCCATCGAAGTATACAAAAGGCCTATAAAATCAATGAATAGAGTTACTGATTTAGATAATCAACTGTCCAAAGAAATAGATTTATTTACATCAGAAGGTGATAGTGGTGAATATTTACAAACTGCATATAGGTATCTCGGAACTATTTTAACAACAAGTGTTGATTGCGAAAAGAGTTTTTCAACGGCAGGGATTACGAAATCTCCAATCTCGGGTTTAAAATAATCAATCCCGTTTGGCTTCCCTAATATGGTTTAATGGTTTAAGAAATCTCGTTGTAAATATAAGAAAAATTTTATTAATTTTAATATCCGAACTCTGTCGATTAGGTTAGTTTAGAGGACGTGCACGTGTCGGTTAAGACAAACACAGTACCCGGAGGTCGAAATTGCCCCATTGTATATTGTCCTTAGGGGAGGAAGGCAATAGAGAATATAGGACTCTGTCGATTAACTAATATTATTTAAAATCGTTACCGAAGTGCAAACGTATTCCTAATGTCACAATGAGGCCAAATATACAACAAAATTGTATCTTTTCACCATACTTTTCACCATATTTAAACAGAAATTGAACTCATGATCAATATGATCATAGGAGATGATGTGCATAATTCAACAAGCCTCGCAACAATATTTTCCTTTTCTTTAGCAAAAAATATGAGAAAGGAAAGTCCTGGTTCTATGAATTTTGCATTTGCCATAACATTTTAATGGCTTTTATTGGGGTCACTAAGAACAAAAGTTTACAATTTAAAAGATTTCATGCACACGACTTGATCATATCTAGTCTAATCTTAAGTAACTTTCATTAATCATCCATACGGCATAGTAGTCTAGTAGGTTGTGTGTAGACTTATTAGACGAGAGCTCGTGATTCAAATTTCAGCTCAGTTGTCTAGAACAAAAAAATATAAAGAATATTTCTACAGTGAATTCTGTCCAGCAGATTCCTGGCGAAAGATCTGCGACTAAAAAAATTTGCAGCGATAAGTTTCCCGAAAATCTGTCGTTCGGAATCGACCTAAAGTTTGAGGTCCTGCTACTCATGAACAACCTGGGTGGTATGAGAAGCTAGATTGTAATCCTCACTAATGAATTGTAATGACCAATTAAGTAAGTAAACAGTTTGAAAATGCTAAATTTCTAATCAAAATACGCAGTCGATTAATATACATTCATACATACATAAATAATTGCTCACTACAACTCTTTAGTCAGGATTACGACCAAGCTTCTCCCTCCACTTATGTTGTATGTGTTAATATTATACACGAGTGGCTGGACCTACAATTTAAAGTCAACCCTGAACGACAGATTTTTAAGAAACTTTTCACGTCACTTTTATTTACTCTCAGAGTTTTTGTCAGAAATCTGCTGAGAGGAAGTCGCAGAAGAAATATTTGATCGTATTTCACATCTAATAAGCCAACACACTACTTACTAGACTACGGCAATTATAATTCATCGTTTTAAAATTCTTTTCTTGAATAAGTTTAGATAAGATTTTGATCTTCTAAGGAGTGCGCACAAAAAAAAATGGGCCTACTTTTAAGCTTATAACTAGCAGTTATAAGTAGCAGTCGTTTTAATTACTGATCATTGCCTTATCAGGAGAAGACTAAAGCTTCCTTATCAGAAATTTTGATATGCTACAATGATGTGGAGAAGGTTTACCCAATTTGTTAGTGTCCAGTATTATCCGTAATTGATAAAATCTTCCTAGAGAGTTGCAATATGATCAATATCGTTCCATAATTGTTGTCATTTCATCCCCACCGCCAAGAGATAAAATATCTTTCTCATTTTTAGCTAAGCGGGTTTGCATTACTAAGGAGTGCGCACAAAAAAAAAATGGGCCGACTTTTAAGTTTATAACTTTTATCATAATTGAAAAAAATGAATACCGTTACATTGTTTTTTTTAGTCATCTGTTTCAAAATCCACGTGCTAAATTTCATTGGAATAGCAAAACTAGTTTTTTGAGTATGGGCAACCAACAAGAATGTCGAAAAAAAATAATTGAAATTTTCAATGAAAAACCGCGCCGCTTACAAAAAACGATAGCTAGGTTCCCAGGTGTTAACCCAAAAACTGTTTCTAAGGTAAGAATAAAACAATGTAAGGAGTCTTTGAATATTGAGAGAAAATAATACGTATTTTTCTAAAACGCCCTAACTTGTGTGGAAGAAAAGTGACTCAAAAAGTTGGATGCTCTGAGACCTTTGTCAGAAAAAAAATTTCATTCACAAAAGAATTCAAATATTATTTACTTTAATTGAAATATAAAACGAAAAAAATCCGCCACTTAGTTTTATTTCTATAACGAAAAGTATAAGACCAGATTTTTTTGTGCTTACTCCTTACTTGAAATTGAGATTTAGAAAAATATCTCTCTTTGCGTGTAGAGTTTTAGGCAGTGCGTAAAGTTCTTTCATTCCTTTAATTTGATATTAAATTTTGTTTGTTTAACAATGTACAGTGACCTTCAGAAGAAACTGTACATTATGGAGAGTGCCCGAAAAAATTTAACAAAATTTCCAAATTTTTTTAATTTTATTTTGGCGATGAAACAATTTTAAAAATAAAAATAACGTTAATTTATTAATTTTTTTTTAATGTACAGTTTCTTTTGACGCTTACTGTAAGTATGTGTCTTAAGTCTTTTGTTTTGTTTTTTGTTTCTTTGATGTTTCAAAGGCAATTGGAATAATGATTATAAAATTATGGCACATTTAATAACTTAATATTTCTGTTTTACACTTTTCAACAAAGTGCAATAAATGGAGAACATATGAAAGTATGTATCCTAAGTCTTTCGTTTTCTAATAAACAACATTCTATATGAAGTTGTTTACAAATTACAAAATTATTTCATTTTTAAACAGAAAAATGCAATTTTTCTTATTATTTTTTTTTCTTCTTAAAGTATCGAAAGCAATTTAATAATTTGCAAGTAATTTGACACTTATAAGGCAATCTTTGGTTTTTTTGCTTCATTCTAAACGAACAGTAGTAGTAGGGGAAATAATGAATAAAATTTGGTATAAAAAGGCAAAAAACAAGAAGAAAAAATTGGGTAAAATAAGAACATCTTAGAATATGATATGGGCTGCTGTATTAATGTTTAAGTTGTCTGCTTTTTTTCAAAAAAATAATATTGAATAACAAAAGCTAATTTATTTATGACATGCAGACAAAATTATGTCTGCAGGTGCTAAGAAAAGAGAGAGGGAAAAAAAATGATTTTCGTTTATTCATCATAACCATCCTAAATAAGTTTTTGGGTGCATAAGGATTTTGCCAATAATTTTATGCTTGTGTTAACAGTTTATACATGCATAATTTGAAGGGTCGCCAAAATCAAAAATGAAAGAAATTGTATTAAAAAAAGAAATCAATAACGGCCCAGAGAATAAGACACAACAGATTGCATGATGTCTTCATTAGTTTAAAATTTCATTGCAAAGTAAGAAATCATGTTGCATTCTGGGCTTTTTTTTTGTTTGTTTGCTTTACTTTCTTATGTTCTTATTACGTTCTCATATACAATATGGTAGAATAGTGCGTGCTATTAATGTAGCCGTCGTATAGGCATAAATTAAACACAAAAGCTTCTCTCTCTACAAATCATAATTACCATTTTGGGGATATTTCTTTTTGCTCGGTCCAGTCCAGCTATCCTGTAGGTATTTTTAATTATCGCTTATATTTTTATAAATTAGAGTCTTAAAGTTACTTTCTGTTTGCCTTTATACTTTTTGCATTTACCACACTTTAATTGTTGGTTTCAGTTTTTATTTTTCATTTTTTTATTGTTAAGTTACAGCCTCCCAAAAATATTCACTTCGAAAATTAAAGAACAGAAAGCGGAAAATGATGTGAAATTAAAGAGGAGTAAACCTTTGTGTTTCTGGTACATATTTTTTACCTTTTTTTTTTTGGAGTGCTTGACTAAGCACGTGTAAGTAAGTGTAATGAAACGTAATGCTCTCCTTTATGTGGCCTTAAAGCCAAAATATAATTAAACAGAAAGGGTTTTTTTGCTTTCTGGTTTGTTTGGCAAATATGTGTTATATTTGCATGCAATTAGGGTACTCCAATAATAACAAAACGTTAGCGATGAAGGTTACCTCTTGAACAGAATTCTTAAGTTTAAAAATCATTCATTCTGGCACCAATCATATCTGTTAGGGATTATGCGTGTGATTTTTGGTATCAAAAAAAATTCATCACATGTGGCAATGCCAAAAATATTCACCAGCATTTATTATTTTACCAAGAATAACTCATACGAGTCCCTGAAATTTGTTATCATGTCATCCATGGTATAAGAGAAATCTGTTTCAATCGCAAAATTATCGCCAGCAAGGAAACGCGTTTTTAGTTCACTGTATACTTCAACAACCAGAATTGCCTTATTTGGTGTAAAGAGTAGGCAAAAACTGTTCACTACCTAAAGGATGTACTATTTAGTGCAATTTTTCGTGGGTGGTATTTATTCAAGAAATTTGAAGATCACATCGTAACCATCCCTGCTCGATGATCAAGAACATTGTTTGTTCAAAATAGCTTTGGTGATATTAAGAGATAAGTTTGTTAAACAAATAATACATTTGAAACCAGTATTTGATCCTTTTGAAGACATCTATTAGATAGTGTATTGGTTTAATAGACGAGAGCTCAGGAATTTCAAACAAAACATTTAAAAAAAAATTTCTTTCGGCGACTTTGTCTCAGCAGTTTTCTAGCAAAAACTCAAGAAGTAAATAAAAATCACCATGAAAAGTTTCTTGTTGAAACATGTTGTTCAGGATCGACTTTAATCTGTTCCACCATAGGAGGCCAACATTGCAACTGATGTTGTTATAATGTCGGTCGAAAACCGTAAAACAGGAGCTTACGGATAATATATTTAGAATTTATCTTTACCCTAACAAATCCAACATTACATGATTATGATGGAGATTGATCGTATCAAAAGGATGGCTCTAAATGGTATTCTCAAGACTCAAGAAGTCAATGCTAAATAGATGTATCCCCAAAAGCGGATTCTTCTTCTGCGTCTCCCTCTCAGCAGTCTTCTGACCACAAAATTCAATGAATAAATCAAAACCGCAATGAAAAGTCTCTTAAACCTGTCATTCGGAGTCGAGGTTAACCTATTCCACCATAGAAGGCCAATTTGTATTGCTAAAATGCTTATCAAAATGGGGAAAACTGTATTAAAACTGGAGCTTACGAATGGTATCTTTAGAACTTAACCGATGATGAACCTAAACCTATACTCAAATCAATCGAATATGGAAAATAAAGGTGGACTCATTACACGATTATTATGGAGAGCGATCGTATCACAAATGGTATTCCCAAGGCTCAGGAAGTCAATGCTAATCAAAAATAAATGGATGTACACCCTATGAGATGGTTTGTTGTAGGTATACATCCAAGGCTACAGTACTACTTTTTTTCAGTGGCTTTTTAATCTAAGTCAATTATTGTACCTACTTTGTGTGGCTCTGTATTTATTTTTTGACATTGTTATAAAATATTTTTTAGTTTTTTATTGTTTCTGAATCAATACGCGTCACTTTATTTCTTTCAATTTATAATTATTTTGAATTAAAATGTTCGAAATAATTTTAAAATTCTGTGCAATTGTTTATTGCCTTACCCTAATCGAAGCGAATTCAACTTTAAATGTTTCATCAGTTGCAGTGAGCGGTAATAAGACTTTGTTGCTTGACAATAGTACAGAATACAATTCCAAATTCCTAATTGCGGGTGGGTACCCAGTACCTGACCACTTTCCTTATTTAAAATATATGGTTTCGATACGTTCTCGAAATCCCCAACAATATTTTGGTGACAATCATTTTTGTGCCGGTACCATTATATCAAAATCAGCGGTTTTAACAGCAGCCCACTGTGTTATGGAGTAAGTAAAGCAAAGATTGCGTATAATTTTACAATAATTTGTTTTTCTCTTATTCTACGTTACTTTACAAATACAAGCAAAAGACGTGTGATAACTCGTGCCCGCAGTCTTTTGCTAGTGGCTGGCACACCAAATCGTTTATTACCCTCTAAGACCACCGTACAATTACCGGCTAAAAGCGTTAAGGCCCATACAGATTTCATACGAAAAAATTACAATGATATTGCCATTATACATTTGAAAAAACAAATACCCACTGATAATGAGAATATAAAAATAATGGATATGGCCTCTGGGCCACCACCTTACGGTACGTACTGTACTGTTATAGGATGGGGTCGTCTCATGAGAGTAATTGTTATTTATTTTACTATTTTAGAATTTCTTTTTATCGTTTTTCACTTTCAATTACAGAAAGGACCTTTAGCTGCCATTGCCATGACTCTGGATGTGCTTATTTACGATGACGAGAAATGTCGATATTTCATGCATAGACATTATCATGATGGTGTCTTGTGTGCCGGCGATACTAGAGGTCGTGACGAAGATCCTTGTCGTGGTGATAGTGGTGGTCCTTTGATATGTAATAATACGCTGACGGGTATTATCTCTTGGACCATTGGCTGTGGTACCGATCAATTTCCCAGTTTGTATACTGGCGTTTGGCACCATCGTGATTGGATTGCCAAAAACTTGAATAAGGCGAATACGTTGCAGGTGAATTGTAAGATTCTCCTCGCATTGTTGGCTGCTGTAATAATTTCATTGGTTTGAGAATAAAAGAATTCGTTATAAAAAAAAGTCAAGTTTATTGAAATTTTATCTTTTGTGGCACAATTCTTAGACTTTTTTCAAAAACAAGATTTTAATGTGTTTTTGCATACGATAACAGAGATCTTCAGATTTCACAAATTCTTACAAGAGTAATCTGTCATTCCGTTGTTTTTTTTAGATATTGGCACTTATGGTCCGATAAGTCGAGGAGTTAATTTTTTGCAATAATCACCGTGAAATTGGTGATCCTTTTAAAATCTGGTCTGGAGGCAGAGGCATAGAGGCAATAAGCTAAACATTCGGATTTTTCACAATATTTTCATCGATAAACATGATGCAGGTGAATATTTTTCTTTAAAAACTTTTTTCGTGACATGTGTCAATACCAAAAATTCTTAGCAGAGTTTGGAATTTTATCATGGGTAAGCCATTAAAATAATAACGCTTACGAATCATTGAATTTTATTAAAAAAATTAGTGCTGTGTGAGGAATAAGTTTTTATCGAATATGTTTTGCCTCAAAGCAAACAGTATTGTCTTGTTTACTGTGAAGAGAACCAGAAACTGTTTAGAAACTGCTGATGCATTCTGAAACATACATTATTTGGTATGGTTTTTGGGCACATTTATTCAAAAGCATTTATCCAAAAGTCACAACGTAACAGTTAACCAAAAAAGATTCCGTGCGATAATAACCAACTTTTGTTTGGACTTAAATTTACATTTTGGAGAACGCCATTATCCAGCAATATTAAGTGATTTAATCCGAATGCTTGATCGTCTTTAAGTTGCCGTAATCTAATTAGTTGGTAGGTTGTACGTTCGCTTATTAGACGAGAGTACATCGTTCAGATCTCAGCTCAGCCATCTGGAACAAAATAAAATATGAAAAATATTTCCTTCAGCGTCTTCCTCTCACTAGTTTTGTGATAAAAATTCAATGAATAAATCAAAATCACAATGAAAAGTCTCTTAAACCTGTCGTTCAAAGTCGAGATTAATCTATTCTACCATAGAAGGCAAAATTGTATTGCTGAAATGCCTATCAAAATGGGGAAAACTGTCTTAAAACTGGAGCTTTCGAATGGTATATCTAGAACAAACCCATACTCAAACAAATCAAACATAGAAAATAAAGGTGGACCACGATCATTACGGAGACTGATCGTATCACAAGAATGCCTCTAAAGTGAAATTCTTAAGTTTCAAGAAGTCAATGCTAATAAAAAAAATAAATGGATGTACACCGTACTACAAATCTACAACGTATGAGATAAAGAATCGCTCAAGAGTGGTTATGAGAAAATATGCCACCACTTAAGATCATAAAATTTCTTGTCTCACTACAGTAATACCTTTTTCCAGGGGCTTTTTAATCTAAGTTAATAATTGTACCCACTTTGTGTAACTCTGTATTTATTTTTCAACATTTTTTTACGACATTTTTTAGTTTTTTTTATTCCTTCTGAATCAATTCTAAAAATCAATTTTTTTTTCTTTTTTATTTTAATAATTATTTGGAATTAAAATGTTCGAAGTAATTTTGAAATTCTGTGTAATTGTTTATTGCTTTAACCTAATCGAAGCTAATTCAACTTTAAATGTTTCATCAGCTACAGTGAGCGGTAATAATACTTTCCCCGGCAATAATACAAAACACAAATCAAAATTCCTTATTGCGGGTGGGTGGCCAGTACCTGACCACTTTCCTTATTTAAAATATATGGTTTCGATACGTTCTCGAAATCCCCAACGATATTTTGGTGACAATCATTTTTGTGCCGGTACCATTATATCAAGAGCAGCGGTTTTAACAGCAGCCCACTGTGTTATGGAGTAAGTAAAGCAAAGATTGCTTTCGTTGTCTTGTATAATTTTACAATAATTTGTTTTTTTCTTATTCTACGTTACTTTCAAATACAAGCAAAAGACGTGTGTTAACTCGTGCCCGCAGTCTTTTGCTAGTGGCTGGCACACCAAATCGTTTAGTACCCTCTAAGACCACCGTACAATTACCGGCGAAAAGCGTTAAGGCCCATACAGATTTTATACGAAAAAATTACAATGATATTGCCATTATACATTTGAAAAAAGAAATACCCACTGATAATGAGAATATAAAAATAATGGATTTGGCCTCTGAGCCGCCACCTTATGGTTCTTATTGCACCATTGCAGGATGGGGTCGTCTCATGAGAGTAATCCATATTTATTTTAAACTTTTCGAACTTCTTTTTAGCCTTCTAAAAAATTTTAATTATAGAAAGGACCTTTAGCTGCCGCTGCCATGACTGTGGATGTGCTTCTTTACGATGAGGAGAAATGTCGATATTTCATGCATAGACATTATCATGATGGTGTCTTGTGTGCCGGCGATAGTAGAGGTCAGGACGAAGATCCTTGTCGTGGTGATAGTGGTGGTCCTTTGATATGTAATAATATGCTAACGGGTATTATCTCTTGGACCATTGGCTGTGGTAGCGATATATTTCCCAGTTTGTATACTGGCGTTTGGCACCATCGTGATTGGATTGCCAAAAACTTGAATAAGGCGAATATGTTGCAGGTGAATTTTAAGATTCTCACATTGTTGGCTGCTGTAATAATTTCATTGGTTTGAGAGAAAAAAAAAAACAAAAGGAATAAAATTTGTAATAAAAAGTTGAATTTATTCAAAATCAAAATTTTACTGGTTTTTGCATCTGCTAAACATTAATCTTAGAGTAACCAGTCGTTTAGAAGAAGCTAGGTAATCAATATTGATGATTGTTTGATGGATCAGAAATAAAGCGGTATTATTTTGACTTAAGGGATAGAAGAGCTATAAGGACTTTTAAGCTCGGAATTGTTTTATTCCAGAAAATTGGAATAAAGCCTCCAATGAATATATTTTGTCATTTGGGATACTTTGTCTTTTCCTACATACAATACCTTTTAAATACCAATTTAAAATTTTTTCTTTTCTTTTATTTTCTTATCTGTTATTTCTTTAGCTGGGTGGTGTTGTTGTAGTGGCAATTAAGAAAAATTTTTATTTAAATTATTTTGTTGTTCCTTCAAAAATATCGCCGAGGTTATTTTCTTTTTCTTCTGTTGGCTTAAAGGCAACGACAATGCAATGTTAAAAAGTATGGGATTTTTTTTGTTTTTTGTTTTTTGGATTTAATAAAATACCGTTTATCAAGGCTTAAGGCAAAAGACCTTTTAAGCCTTTTGTTTTGTTTTGTTTTTTTTTTTATAATCAAACATTGTTCGTATATTACTGGGCAATTGTTAATGGGACTGGCATTTAGCCGTGGCTAATTTCTGCGTGTTTTTAAGTCATTAATTAAAAAATAAAATGTATAGTAAGTGAGTGCTTCATATCTCTTTGCGAAAAGATGTTTCGTTTTTTGTTTTGTTTTTTTTTCATCTTTCTTGTTTAAATTATGGGATTTACTGGTGATTTTCTCAAACAATTAAAAAAATATGTTTTCTTGTTATAAATTGTGTCTGATTTTCCTTCATTTCATTTTTTTTGTTTCGTTTTTTTTTTGGTTGTGGTTCGTTCTTTGATGTCGATGTCTTTTAATCGAAAGACATTTATTTTAATAAATCGTTTAGGTAATGGACCAACGATGCTAAAGCAGGGGGCCCCTACAGTAAATACAAAATGTTTGTTTCCTTTGTTTACTTCAAGTAGTTTGAAAGAGTTGTTTATACACAGGCTGGTTCAAGTTTCTTCGTTAACAGTGTACATTATCTAACATATACAGTAGCGAGCACAAAAAATGCAACACTGTGCCATATGATCTTTAATAAGATCTGTTTCAAAATAACGGTAACTAATTTATCTATTTTCTTTTGCTGTTAATTCTTTCAATTATAAGTTTTCAAAGTAACCACAGTTTATTCCAAATTCTGCTTTAAAAAGTTTAAATATTTTTGAATTAGTGAAAAAAGTGCAAATTTTTAGCGAGCAAAAAAAACGCAACATAATAAAAAAAATAGTTAAAGTAAGTTATTTATTTAATTATAATTGAAAATTTCTTAAATAAGTTATACAACATGTGTTTTGTAATAGAAGCAGCTCTCAGCTGACAGCAAAACTGCAATCATTAAAGCCTTAGAAGAAGGAAAATCCATGTGTGATGTTGGACACCTCTTTGGTCTAAATCAATCAACCGTATGTCGGAATAAATCTCGATTTTCCTTGAGAAATAGTGTGGAAAGGAATCCAGGTAGTGGTAATCCTCGAATAACTACCTCTCGCCAAGACCGCCAGATGATTGCACTGGTTAAAAAAGATCCACGAAAGACCGCAGTGGACGTTGCTAATTTCGCAAATGAGCAAATGGGAGTCACACTGTTCGCCGTAGGTTGAAAGAGGCTAATTTGCATGCGAGACGACCCGCAAAGAAACCTCTCATCAGTGCAATCAATAAAAAGAAGCGCCTGGAATTTGCAAAACGTTACAAGGACTGGTCAAATGAACAATGGGCTAAATTCTTGTGGAGCGATGAAAGCAAATTTAATTTGTTTAGCTCCGATGGGATAAATTTTGTTCGAAGACCGCCTGGACAGAGATATTCTCCAAGATATCAACTTCCAACCGTAAAACATGGCGGTGGATCAATAATGGTGTGGGGTAAGGAACGATATGTTTAAGAAAAATTATTGATTTTACGTCACGTATTTACAGGTGCGTTTTCCCGTGATGGGGTAGGTCCCTTAACTCAAATCGAAGGAAAAATGGACCCCAAGAAGTACTGTGAAATCCTTGGAGAACACATGCTTCCTCATCTGCGGGAAAAAATGCCTTCTGGTAGCATATTCCAACAGGATAACGATCCAAAGCACTCTAAGCACTTTAAGCGACAATGATGTCAATGTTTTGGATTGGCCATCACAGTCTCCCGATCTAAACTCCATAGAAAATCTATGGGAGCTATTAGATCGGGAAGTTAAGAGGAAACATGCGTCAAATAAGAGGCAATTAGAAGAAATTTTGAAAAGTGAATGGGAGACAATATCCATTAACACATTAATAGCTTTAGTCGACTCTATGCCTTCTAGGTTGCAAGAAGTCATAAAAAATAAGGGCTACGCCACTAAATATTAATTTTAAGATTTTTTTTTGTAAGAATTACTATTTAATTTAAATAAACACATTAAAATTTATGCTGTTGCATTTTTATTGCTCCCATGAAATTCGCACTCTTTTTAATAAATGACAAAATAATATATCATTAATTAAAAATATTTACATAATGTTATTGATAATAGGTATCTATAACTGTAGGAATTAATAACCCAAAGAAATATTTTGAACTGGTCACCATTTTTTTAAAATTATCGCACTTAAAGATAATTTTACCCAACGTTGCATTTTTTGTGCTCGCTACTGTATATCAACATATAAAACTCTATTTGGAAGAGTTCGTTTATAATTAATTGTATAAGTCGGGTAATAGATCTAATATTTCCAATTACTAGTGACGGATTATCTCTTTTTTAATACGAGATCTTTAATATCTCCTTTCCAGCATGGTTTTTTGAAAGGCAGGTCGACTGTCACTAATCTTCTTGAATTTACTACACATGTTTTCAGGGGCTTTCTTGTCGGTGCTCGGACTGATGTAAATTATGCTGATTTCAGTAAAGCTTTTGATAGGGTTGATCATAGAATTTTGCTTCTTAAACTTTCACTAATCGGTATTCCTGATATTATTCATCGTTGGCTAGACTCTTACATCTCCCTTAGGACTCAGAGGGTATTGTTTAGGAATGTATTGTCTAAGACTGTATATGTCACTTCTGGTGTTCCGCAGGGTAGCCATTTGGATCCTCTACTGTTTTATATTGTTTCTGAATGATATTCCTTCTGCTCTTTCTGATTGTAATATTCTGATGTATGCTGACGACGTTAAATTATTTTATACTTTTGACGATTATCATGGTCAGGCTGTTCTTCAGCGAAATATTGATTTGTTTGTTACTTGGTGCAGGATAAACTTAATGGATCTTAATTTGAGAAGTCGCCGTGGTCTAGCGGGTAGTGTGTTGGCTTATTAGACAAAAGACCCGGGTTCGAATCCCAGGTCAGACATCAAAACGACAAATATTACTTCGGCGAGTTCCTCTCAGCAGATTTCCGGCAAAGACTCTGAGAGTAAAAATTTCCATGAAACGCTTCTCAAAAATCTGTCGTTCGGAGTCGACTTTAGACTGTAGGTCCCCGCCACTTATGTATAAAATTAACGCACACAACATAAGTGGTGTGAGAAGCTAGGTCGTAATCCTGACTGAAGGGTTGTAATGCCCAATTGTGTGTGTGTGTGTGTGTGTGTAATTTGAGAAAATGTAAATGCATGGTTTTCTTTCGCGGTGGTGTAATCTCGTCCACTTATGTGATTAGTTCTTGCCCTTTGGAAACTGTGCCTTCATATCTTGATTTAGGAGTATTATTGGATATTAAATTGTCTTTTATTGATCATATTAGTTTGATGATTGGCAAGGCTCGAGCTGTTCTTGGTTTTGTGAAAAGATGGGCTAGGGAATTCATTGATCCTGATATAACAAAACTACTGTACATTTCACTTGTTAGGCCTATTTTGGAGTATGCGTCTGTTATTTGGAATCCATACTATCGTTGTCATAGTGATTCAATTGAGTCTGTGCAGAGACAGTTTTTATTATTCTGTTTACGTAGTTTAGGATGGGATTATGCCAATGGGCTTCTGCCGTATGAGGATAGATTAGCTTTGATAAAATTATAGAAACCATAATATATCAACACCGTATTACTACACTTCATAAAACAAAAACAATGCCATGACAATAACGACATTACAAAAATGGCTTTTATAACTTTATATATTATTATGTGGAAAAGCATTACAATTAAGCGACCCTGTTTATCGCCCTTGATCTAACAACTACTGCTAAGCATTGCCAAACCAGCTTTTTACAACTTAATATGCATATTATATATAACTGACTTAATAATAAACGGCATTTTAATAAATAGCGGTATTGCCAGAATGGATTTTAATACATACTATATTATGTAGAACTGCACTACTATTAAGCGATCCTATATTACCACACTTGAACAAAAACATATAATCATAATGACAACAGTATTATTATGCAGTTCTATATATAATATAATTTTTATCAATGAAAATATTAATTTTTCAATTTCTAATTATTTTTCGCAATTAGTGTTAGATATAAGCTTTAAAATGACATATCATTCATTAAATTTGATGCGGTGGTATGGGAGATATTTGCAACCGACAAAAAAAATTGCTTTAGAAATAATATATATGATTTTAACTTGCATTATGATTTTATAGATTTTAATTGTAGTGTTTGTAATGTAAAGCGTGGCTTGTATACTGGCATTAGTTTAGTGTATTTTCCTTCTCGTCTTAGATTATTCCGTTTTATTGTTACCTTATTCAGCTTGTGATTAAGTTCTGTAGCTGTTTTATGTTCTCGTTGCCATAACTTTTCCCTTATCCGCTACAGTCCGGACTGTAGTGTGTACGTGTCCCTACGTAATGGGGACGAGCCCTCCGCAGGTGAGGGTGGGTTAGTGAGTGGCCGGGAACGTTCGAAAAAAAAAAATAAAAAAACATAACCTCCAAACAAATATCGAATTGCTGTTAGGGAAAAACAGAACTGAACTGAACTGATGTAAAATGTAAAATGTAACGCCGATTACTAAAGAAAAGACAACCTTCTTAAGTCACCTAGAATACCATTCACTTTACTGTAGCTTATGTGCAAAGAAAATCAATATCTTTTAACCGTTGAAGAAGCGTTGCAGCTTTTGGTGGGTGTGTCGTGTGTTGGTTTTAATTTTAATCATAAATTATAATTAAATTTTGTTTTTATTTATTTGCTTTAAATTAAACATTGTTTACTACTACCTTTAAGCCCCATGCTTTTCAACTTCATTATTCATTTTCCATTATTTTTTAATCAATTATTGTGGACATAAAAGAAAACAAACTTCCTTTGCAACATTGTATAACCATTTTAAGAATAAACTCTTACCAAGGCGGCTTCTTTAAATTTCATTTCATTTGTAAGTTCTTATGTAAACTGTCTGTCTGTCTGTCTGTCATTGCAGTCTGTCTTTCACGTAAAAAAATTTCATTTGCAATCAGTTTTGCTTGTTGTTCATTTGGTTCGTTTTCTTTTGCTAAATTCGGTATTCTTTTGAATATGTTGAGTGGCTCCTTTTGAAATGTCCTTTTACAAGTCAAACTTTTTAATATCACATCAGTTTAATAACATAAAACTGCAATGTCTTGCCGACCGATTTGTTGTAATTTTTTTCATTCAATTTTAAATGCATAAATAAATAAAATGCAATATGCAGCTTGTTAATTTTTGAACTCTTCTTCTTATTGTATTGTATTCTTTAGGGATGTCATTGTCATTTCAACGTAAAAACAAAGTGATCTTGTACTTGTCAATGGCACAGAACACTTAATTGATTTATTACTTTCCAACAACGTAAAATGTTTAATAAAAATCAAAAAAGAAAAAGCAAACAAGGATTCATTATAAGAAACATTTACGTTTTTAGTTTAGTTTTGAGAAAGACGGCTTGAAATTATAATGACATGTTACAAGGCGATAAGCCAAACCAAGCTTAATTAAAAAATTGAAATTCAATTTTTTTTTTTATTAATCTAAAATGATTATTAAAGAGAGAACGTAAGGTATAGTAATGATATAAAGCTTGAACAGTGTACTCATATGTAGATTCATAGGTTATTATTAACCTTTAAAATTAGGATTTGAATAGGACTCAGAAATATAACAATATGTAGCTTAGAAAGGATTATTAAAATGAATAATACCTATAGTGAATATATACAGATTGGCTGATATGTATTGCAACCAACTTCAGGTTGTTATCATTTGTAAACCGTTCGTCTGACAGCTGACAGATTTATTCCAGTGACAGTTCATTTCATTATTTACAAGCTTACAAAAGCATTTTGATCTATTGCATTTAGAAAAAAAGTTATTCACGATGGAATTCAAGCGTGATAGTGTGATTGCTTTATATTTGGCTGGAAAACCACAGGTGGCTATCGTTAGAGCCCTCCAGCATTTAAATGTGAATAAATCTTTTGTTTCTCGTACCATTGCTCGTTACTGTGATACTGGCAGTGTTGCATCGCGTCCAAAAAGCAGACGAAAAAAACGGTAACAACACCAGAAATGATCCGAAAAGTGAAGGCCAGATTTGACTGAAATCCACGCCACAATGATTGAAAAATTGCTCGAGAGCTGAGCATACCGCGAGAATAAAAAATGAGCTTGGACTAAAGCCACCATCGAAGTTCCAAAAAGTGCAAGAGCTTATCGATGGACAAAAAAACTTAGACTGGAAAGAGTTAAGGAGTTACTTCGCTTGCAGGAAAGTGGCCGGTTACCGAATTTGATTTTCTCCGATGAAAAACCATTCCAAATTGGGCAGTTTGTGAATAAACACAATGATCCGATTTACTTCTCGAAGAAGTCAGCTGAAAATTTACACCTGCGATTGGCCACCACAACTCAAGCGCCACCGAGGGTAATGGTGTGGGCCGCCGTAACGGCCTATGGTCGCTTCCCGCTCGTATTCATCGGCCGTGGGGTCAAAATAAATGCCGAATATTATCGGGAAAATGTCTTAAAAACAGTATTGGATGGACATTCCAACAGGATTCAGCACCACCGCACTCAGCACGCGTCAACCAAGAATGACTTAAAAAGAAGGTTCCTCGATTTATTTCTACCGCATAATGGCCAGCAAAATCTCTGGATCTCAATCCGTTGGACTTTTGGACCTGGGGCACTTTAGAGAGTAAGGTTCTCATTAAAAAATACCAAAGTGTCGATCATCTCAAAGCGGCGCTTTGCCGGGAATGGAACAAAACACCGCAGAGCCACTTTCGTGCAGCTTGTGATGGCTTTCTTGGCCATTTGAAGGCCATAATTCGTACTAAAGGTGGCCAATTCGAACAAATCTAAACTGATTCGAAAATTTGATGTTTTTTCCAACATTTTTTGCTTTAAAAAAAATTAAAAATAATATAGCGCTTTACTTTGTTGCATTATATATCAGCCACCCTGTATATTAGTAACTTCCAATATTTAAAAAAAATTGAAATTGATTTTCGGGAACTCTTCTTAAGTGGTTAAAGTTGGGTTTTTTGATTGTTAGAATTTTATTCATAGTGTACAGTTTCTTTTGACGCTCACTGTACATACATACATATGAGTAATATTTAAAGAAATTAAAACTCATAATAATTACATTCGTATGTAATTATGTGGACTTTGATTAATGATCAGTATTATAATAAGATAATGCCACATTCTTATACCAGAAATGTTAACATTTAGAACGACAATATCAGACGAATCCTAATTTGTTTAAAGCCTTCTCAGGTTCTTATTATAAACCTATTATTAGGATTCCTTTAGCTATTGGACAAACTCATTGAAGAATGGACAGAGAAGAAAGGCTTGTAAAGACATGTGAATAGAATGAATTTTAAACACGCAAGTCGTAACCCATAAACTTCGACTTATAAATACAGGAGACAATTAAATTCTCTGCAAATTCTGCTTAGGCTAAATCACTCTGAACCAGACTATATTTCATAGGAACAGAGAACGCAGTAGAATATTTAGATATTTTTAAATTTTAACAAAATTAAGAGTATTCATTCCTCCTCTAAAGGATTCATTTAGAACGCTCTTATCGCATAAGAAGTCTTGATGTCGCTGTAGTCTAGTCGGTAGTGTATTGGCTTCTTATACCGAGAGCAGGCATCAAACCGAAAATATGAAAAAATATTTGTTCCACGACTTTCTCTTAACAGATTTCTCGCTAAAACTCTTAGCGTAAATAAAATTGCCGTGAATAGTTTCTCAAAAATCTGTCGTTCCGAGTCGACTTTAAACTGTAGGTCCCGCCACTTATACATAAAATTAACACACACAACATTAGTGGTCTGAGAAACTATGTCAATAATCCAGATGTAATGACCAATTATGTATGTATCGCATAAGAGGGGATAACGCCATCAACCAGCATCAAGGAATATCAGTTAGCGGAATCACTTGTGTAAGAGTAGGATCCAATGAATAAGATTTCCCGCTACTACAGCAAGTAAAATATTTTCTCTATGTTTCAGCAAAGGATATCGTTTCCAGGCAACAACAGAGGTTAATCCTATCATACTAGGTCCCTATTATAATAGACCAATCATTTGTTTAATTGTAAAACACTTGATTTATTAAAAAGAGTCTTCTTGCAAAAATTCGAATATTTTCAGAGAAGAGTCTCTATCATAGCTAGACATGTAGAGAGGATAAGTTAAGGGAGAGCACAAGCCAAGGGTCTTATGCCTGTTTGCATAAATATAAGTCATTAAGCAGACTTGTTGTAAGCTCATGATTAAGAGCTGCCAACCACCTTTTTGGGGGTAATCTATTGGTGTTTTCTTTTCTACAAAGAAAATGTCACCCTCTTACAAGGTGCATTAAAAAATTTTTGACCAACCCTGTTGTAATGCCATTTTTTATTTGAGAAGAACATAACACAAATATTTAAAAAAAGGGTATGCCCTGTGTTTGTCACGGCGGCTCGTGATTACGTATGTCATAAATTCAGTCATTCTTCTTCATCAGATGACGAAGATAATAACTGATTTATTTAAATTTTTGCAAATAAAATAGATGCAGTAATATCCATATTTATATTTTTTTCATAAAAAAGGTTTTAGATCTAAAAATATTTTGTATTTTTTGATTTGTTTTCAATAATAAATGTAAATATGAAAAAGGTGTTGCCAGATCGCTAATTTCTCAACTTTATTTTTTGAGAGCTTTTTTTTTTACCAAAAAAAAAAAACATTTTAACACTGTTCTAACATTGAATGCAATTTTTTATATTACGGACCATGTAGCTTTAATTATATAATGTTTCCTGAAGGTTACTTAACAAAACAATGAAAAAATTAACTTTAAATTGGATAACAATACCAGACGACTTTTTTTAAATATCATCTGGTAGCCCTATGAATAAACAAAAGTCATCTGCTTTACAGGGCATTATCAGCACTCTCAATTTATACAGGGCACAAAATGAAATGCCCTCCACCATTGGCAAGGGCGAATTATTTAGAATAAAACATACCACCCTTTTAGAGGGCGAAACATTTTTAAGAAACAAACGCAAAATTGCATTTTGCCTTAATAAAATGCACATTTTTTGGTAGAAAAGAAAACACCATATATCTTGTTGAAACTTCCTTAACTTCTTCCAATTTTGTCCTACTAAATAAGTTAAAATTTTGGGATTTTGAGCACACGAATGTTGGGTGAGATCCTACTACATACATAATTGGACATTACAACCCTTGAGATTATTGACCTAGTTTCTCAAACCACTAATGTTGTGTGTGTGTAATCTACAGTTTAAAGTAGACTCCGAACGACAGATTTTCGAGAAACTTTTCATGGAAATTTTATTTACTCTTAGAGTTTTTGCCAGAAATCTGCTAAGAGGCAGTCGCCGAAGAAATATTTTTTGTATTTTCTTTTGATGTCTGGCCTAGGACTCAAACCCACAATAGACTTTTGCGCCTCTGGCTTCTCTTTAGTCGTCGAATAAATCTTTCACCTTTTTCCATCCTATTTCTTAATGAAAGGATTCAATTCTAATGTCCACAATGTCAATTATAATGTTACCTTTTCGCCCCGTACTACTTCCAATAGAATGCAGCAAAGCAGGGGCAAAATTAATGAATCACAGTTAACAAATCCAACTTAAAAACCCACGCATCTGGTTGAAATTTGGTTAGAAAATTTTTTTTAAAACTTTTAGAACATACTGGCGATAGTGGTAATGGTGTTGGTAGTGGTGGTGGTGGTGGTGGTGGTGTTTGTAAGCTAGAAATTGTATTTATTACCACCAAAAACACTTGAATTGTTGTATGTTCTCATCGTGCATTTGCAGCCTTAACTGGAGGCAGACAATTTTCAACTTTATTGTGTGTTGATGGTGTGGATCTCGTTATATTCTTGCATTGTGCTGCAACAATTTAAACAGACAAACACTGGAAAATTTCTAGCGGACAAGGAAGAATATAATGGGATAGGAATAGAAGAATCACAAAACGACGATACCATCCATACACAACAAATAATCACGTTTTATGCCTCCTTTTATTTTCGCTAAACAGAATTAAATGTAGAAAGACAAATAAAAACAGAAAAACGAATATGAACGCTTTAGTAGGCAAGAGTAGGACGAGTAACCTCGTCTTTTATAACGTCTACAGCGCCATTGTGGGTTGATGTTGATGTTGCTGTTACTGCTACAGCAAAAGTTTTTCCGTATTCTTTGCGTAGTAAGAAGAATACAATCAATATGTATGGATGTTGCATGCAACATTCATGCAATGCTATCTATAAACAACTGTGTTGCTTATATTTTATTGAATTGCATTTCGTTTGTTGCGTTGGCTTCTTTTCATTGCATGCAGTTGTTGTTAAATGAAATGATGCAGGTGTTCTACAGACTTCTAGGCGCCATTGCTATAGGAATCATTTATTTTTTTTTTTTAGTTTTTTCTTATAAGAACTCCACTATAGATGATCATTTATTTAATTTTTATTTATTTTTTATTTATTTGTTTTGTTTGTGTTGTTGTACTTAAACAATTTAAAGAAAATTATACAACCTACTCGTTGACCATATTTAGTCAAGAGTTGTGGAAGAGAATAATGAAATGTAAAGGAAAAAAAAAATTAAATTGAAAAATATTTCAGACATTTTCTTGATTTTTCATCCAGTAGGCAGTGAGATTTAATTTGACAGAAATTTTTCATTAAACCAAGTTGTGGTCGTTGTCATTATAATCGTTGCAGAAGAAACAAAAAAAAAAAAATCAAATTCTTACCAGTTTGATGACTTCTTTCATTAAGAAAGATTTCTTTAAAAATAAAAATTGTCAAACTGTGACAACTGGCATTAAAGTAAAACGTTTAAAAAATTATTTCTTTTTGATAAAGAATTGCTTAAAGAAACTTGACAGTAGATTAATGACATATAAAGGGAGTAGTTTTTTTTAAGTGTTTACATCAATGATGCTTAATTTTTAATGCCTGGATTTGATGAAGGCGTAATATTGTTTCAAAATCTTTTTTGTTGAGGCCCTTTGCTTTCATATGTAATTCTGAAGACCTGAGCTTAAGAAAATTAATAACACTTAACGCAAAATGGCATTGATGCTTTTTACCAGGCGATAGAAACTACCCAGTTTAGTATCCTTAATCGGTTTGAACTCTCCTCATCCAAAAGGGTTAAGGATCTGCAGGAGATTCTTGATCCCATCTCTCATGGAAAGACTACATAATTTTTAGGACCGGGAAAGCAACACTAGCCCTTTACATCTTTAACAGGACAACCCCATACTGTGCAATTACTTATACCATTGCGACTAACAGGCAGAGTACGCAGACTGTGTACAGTTCTGTTCACCAGTGCGCTTTGTTCCACCTCAACTAAGACATTATTTGCTATACTCAACCGGCTACCTCTGATCTTCTCTTTAGGTAGAGGACTATGTTGATTCAATCCATTCAAATCCTGTTCAAATACGGACTATAGGCTTGCAGATATTCTAAGAAGACATAGACATATCAGAGATATCTGAATCGATTATATGGTTTCTTATAACTTTCTGAATAGAGGATTCGTTTTAGAAATCCAACAAGGAACTTCTGGGCAGAAGGCCGGGAGGCTTCCGATAGGGATTTTGTAAATCCCGAAATCCGGGGATATTTCGGGATAATTCGGGATCCAAAAATCCCGAAAAATCACGGGAAAAATCGCGATTTTCTCTGAATAATAAAAATATTTTATTATAAAATAACCTGCTGTTGAAAAACACTTCTCGCAATCGACATTTTTTGGTAAAGTAGTTCCAAGATAGCTGTATACAGCTTGTAAATATTCACCTCTACCACCTCCTGATGATCTAAATCAGTTACCCTTTTAATTCGTTTTATAGAGCTTTTGCATTCTTTGATGCCATCAAATAATTTTTTATCACCGGAAGTAGAGTTTTCCTCATCTGAGATGCTATTATCGAAGTCAAGTGGTATACAATTTTTTTCCAGGACCTTTTGTAGGGTCAAAATACATATGAATTAACAATCCCGAAAATCCCGAAAAATCCCGGGACAAGTTTTTAAAAATCGGATTCGGGATTTCCCGATTGGCATCCCTAGTTCTGATATTAAACTTTTTATAAGCAGCCTGATCCCTTCAGTGTCTTCCAAGCAGATATCATGGTAAATTTGAAAGCGGCGCAATCTTTGTTTATTGGCGAGATCGCTTGCTTTACTTGAATTACTGAAAATACCTAGATTTTCTTGGATATCCAGGCAGCAGTGCCTACATTAAACATTAAAGCCAAGAATTTCTCAGAGAAATTTCAGATCATTCAAAGACAACTGTTATATGGGTTTGGGATCCTAGGAATATCGTTGGAAATTGCATTGCTGATAAGCTGTTCAGTCTGTCTCCGTTAATTTGTGTATTGCCCATTTAGTTTACAAGGAAGCTCAATCTTATTGGTGGCAGAAGGCTGCATGCAACAATGCTAAACTCTGCGGGACACTTATGGACAAGAAGAGAATCTACTTAGTGCTATTATTAAGTCGCATGAGCATCTATCGCATAATGGCGATTCTTACGGGACACTGTTCTTCTGGTAGACATGTTGAAAGGCTTGGCATTCCGGCAAATGACTTTCACAGATGATGTTGTTCTAAGGAAATGGACGAGACTATCTTTCACCTCGTGTATTAGCCTTGCTCGTGCTATTAAACAGCAGAGGGTTTTGATCTCTCATTTTGTGACATCTTTAACCGGGCTCTCTAATATAAGAATTGCTGCAAATGCAAGATTTATTCTGGACTCGGGATGATTTCCCCTAGGAAATATTAGGTCGCCGGATAGAATCGACTTTGGTAACACAAGAAGCCTAAATACTCGCTTAAAGGGGAGCTCTTACCTAACCTAACCAGAGGTAATTTCAGTGTAGCAGACATGCAAGCCCTTGGTCGAAATTATATTTGAGAGCAAGTGACATAATCAGCATTGATTAAGTAGTCCTTTTTACTGGTATTATGTTGTCCCTTGTTTCTCATATTCATTCCTACTCACATAAGTATTATTGGGTTCCACATAAACAGTTTTTAGTTATGCTCTCGTACTTAATGATCTTTTTAGGCTGAATGATTAAGTTTTTTTTATTTTATTTTTATTTTTTTCCCGTCACTTTAAGTGTCAAAAACGTGACTCGATAATGATGTCCATTTAACGAACCAATCATTATGGCAATATTTCATTAAAATAAAATATTTTTTTTTTGAAAATTAATTGCCATAAACTATCAACTAAAATTGAATAAATTTTATTTCATTTTTTTTTTCTGCAAAACACGAATTAAAAACGAAACAAGTTTTATTTTTTATTTTAATGGAATTAAATATTCTTTAAAGTTTTACAGGTGTTGGGAGCCAAAGAAAACAATTGTTTTTTTTTTATTTATTTTTTTATTTTAAAATTTACATTTAATGGCATTTTGGAAAATATTTTAATAACAATTTAATGTCAAGTGATTAAATAATAATGAAATGGGAGGCTCTGCAATTTAATGAAGGCAGTCAACAAACATATTTAAATGACTTATTAATGAGATTTTAAAGTGCAAAAAATTAAACTATGGATGAGGGAAAATTAAAAGAAAAAAACAAGATAAATTGGAGACGTTTTTTTGATGACATAACTTGGGAATTAGGGACCAGAAATCAGCAATGAATCGTTTTTCTGCTACTTATAAGCACTCATGCATGCATGCATGGGTATGAGTGAATCAAAAGAATTGAAATTCAACTACTCTGATTGATTTGTACTCGCTACAACATTGATTTATAAGTATAAGTAGCAATGAGTATGAGTACAACGTTGACATCAAACCCACAACATTCGAAATATGTTTGATTCATACGCCTACTCATTCCGATTCATAAATTTAGAAAAATACTTATACATACATACATACATAATTGGCCATTACAACCCTTCAATCAGGATTACAACCTAGCTTCTCACACCACTAATGTTGTGTGCGTTCATTTTATACATGAGTGGCGGAACCTACAATTTAAAGTCGACTCCGAACGACAGATTTTTGAGAAGCTTTTTCATGGCAATTTTTACTCTCAGAGTCTTTGCCAGAAATCTGCTGAGAGGAAGTCGCCGAAGAAATATTTTTTCGTTTTGATGTCTGGCCTGGGATACGAACCCGGGCCTTTTGTCTAATAAGCCAAAACACTACCCACTAGACCACGGCGACTTCATTCGAGTGATTCGAATCATTCATCAAAATTTACAGTCTTAGTTGTTGTTACATTTAAGAAACAGAAGAATGACAAAGACAAAAAATGAAAAATACAAAGGCAGCAAGCGAAGCAAACACACAACCTTCTTGTGAGTACTGTCGTGTTCGTACACGAATCATATTTATTTTGTGATCTGTGTAAGTGTTAAATAGAGACGAGTCGAGGTCAATAACCTCATGCGTATTGTTAAGTATGTATACGAAGAATACTTCCAACTTTGAGTATGAGTGGTATGAGTACAATATCAAAATAAGTATCTGAAATTATAAGTATGACTTGAACCTACTCATCGTTTTGAATACTTATTGCTGATCTCTGCTAGGAACTAGGCTTTGATTGCAATGTACAAAGTATTTAAAAGCATAACTTGGATACAGTTGTTTGTAATGAAGAGAAAATAGAGTAGATGTTGCGTAACAGCCTTAAGATAAGAAAAATTTTCATAGGAATTATGTTTCAAACAAGTTGGCATCACTAACCATGCGTAGATATTTCAAATTTTCTTCAAACTTCTTAAAAATCATGAAAAAGAAGAAAAATAACAAAAATTAATTTTTCTTAACTGTTCTTGCTTATCTTTAATTTTTGTTTAACGCCTTAAAAGAACACAAATTTAATATTAAAAATGGGCAGAAGGGTATTGCGTTTTGGTACCTTGTTTTCTGTACCGAAATATTACGTGTCAAGATAAAGCGTCTGTACATTAACACCCTTTTCACGAAAAGTTGATTTTTTTTTCTTTCTTTCTACTCACGTTGGACCGAATCGAAAAACCAAAGGGTGTTAATAAACAAACGATGCTAAAAGAATATCAAATTCAACACTTTTAACAAAAGATCATTTACACTTTTTTTTTTTTTTAATATTTCATGCAGGCAAAATAAAAGCCTCATGTTTTTATAAAAAAAAAAAAATGATTAAAAAAGTATCAAAAGCAAATTAAAATTTTAATCCATTTTAAAAATCTTGCATTATCGAAAAGAAATCCAGCCTCGATTTAAAAGCTTTTGCGTGTTATTAAAAAAAATTCATTCGTTTTTTTCCAATTTTTTTCCAATTTTGTTAATAAATAACACCCCAAAAAATGTTAGAGTAAAAAGCAAGCAACAAACACATCATGGTTATTAAGAATGCTTCTTGTCAAAAAGGTAGACTTTTAATAACACAAAAGACTTAAGAAACAAACTAAAAAAAACAAAAAAAAAAAATGAAAGAAAATTTAAAACCAAAAACCTTATTTCAAATGATATTGATAAGTTTGGAAATGTTCGTATTGGTTTCCTCCCCACAAGAAATCGATGATATTTCTTACATGCGTGATTTCAAAAATAAAACATTTTTAAAGACATTCAGGTGTTTCGATTTTGCAAGTTTAAAAACAAACAAATTTAATATTAACGGCGCCACGCCCTGCTGTTGTAGACATTAAAAGCCTTGTTTTTGTTCATCTCAAATGTTTGAAACGATGTCCTTTGTTTTGTTTAACATTTTATTATTTTATACGATTTAGTTAAATGCATTCATAAATGTATATACAGTCAACCCTCCTATAATGCGGTACTCTCAGAACACGGAGCTGAAATTGCGACAGCCCACCTATAACGCGGTAGTCTTATAGAGCGGTTTGCCTTCAACTTCATCCCATAAGTTCATTCCGCACAGCCTATGAATGAATTCGAAGCAAAAGCTCAGCCATGATACAGTAACGTGCAAAACGATAGCAGTTGGATTTTTAATTTAAAAAAACAATGTTTGAAGATGAAGCAAGTGAGGATAGATATTAAAAAATTACATTATTCTTTCTTAATTTAGTTGGGAACCACTCTTTTAGTTTAGTTTTTATTTAATTTTTATTTTTTTATCAATCATAAGAACTCTTGAATTCAATAAAAATAATTTCTAATTTATCTTGCCTTTTGTATTTCTTGGTCTCCATATAACGCATTACGAATGATGTGATTTGTACTATTCTGTGCTTCTTATAGCTCGGTTTCCATAGAACGCGATACGAATTAGCCTGGTTTGTACCTGAAATCCGAGTTTCTTAAAGCGCGGTTTTCATATAACGCGGTACGCACTCACCGCGTTATAGGAGGGCTGACTGTATTTCCATGAAACTGAATTTAGAAGAACGAAAGTAATCGCATTTAGATTATATGCGTGCCTAACTGAGCAATAATTTAATCGTCTTAAATATTGGCTTCACTCTTAGGAAGACTCTTCATACAAAACACAGCCCTGCATGGGTTCTGCAAATAAGATGGCTCCAGGTGTTACCGAAGACAATTCGCGCGCTGATCACGAATCTGGGTTCAAGAACTTTCCACCACGTCAGAGTTTTTGCCCATTTTAAAAAAATTATAAAGCTAAACACGGGCATGCTAGAACCATTGTTATTATCAGGAATTGACAATTGATATTTGCTCTTTAGAATAAGCCCAAAGTCAAATTGTTTGCATGCACCCTTAAAGTAGGGGGTGGGTTTATATCAAGAGGTGCAAAAGAAAAAGAAACACATTACGGAGGTCCTTAAAAATAATCAGATTTACTTGAAAATTGTTACTCAGCGGGTTTTGTGGTCCTTGATTACAGATCTTCATTCAGATTTAAAAAATTTAAAATGGCGGATCCAATATAGCGGTCGTATGGCGTATGACGGACTTCAAGTAAATCCGATTAATTTTTATAAATCTCGACCACCCGATCGGATATCTTCAACTAAAACGAAATATGAAAAAATATTTCTTTGGCGACTGCCTCTCAGCAGATTCCTCTTAAAAAAACCCGGAGAGTAAATAAAATGGCTTTAAAAAGTCTCTCGAAAAGTCTGTCGTACGGAATCGATTTTAAACTGTAGGTCCCACCACTCTTTTACAAAATTAATACACACTACAGAAATGGTTTGCGATGAGTAACTTTAAAAACAATTCGTAGATATAAATTTAAGTCCTCGAATAATTTTGTGGTTACCCATGTAGAAAACAAAAAGTGGCTACCCCCAGCAAATGAATGCACACGTAGGCCTGAGTAGACCAATTATGGCATTACAATGAATTATTACCCCAATCGTAAGATCATGCATAGCTCAGAGTAAAACCACAGACTTTTCAATGTTTATTACCAATACGTTAATGAGTTAAACCACATGGTATAAGTACTAGAGTTTCCTACTTCTGGTACCATTATACAGTAAGGCCCCGCTTAACGCAGGGGATACGTTCCAATAAGTTCCAGCGCTAAACGAAACAATGTTAAACGAGTCAGTTTAACAAGTACGTATAAAATACAGTTGGAGTCTTTATTCTGGACAGACAAACAAACGAGTGTTGAAAAAGATACATAGTCTTCACCGTTGCTATATAGTACACCGATTTTGGTTGGCCTATGGCCGTTTCATTTACACGCATATATACAACAAGTATCAATACAGTGTGCGATTTAGGGGAATTCCAATACTATCGCGTAATACTGAAACAGCGTTAAGTGGAGCAGCCTTAAGCGGGGTCTTACTGTAGTAAATACCAAAAATTCATCTGGTTGTAATTGCTCTATACAATAATACAATACAATGCAGATCGTAATAGATTACATGTATCTGATACTACTAAGTAAATCACGGCTGTTATAGAAACCAAGTCAGAATTGGTAATTTATTAGAAATTATAATCAATTCCGATGAAAGCTTCTCAAAAATCTGTCGTTCGGAGTCGACTTTAAACTGTAAGTCCCGCCACTTATGTATAAAATTAACGCACACAACATAAGTGGTGTGAGAGGCTAGGTCGTAATCCTGACTGAAGGGTTGTAATGGCCAATTATGTATGTATGTAATCAATTCCGATTTGAATATTATCGGATCGGATTATTTCTAACAAAAAAAAAAAGACGATAACATCTGATTCTTTGACATCAAGCTCTAATGACAATTCTGATTCGAATATGAAGGTTATCTTTAAGTTCGAGAAATTGTTGTTTGACATGCCACTAATGTTTTAGCAAACTTTGTTGCAGTAAGTGCTCCTAGACTTTGTTCAACTTTTTCGATTAACTGGGATATTTCTTTTAGTGTAAGTTGTAAAGTGAACATTTTTTTCTTATTATTAAACCAGCACTCAGGGGATGACCCCTACTTATGCAATGCATTGTGCAGGTTTATGAAAGGTGGAAAGAGGGAAGATGCGAACGGTAAGGAAACGAGTTGCTACTGGGGACTATAAAATGGCCAGTGCTATACATTCACCATTAGACGGTCTACAGCAGGGATGGGAAATTGGTCTTAACAAATTGTACTAACGTTCATAAAAAATTGTACTTTTTTCAGATCGATTGTACTAAATTCACTTTTTTTCTTTTTTAAACTTTTTTTTATTATTAATCAATAAAAATATAAATGACAATTCATTTCATTGTGTGTAGTGTTAATGTAAAAGAACAAAAATATCAGTAAATTTTTCAAATTGTTAGCACAGCTTTAACTTCAATATAAAAATTAAGGTTTTTAGTCTTTGCAAAATTATACTATCAGTCTCATTTTTGTTCAATAACAAAGCTTTATTTACCAAAAATATTTATACTTAAAACTTAATAAATACCCCTCATTAAAGTAAATATTCAGTCTTTGATATTCTCATAAAGATTATTTAATATTTCTCTGCCTATTTTCACCCACTCTTCGATCATTTTTAATTTCAAATTTTCAGCACTGGTAAATTATCTATTATTTTGAATATAATCTTCGGACAAGAATGGGGAATTCATTTGGGGAAACGTTTTCAATAATATTCATATCAGGAGAGCACACACCTGGCCACAATAATACCTCAATAGGTTGTTTACGGAACCATTCCATCCTCTATCTGCTGACATGAATTCTGGCATTATCCTGTTGTAAAATATAAGTTTTCATTATTTTCTCTCAAGAAGAGGAGCAAACTACAGCTAAGAACAGTAATGTACTCTGTATTATACATTTGCGTAGATGGTAACTGAAATTCGAGGCAACCACTTAAAGAAATAACCCCCCAGCAATGGACTATCGCCCCAAAATTTGAATTTCTAAGGTCACGACAGTAGTATCGATAGCCATCTGGTCTATCTAAGTTCCACCTTTTTTCATCAGAGAATATGACCTGAAGACAATTCATTGTTTGTTATTATTGAAATGCTCTGGTGGTGCTATAATTATGAAAAGCACTTTATAATAGATAAACTTAACAACTTACTTTAATACTTAACTATAAAGGAATAAAAAAGTTTATGAGATCTAAATTTTTAATCACTATTTGTGATAAATTTTGTACCAGCAAAATATTTGTTATTTCAAAATTGTAGCACCCAACTAATTAAATGACTTCAGTCCCCCTAGTTTAGATTAAATTAGAGACAGTCAAAGGAAACAGTCCATTTGTCCCTTTGATTTTTATTAAATTTTGGTATGAAAATATCCTTTCTACATTTGCAGATGAATGTGGAACGGATAATATTCCTTTTATAACTCTTGATATGTCAAGTTAGCAACGAGTTTCAATATGCAAATGAAACGAAAAGAAAAAATTATACAAGTAGAGGACATTTTTTAATAGTGCTAAATAAGTCATTGAGGTGCTATGGTGTTTTTGACTTCCAAATAGTGCTAAGAAAGTACAATTGTACCATCTTTTCCATCCCTGGTCTACTGCAATCGTCCCTAAGAAGCCCGCAGTTTCTCACACCGCTTATGTTATGTAATTTTATACAGTTGTAAGTTGTAAAGTGAACATAGGTAATGTCATTCGATTGGGTAGGTTAGAGGATGTCGGTTAAGACAAGTACAGTACCCGGAGGTCGAAATTGACCCCGATTGGGTAGCTATCCATTTGGATTTGATATCCGTGGCGTTCGCAGAAAAGCACACATCAACAAAAATGTGCTTGAAAAATTTTATTCAACATTTTCAAAAGCGTCTATGACAATGAGTGCTCATATTGACGTAGTCTCTAACTGAAATCTATTTAAACCTATTTGAGAATTAAGTCTCTAAAATGATTAAATTTTGGTATGCAACTCTCCATATTCAAAGCCTTTAAAACTATGGCAATAACAGACTTTAACGGAATAACACACGATGATTAGAATAAAGCAACCAAAATAGTTCTCATAGATAAAAAGTTTATTACTGCAGGCTAGTAATTAAAGTGTACCTATATTTATCGCATTATCGAATATTAAGATGTGCAATAAAAATATTAAGATAAAAATATTTTGTATGTGAACAAAAAAATTTTATGGTTTTTGCTACAAGTTCCCCAACAATTTTTATTTGTACACCTTATGCCGCAGATAATCCAAAAAATGTTTCTTAATTAAAATCGATTCTGAATTGTCAAGCTGTTGGACTATAAAGAAAGCTGCAATAAAACGGAAGATTCTTTAAAGTTAGTCTGTTAAACGAAATATTCTCGATTATAAATAGTCTAGAATCCTTTTGCTGGTGTTTTTTTTAGCAATTAAATATTGAGAAGAAAGAGGAGATGAAAAAGAAAACAAATAAAGTTTAAAGAGAACCATTAATTATATTTCATACTTAATTAAGGCAAATTTAAAATAACGACTTTAAAATGAGATCATAAAGAAATAAATGAAACAACATTTTTGGGCTTGACCGGCATGCTGCAGTTTTGGCCCTGTGGAGATTATTAATATTGTTACGATTAGGGCTACATGCTGTTAAAAGATTTAATGACCAATTTTTTCCTCTGTAATGTTTCGTTTCTTTTTTCTTCTTAACGGAAGACAATCTTAAAAATTTTATGTCATTTGTAAAAATCATTTTTTTTTGTTTGCCAACTTAATGAAGCTGCTGTTTCTCTTTGCAAGATTTTTTGTTTTTGTAATTTTTTTTTTTTTTGGCGGAATCTTTTTTTATGACGTTAAAGTGCGAATTTATATTGGATAGTAAAAAAAGCAATTTACAAAATTATCAAAAAAAGAAATAACATGAATCGAAGGGATATTAAATGCAGGTGTTTGTTTAGTGGAGGCTTCATTGGCTTCCAAATGATAACAACGAACCTGTGGTAATAAAAAATTTGTTTTAAAAAAATTATTATTTTTCCAAAGTGTTAAATTTTCATTTAACCATAAAAAAACTGCAAAAAAAAAAGAAAACCTTTTTTATGGCTTATATTTGGGGTTTAACAAATAATGAAAAAAAAAAATTTTTTTTTGTTCCAAAGACCTCAAGGCCCTAAGGCCAATGAAATGTAATAAAAACTTAAAAAAGGATTCAAACTTATTTTGCTTGCTACTCAACATTTATGCTAAAGAACACTAAAGGTTCAATTAGTCGTGACTTAACCATAACCATATAAATCAGCTGTTTTAACCAACTTTATGGACATCACTGTTTTCGTTTATAGGTGATTTACCATATTGGCATAGTCATAACGATAACCATATTTACCAATTGAATTTTGGGTTTTTGCCATAACCATAAACTGCTGTTTGCTGAATTTACTTACATGTATACACATTTTTATTTTTTGTTTACTTTTATACTTTTGAAAAATACATATGTATGTGCAAGTAACGTAAACAGCTGTTTATGGCCATGGCAGCACTGATTGGTGCTAATAGTAAATTTACGGTTATGGATTATGTTACCGACTACAGCGTTATGGTAAAGTCACGACTAATTGAACCTTACGGGCCATTGTTACAATTTCCTCTAACTAAAGGGAGGATTTTAACGGGCAGATAAATTGTTTTTCATTATTATAAGCGGACAATATGTTAGACAGTATGTTAGAAGGGAGAATCATCATACCCTTAACTTTTAAAGTTAAGTTTATGTTTGAAGTTGCCATATTCTATATTATTTTTAATATGGCAACTTCAAACAAAAAAAAAAAAACGAGGCCCATCGTTGCGACTGCTTTAAAAGGAAAAAAACTTGTTTAATTGAGCAGTATTATCGACATTGCTCCGGCACTGCTATATTATTTGAAAAAGTTGTATTAACGAAAATAAGTTAAAGGTAATTTTACAGTTCGCTTTTGCTAAAGGTAGCTTTAACTATTTATTTGAATTTATTTATTGGTATTTCTGCACAACAAGAATGAATCTTATATTTACAGTACAGAATTAATTAAGGATAAAAGTTGCAAACATAAAAAGAAGAAATACTTAAAATTTACTTAAAACTAATACTTTATATCAATACTTAAAACTAAAAGAGGGACATAAGTAGAAGAAATGAAAATGAGAACAATTTGTACACACACATAAAAAGAAAGAGTAAAAAGATAAAAAAAAAATAAAACAAAAAAACAGTTAGAGTATAAAAATAATTAATTAATTAATTTGATAATAAGAATAAATTCCATAGACGAACCGAGTAAATTGAGAACTGCCACTCAGAGACAAGTGTGTGATGTGCAGGAGGTATCAATTTTCTTCCCCTGCGTGACCTGGGGAAGATAATATTATAAAATAGATAGGTTCCTGTGTATAAATGACTTTATGCAAATTTTAATCAAATTCTCAAAAGATACCCCATATAAGTTTTCAGAAACGGAAGACGTAGAGCTAAATCTTCTTAAGCCATAGACATATCTAATAATGTTGTTAGAGGCAGCATTAAGTCTTCGCTTGGAGAAGGAATCTGAGTTAGCGAAAATTTCGAAAATTTCGCAACCATAAAGAAGGCCAGGCATAATATACGATTTTGCAAGAAGTAATCTTATTTTCAGAGGTGTAAAAGCCTAAGTAGCCCAAAGGGATCTGAGTTTCACATACGCTTGCGCCACAACGAAATTAATGTGATCGTTCCAAGTCAGTGTGCTATTAAAAATAATGCCAAGATTATTAGCCTTGGTGGTCAGTGAAATCTTGCTGTTGTTCAGAAAAATATCATCCGTAATCACAGGCCTGCGTAATCTTTTATGTATCAAAAGACATTTAGATTTAAGGGGATTTAAGAAAAGTCCATTTGCCAAGGCCCAGATGCGTATACGCTCAAGATCAGCATTGATTCTGGCAACATTCGCCGACACCGAATCTTCCGGGCTACTTAGATATAGCTGCACGTACTCAGCGTACATATGTACTCTACAAAAGGACAACTGACTGGGAAGATCATTTATATATAAGGAAAACAGAAGAGGTCCAAAAATGGATCCCTGTGGTACTCCTCTATTCAAAAACAATGGTGAGGAAGACATGTTATTTGCATAAACGGATTGCGAACGATTCATTAAATAAGAGGCAATGAGTTTAGTGGAGCTATGAGCAAAATTGAAAAAATAACGAAGTTTCATAATCAGGGTATGGTGATTAACAGAATCAAAGGCCTTAGAATGGTCAAGAAGAACCAAGAAGTTCAACCGATTGCGATCCAGTTCCCTCCTAATATTCTCGCTCACGTTAATTATATACAACTTCTATTCGAACGGAAACCTGGCTGCATATCACACAAAAAGTCATGTTCCCGTAGATATTCACTTATCTGACTTCAACAGTTTCTTAAGGATCTTGCAGAGATAACATAGTATAGCAATAGGTCTGTACTCCCCATTAAATTTCGGAATCGATATAATCCTGGCATGTTTCCATTTGGTGGGGAAATGACCAGACATGATAATGAAATTAAACAAGTGAGTAATAAAAGGCAGGAGTTTAGGTAGAATAATTTTCACAAATTTTGGATTAATGTTATCATAACCGATTGCATCGGACTTAATACACTGACAACAAGACAAACGTCGACCTGATTAACACACGTAAATTGAAAATTACGCAAATTGTTAGAAGCCATGGAATTAAACTGTGGAAATTACCATCATTCTGTGTTCTAGGTAGATTAGTAAAAATATTATTCAAGTCGTAAAATCTATGAAACTTATAGCATATCAATGAAAATTGATTACATAGATGGAATTGGATTATTTACACCAGTTATGTTTCAAATATTTTTCTTAAGAGGCAATTACGGAATTCTCGGTGATCGTACATTAACATATTCGTTGAAAATTTAATCGGTTATGACGCGTTTATGAAATTCCGCTTTTTCTTTATCTTTAAACACTGTTCTAAATATGTTTGACTATGTTGTGATTCAGCTTCAGACTTTTTCAAACAACTTAATAAGCTTGGATGATTAACTAATTCAGACTTGCACATTTCTAAGTTTAAGAACTTTCTACAAGTCCTGTAAAGCATTCCCAGTAGGAACAATGAGCTTAACAACTGGATTATTGCTTATAAAAGCCGAAATACAATTACAGCGTCACATTGTCATTAGGTTGGTAACCTTGCCAAAGTAACAAATAATGGGTGATTTTTTAAAAGCTATAGGAAAATTTTTCAAAAAAAAAACACACAAAAATTCAGAAAAATGCAGGAAATCTTTATTTGAATCCATAGTACGGTCCATAAAATTTAATGTTTGAAAATTATTTCATGCAAATGTTGACCGCGATTGAGCCTCAAGTGGTCCATCCGCTTAGTCAAATTTTGGCATACTGTTTCCAACATAACGGCCGGTATCTCACGAATAAATGCTTCAATTTTGTCTTGTAATGTGTCAATTGAAGCGGACTTGTCTGCATAGACATGAGCTTTAACATAGCCCCACAAAGAAATAGTCTAAAGGCGTTAAATCGCACAATCTAGGCTGCCAATTGACCGATCCCGACAGTGAAATAAAATGTTCACCGAACTCGCATTTCAATAAGTCCATTGTTACGCGTACTGTGTGGCTTGTGGCTCCGTCTTGTTGAAACCACATGTCATGTAAGTCAAGCTCTTGCATTTTTGGCAAAAAAAAAGTTGGATATAATCTCACGGTCGCGCTCACCATTCACAGTTACGTTACAATTCGCAGCATCTTTGAAGAAGAACGCTCCAATGATGCCACCAGCCCAAAAACCGCACCAAACTCCGACTTTTTCTGAATACATTGGTAGCTTTTGTAATATTTCTGGGTGATCTTCACTCCAAAATCGACAATTCTGCTTATTTATTTATCCATTGAATCAAAAAAGAGCTTCGTTGCTGAACACAATTTTTCGATAAAGAATTGTATTTTCGGCCAGTTTTCCAAGTGACCATTCAACCAAAAATTCTGCCTTGCGGTAGGTCGTTCGGCTTCAATTCTTGTACCAGCTGTCTTTTGAAAGTTTTCACACCTAAATCCTTCTGTAAAATTTTCGATGTTGTTGAGTAACAGAGGTCCAATTGCTGCGAACAGCAATTGATGGTCATCATTAACACTGGCCAATACAGCAGCAATATTTTCTTCAGTTCGCACTCTACATAAGCGTAATGGTGGTTTAATGTCCAACAATGTAAATTTGAAGTCGCCGTAGTCTAGTAGGGAGTGTGCTGGCTTATTAGACGAAAGGCCCAGGTTCGAATCACAGGTCAGACATCAAAACGAAAAATATTTCTTTGGCGACTTCCTCTCAGCAGACTTCTGGCAAAAGACTTTGAGAGTAAAAATTGCCATGAAAAGCTTCTCAAAAATCGGTCGTTCAGAGTCGACTTTAAACTGTAGGTCCCGCCACTTATGTATAAAATTAACGCACACAACATAAGTGGTGTGAGAAGCTAGGTCGTAACCCTGACTGAAGGGTTGTAAAGGCCAATTATATATGTATGTATGTAAATTTGATGGGAAATTTTGTCACAATAGCCCGAATAGCCGCTTGAGTGGTTTGATTAAACTGGCCATAAAATGAAAGAAGCGCGTTATGGACTTTCTTAACAGAGCACGCATTTTGATAATAAAATTCAATGATTTGCAAGCATTGTTCTTCTGTATAAAATTAACACACACAACACAAGTGGTGCGAGAAACTGCGGGCTTCTTGGGGACGATTGCTGTAAACTGTCTAATGGTGAAGGTATAGCACTGGCCATTTTATTATAGTCACCAGCAGCAACTCGTTTCCTTACCGTTCACATCTTCCCTCTTTCCACCTTTCCTAAAACCTGCACAATGTACTGCATGAGTAGGGGTCATCCCCTGAGTGCTGGTTTTATAAAAAAAGACAACAAACAAAAAAAAAGACGATTCATGGTTAAATTATAGACCAAACTGAAGATGTTTGACATGATGTTTGATGTTTGAAACAAAACACGAAACGTGTGTGAGCTGTTTAAACCAGTGCATAGTGTTGCCAAAAGCCAATCTAGCTGGAAAAAAGTCAATTTTTTGATGTATTAAAATTGATTTGATTTGTTTGGTATTCGATAGATAAATGTCCACTCTTTATAACTGTATATCAGTTTTTTTTATTTTTTTTCTTATTTGCTTTGTAATGTTGATCCAAATATGAGCAATTGCATTGTGGCAGTTTTTATAGAAGTGCAGTTTATTTTTAGCATCATATTTGAACGGATCGTATTATCAAACTATTAAACATTTTTAATTTAACAGCATTATATCGGGTATGTACAAATATCTGTTGATTTGAAACATTTTTTAATGTATAAAAATGGTGATAGATAGTAAGATATTTGTGTAGTAAATATTTGATATTGTTAGATATTCAGTGTAACTTTTAAATATGATTCCCGTCGATTCCCGTGAAAAGTGTTATTGTCTATTAATCTGTGAAATGTCCACTTTAGAAATCAAAAAAAATTTGCTGCTAATACTTGCAAATGCGCTTTTAAATACATATACAGATTACATACCTATAACCCGAAGAGAGCTTTGTATTGCATGGATCACTGAAAGGGAAAGCAAAGAAAGAGCAAACGCTGTCATTAATTATTTTTTTCTTAAGAGTCGGTTGCAAAAAAGCCACTTCCAATTGGAATGATGTCAGAGAAAGCACTTGAATCTCGAAACAAAGATTTTAGATTTATTCGAGAACATCATACAAGAAAAATTTCAAGAGAAAAATCAATGGAAGATCTTTTTCATTATCTACTTTTATCATCGGATCCATTAATTTCGGCCTTTTCAACAAAACCAGCTCTTGGATCTCGAAATGAAGATGTATTATGTGACGAAGAGATGTCATTACTTCTGGACCCTTTAATACAGGAAGATGAAGATTAATTTGAATAAAAGTATTTTTTGTGTTCAATAATATAATAATGTGAAACAATGTTTTGTTTTTGTAATAAATTTTTCAAAAAAAGTGAAATAAAAACACTTAACTGTCTTTTACAATGAGCGGGGGGGGTCTCCATAGTACCCTAGAAGGGTCCTTTTGCGGAAATTTTGGACTAAAATGAGTTTAGGGCCCCATAAATGTAGAAATCCGTTAAATTTTAAAAAATTTAAAAAACTATATATTATATGCTTCTATGAGAAATGCCACGCCCACTCCACCTATAACGCCCATTTTTAGCACAAATAAATCTTTCGATAAGAAATACAAAATTCCAAAATTTCATGCTTCTAGCTACTTCCAAAGAGACATTATGACTTTTTTCCAGCTAGATTGGCTATATTAGATACAAAAAATCACCCTTTAGAACTAGTTACAGTTCTAAGTACTTTAAAATTATTTTAAAAGATCACTTAAATGTTTTGGTTTTTAATACAAGAATTTAAACAAGCTTTTTAAAAAAACCAATATTTTTTTTATTTTATTTTTTATTGACATGTATTATAATAAATATGTTCAATTTATTGTTAAAAAAAAAATGTATAAAAACTTTCCATTATTCATCATACATTGCAAGTGCTTATGGTTTTACAAATGCATATTTCAAATAACTAATCGTTGTGGAACTCACGTTTTTGACCTCTTCAAATGAACTTTTTTTTTCGTTACTTTTTTTTCCTTAAACAAAATACTTTATTGTATTAAATTATGTTTTCGTAAATGCGAATTCGATTTGTTTTTTTTTTTCTTTAATGTTATTTAAAGGTGTCTATAACAAGATTGAACTTTAAATATAAATGTTCACAGGTTCAGTGTATTATAATTAATACAATCAATATAAAGAGAAGTATGCCAATATTAAGACATGGTTATAAATATAAAATTATTAACATTAACTATTTTTCTAGTCACTAATAGTTAGATACCAAGGCTTTAAGGTTCTTTTAAAAAAAATGCCATAAAATATTCAACAAAAAATTACTTGAAATGAAAATTTATTGCTTAAGTTTTAAGTTCTAATTTTTCCTTTAGTTTTGTTTGTTTGAGAAAATACCAGGCAAACCATTTATTTTCTTATTTCAGTTCTTTTTCTTTTATTTGGAGGGCATTTTCCATGACTTCAAACATCTATTGGCGGCTTTTATCAAAGGCCCGAAACATTTTTATGTACAATTTACAATGTACGAGTATATTGGTTTTTGATGACAAAACAATGTCGTTATTGTTCTTTTCCTTTTATTTTATTTTTTTTTATTATATTGTATTATTATTGCTTTTGTTGTTATTGTTATTTGTTATTACATTACATACAATATTATTGTTGCTAAAAACGTTAGTAAAAGAAAGAAAACGAAAAACAATAAAACACAGGCAATACTGTGTTACTTTGAGTCTTTGAATATGAGATACAAGTTGTAGTTTTATTTTGCCACCGTCTCTTTACATTACATTTCATATAAAAAGTTTTGTATGTTGTTTGCATATGTTTTCCGTGTATATGATTGCTTGCTTGTGGCTGTTGCTGCTGTTCCTGCTGCTGCTGCTGCTGCTGCATATTTTCTCTGTTCTTTTTGGCATGTAATTGTTTTAAATAAATGACCATGATATGGCCTGAAACTAATTAATTTGCCATTTGTGTCCCATTAATGTAATTGTCTGTCAATTATAATAACACAAATACACAGACACACCAAAAAATATTACTTCCACACAACATATTCAAACAATGTACAGCAAGCACTCTTACACTTACACCCAACAATGGAAATATGTATGTATGTGCCTTAAACAAACTGTACCAAACGATAATGAATGGCAATGATGCCAAAGAGACGTCTACGTCTACGTAAACTTAAACATCAACGTTGCCGTCAATAACTACACATGTGCTACATTATGGAACTGAAACATATTTTATATTCAACTGCTAACATGTATTTAAGCATGTTTAAAAATTAATAGTTGTTAGCAAATAAATTTAAATATTTTAAGATATTACGTGGTACCATAATACCCTACACAAGTAGACATCCTTTTTATGTATGTTATGTTAACTTGTATTTAATTATGTGAAAATATAAACATAAACATTGGGTAATCACGTTTAAAGATGACAGTGTATGCTAAGAAACAAAAGACTTAAGCTACAAACTTTATTATGAAATTCTTTTTAACGTTTTTGTTTTATAGGACTACATACATAATTGGCCATTACAACTCTTCAGTCAGGATTACGGCCTAGCTTCTCAACGCCACTCAAGTTGTGTGTGTTAATTTTAGAAAAGAGTGATGGGACCTACAGTTTAAAGTCGACTCCGAACGACAGATTTTTGAGAAATCTTTCTTGGAAATTTTATTTACTCTCAGAGTTTCGAAAAAATATTTTTTTCTACTACCTAATAGACCACGGCTGTACATATACTATGCATTCATACATATCATGTATAAAATTCATATAAATATACAAATCATACACAACATAGGTTGTGTTAGAAACTAGATCGTATCCTGACTAAAGGGTTATGATAATCTATTATGTTATGTATGTAAGTATGTATTCCATGAAGTTAAATTCAGTGCTGCAGCAAGGTGGCGTTGTATTACCAACTGTACTTTTTTGCCTTCTGGTGAACTGCTCCTTAAAAGCTGCACAATGTCAGGCTCCTTGATGGTGGCAGAAAGTCCCCAGCTATTCGTATCACTGGTGTTCTACGCACCACTCCCAATTAGGCTTTGTTCGCAATGCTTAACACGTTTACGTTGGCCCTTTAACTCATGGTTGTCGCTTACGAGCGGCGGTTATATTTAATAAGACGTTAATAATTATAATTGTTATTAAAAATAAATGCTTTTAAGAGAACGTGACTCTCAGGTATTTTTTTCTATAAAGGTCTAAATATTTGGCGTTACGTATCGTCTAATAATTTGATCAATTGCATTTTAGTGCGAGCCACCGGTGGTATGCGGCGGCGTAAACATGTTAACAAGCTTTTTACTAAGCTCCTCGCTAAGCAGATGGTTAAGTTCAGTGCGACAAGACTCAATACCTTGTCGCGTCGTCCCCTCTGGTCGCTAATCAATTTTAGAGATTGATCCAGTGGCCACACTGGATATCGATTGTCTCCCTGTGAAATATTATTTTGACAGGAGTTTCAACTTCCTGATTCCGAGCAAGAACGACTGGGCCCCTGACACGATCATTCCCACGAAACTCCTGCTTTGGTATACCGATGGTAGGGTAGGTAGTGGAGTCTACTCTGGGAAACTGGATCTGAACATTTCACTCCGGAAGCCGGACTATTGCTGCCTGTTTCAGGAGGAAGTAATGGACACCTACACCTACGGTGTTCCTTTCACCCGCATCTCAATTTTTTCTGATATTCAGGCTGCCATAAGATCTCTGTCGAACGTTGTGAATAACTCGTCAGGGAATGTCCCCGCTGTTTCAACCTTTTTTCTGGGTGCTTCAGTATCACACTTATGTGGGTCCCCGGGCACTGTGATATTCCGGGAAACTGCAGAGCCGACGAACTCGCCAGGGGATGGTACACTACTTCCGGAATCTACTCTTCAATCGTCTTAGGAATGCCATCTAGGTCCCCGGGCACTGTGATATTCCGGGAAACTGCAGAACCGACGAACTCGCCAGGGGATGGGACACTACTTCCGGAATCTCCTTTTCAAGCTGGCCTTTGAGCGGAAATTCTTTCGAGACGCCAATGGGCTGGTTACCCAGCGTGAGGTAGTTGTTTTTTAAATACGTAGCCCTTGCGCTAACCAACTTCAACCCTCCTGGGTTGGAGGAACTTGGTCAGTAGAGAGACTACGTTCACCTGTGGCATCATAACGGGGCGCTATGCATGCTTAAGTGAAATTTTGATATCCAAGCTACGACTCTAACCTAACCTAACCTAATCGACTGTACATTTATCATACCCGTGTGGTAGCGGGTAACAAAAGAATACTACCACAATGATCACCATACTTGTCGTAAGAGGCAAACTAAGGGTGCTGCTGCCAGTCAGGAACTTTTTGGGGCTGACCAGAGGTCTTAATCTGGGAGCCGCAGGGTCTTATCCCTGAATGGCAATGGTGAGGAGAAATGTGATGGCTGTGGTTTAGACCCAAAACGTGGGGAGTGTACCAGTACGTTGTGGCGTTATAATCTTAACGCGTTAAAGGAGTTTAGATTGTCTCCGACCCCTAAACAAGAGGGGAGTCATGCCCAAATAGCATGACTTCGAAATGGTACCTACTTACAGTGTTGCAGCCAGTGTTACAGTTACAGCATGTATGTGGAAGCGTTGGTCTACGCATTATATTTACTATGTGTTTTCTGACACCGTGAGATATGGTGTGATGGCGTTGCTCATGTAAATCAGATTACTATTGTACTTTTATAGAGGTCGCCGTAGTCTAGTAGGTAGTGTGTTGGCTTATTAGACGTAAAGCCAAGGTTCGTGTCCCAGGCCAGACATCAAAATAAAATACAAAAAAAGTATTTTTTCGGCGATTTCCTCTCAGCAGATTTCTGGCAAAAATTCTGATAGTAAAATTGCCATGAAAAGTTTCTCTAAAATCTGTCATTCGGAGTCGACTTTAAACTGTAGGTCCCGCCATTTATGTATAAAATTAACACAAACAACATAAGTGGTGTGAGAAGCAAGGTCGTAAGCCTGAATGAAGGGTTGTAATGACCAATTATGTACGTATGTATTGAACTTTTATCTTTCTGTTAATTAAGTACTCCTAATTCTAAGCCCTTCTACTCTTCGGCCGTTTACAGCTGTAGTAAGCATCTGTGTTGGGTTAACTTTAGACACTAAATTGGTTACCATTTAAACAAGGCCTTGTATTCCTTACACTTTTAAAATATTTCAATTATATTGCCAACAAGGAACTATTTGTATTGATCTTTTTAGTTTCAGCTTGAACTCTCTGTTAGTGTAGCTTTGAAAAGTTAAAAAAAAATTTGTTTTATTGTTTGACAAATATTTACATCAACTAAACAAGAATACCCTACATAACCATTACAAGCCATAGGTTATAATTAAGCATGTATTACAAAATCGAAATGTACGTAGAAAATTATAAATTATTACACACCATTTAAAACCATAACTTTACTTTAATTGGCCGTTAATATGACTTAATGTCTGTCCATTCATATGTCTGTCGCGTAGCCATAATAAATTATCTGGTTGTGTCAATAATTCCCCTTAGTTAGTTAATACAGTAAGACCCCGCTTAAGGCGGGGGATACGTTTCAATAATTTCCAAAGCGAAAACGAAACAGCGTTGAATGAGGCAAGTTAACATGTACATTTAAAAAACTGGTGGGATCTTTATTCTAGACAGACTATCAAAAGAGGGTTGAAAAAGATAGAAGAAAACCTACAGCGTTGCTATATAGTACACTGCTTTTGGTTGTTGCGTGGCCGTTTCATTTATACGCATATATACAACAAGTATCTCTACAATCTGCGATTTAGGGGAATCCCAGTACTACAGCGTAATACTGAAACAACGTTAAGTGGAGCAGCCTTAAGCGGGGTCCTACTGTACACAATACAAGGAGTATTTAAAACCACATTTTTGTTTTTGTTTTCCATATTAAAGGCAAAAAGAATGAAAGAAAAAATATGAAATAAATGGCGAAAAAATAATTTATAATTTATAAAAATTGTTTAAAACAAAACAATAAAAGCAAAAATAAAATACATTAACTCAACACCATGAGATTGAGCCCGCAAACATGTTTAATGCATGCATAAGCATGTCTATTTCAGTTGCTGTATGTGATCATATGTACACACATGAGTTGAAAATCTTTTCCTGATTTAAATGGGAAAAAAATTATAATTTTCAGGCGCCTTGCTGTTAAGCTAAATGGAGGAGAAAAAAAAACCTCATGTTATAATGCTTAAGTTATAAATCGATATTAAAATTCTTGTTGAGTTTATAATTTAAAAAAACCACACTTGCAATGATTACAATAAAGTTGTAAATAATTTTTAATTATTTAAACCATAAATCGTATACGTTTCCCTATTCAATGTAAGTGGAGTATGGAGTTCATTTAACAGTGTTTTATGTTTCTATATACAAAATGTTATTGTTGTGTATTGGGATCATGATTACAATGATTTGCAATAAACAAAACGAAACAAACTACTGCATAATTATTTTTAATTTAAAAATTGTTTTTTTTTTTATTTTTCTAGTATTTCGTTGGATTTTTATTTTTTGTTTTTTTGGGGGTGTGCCGCAAAAATGTCGATCAACATGTCAACAACATTTTGTTTCTATTGCTTTTGCTATTTGCATACTTCAATACGAATTTAATTTTTTTCTTTTCATTCTCTATTTAATGCATATTCATGGCTATTCCATTGGCAACTTTATGAGATTGTTTCGAATACAAAAGCAAATAGTTTATGGTACATTTGATTATATTAAATTAAAATTATTTGTTTGCAAATACAGGTGTATATCTAGCTTTAAGAAATATTGTTATCGTGTTTACCGTTACGTTATGGTCATTAGATTGACGTACGTTTTAAAATGAAGCATTTAACTGTTGAAATAATTAAGATATTAAGTAAGTAAGGAGTATACCACATGCCAAAAAAAAACAAGCATAATTAAAATAAATTTACATTTTATTTTGTTTTTTAATTATTATTATTCGTTTTATTATTTCCATTTATGTTTAGCCACAAACATTGGAATTAAACAAAAGACTTAAGCAACAAACTTGTTGTTAATGCTTAACAAATGCTTAACAAATGCTCAACAAATGCTCTGATAAATAGTAACCGATAACACCATTTTAATTAATTTCGCAATCCACTGAATTAATATACTTTTTCGCAATGGCAACTGCAATGTTAGCTACCAGAGCCAGGCGATTATACCTAGTCCGTCCTTGAATCCGAAGAATTACAGGTTTCGCCATAATAATTTCCAATTAGGCAATCGCGTATAAAAAATCAAAGATTAATTGCTCGTCAAACTTGGCGCTCCAGAGGTTAGCCTTGCTCTGGGGAAGCGGCAAAGCTTACTGGTAGTTGCATGTGGTCATGCAATGCATTGTGCAGATTTTAGAAAAGGTGGTAAGGAAACGAATTGCTGCTGGTGACTATAATAAAATGGCCAGTGCTATACCTTCACCATTAGACAGTTTACAGCAATCGTCCCCAAGATGTCCGCAGTTTCTCGCAACACTTATATTGTGTATGTTAATTTTATACAGAAGTGGCGGGACCTACAGTTTAAAGTCGACTCCGAACGACAGATTTTATGAGAAACTTTTCATGGCACTTTTATTTCGCGCTCAGAGTTTTTGCCAGATATCTGGCGAGAGGAAATCGCCGAAAAAATACTTTTTGTATTTTGTTTTGAAGTCTGGCCTGGGACTCGAACCCTGACATTTACGTCTAATAAGCCAACACACTACCTACTAGACCACGGCGACTTCTAACCCTCTTTCCACCTTTCCTAAAACCTGCACAATGCACTACATGACCACATGCAACTATCAGTAACCTCTGGAGCGCCAAGTTTGACGAGCAATTAATCTTTGAATTTTATACAGAAGTGGCGGGACCTACAGTTTAAAGTCAACTCCGAACGACAGATTTTTGAAAAACAAAAAGAGAAGAAATCACCGAAAGAACACTTTTTGTATTTTATTTTGATGTCTGGCCTGGGACTCGAACCCTGGCTTTATGTCTAATAAGCCAGCACACTACCTACTAGACCACGGCGACCCCATTTTTGCCATTGCCAATGTTGTGTCCCATTGTAACTATCCTGTCCATGTATCTGAAGGATAACAGGTATTGTCACAAAAAGATTCCAAAATTGTGTTTGCATCACAGATAAAAATTCGGCGAATAATTGCCTAACAAACTTGGTCTCTAATGGCTTAGTAATCCTCAAAAAAGGTCACAAATACGGTTCAATAACAAATACGCTTAACCACAGAACACACCAAACAATACACATTTCAGACTGCATTGACGACTCTTCAGTTCAAAATTCAACCATTTGTAAGCGTTGTTCACTTGTTAGCCTCTCTTTGGTGAAACGGCAAACTTTACTGGCAGTTTTTGTTGTAGGCACATGTCAGGTCTCTATTTTCATACTGAAAATATTTACACAAAAGAGCTAAACGTGAGAACACGTCAGTCGTGAGAACATTTTTAAAATAAATTTTAATTTTATGCATTGTAAGCAAATAAAATATATCCATTAAATTAAAGGAATTCAAATAATTTAACTAATAAAATAAAAATAAATGACTAGTTTTGCCAAATTCTTAAAAAAAATATAATTTATTTGAAAAAGGCCTGGAAATAATAATAGGGACACTTAAATTTTTCAGTATATTCATAAGAATCATTTTGTAATATTTATGGAAAAATAATTAAAAATTTATATTTTTCCATAAATATTACAAAATGATTTAAAATTCCTTCAGTCCAAGTAGCAAATTGAGTTGTTTTATAAATATTTTTATTAAAAAACAACTAATGGGTCCGCCATTTAACGTTTTTTTTTTCAACTAGTGCTTATTTCGTGAATGATAACACTTAACTCATGTCTTATTTGACAGATAATTAGTTTTATCCTTCCGCCGAACGATAAACCAATGCGTTTTCGCTTTGCTAAGTGGGCCTGGGATCGACTTACAGAAGATGCCGATCTTGGCAAAAAAAAAATCATCTTTTCAACTGAAGCTCATTTTGATCTTGGCGGGTATATAAATAAACAAAATTGTCGCATTTGGGGCACGCATACATTGAAAAGCCGACACACCCAAAACGACTTTTTGTTTGGTGCGAATTTTGGTCCAGAGGCATAATTGGACAATTTTTCTTCGAAAATGAGCAAGCAGTGGCCGTTACAGTCAATTGCGATCGTTAGCAGGCCATGTTGAACGAATTTTTGTTAACAAAAATTGAAGAGGAGGATATTTTCAACATTTGGGTTCAACAGGATGGCGCTACATGTCACACAGCCGAAGATACACTCGATGTTTTGCGCCCTGTTTTTGAAGATCGTATTATCAGCGGCAGAGCTGCTGTCGTTTGGCCACCTCAGAGCTGCGATTTGACACCGTTGGGTTATCATTTGTGGGGTGCCGTCAAAGATAAGTGTTACGCCGACTAGCCAAAGACAATTATCGCTTTAAAGAACAACATTTGTGAAGGCATTGGTGAAATACAGGTGCACATAATGGATAATGTGCTTAAATATTGGACCGATCGTGTGCATAGGCTACTACATGGCCAGCCGAGGCAGCCATTTAAATGAAATTATTTTCCATTATTCACAGGAAGGATTGTACTTTCAAATAAAAAAAGAAATTTGAGAAAATTTTCAGTAGTTTTTTTTTTTAAAGCATTTTCAAAAAGTTATTTGGCGGACCCTTTACTTTAGATGTTATCTCCATGGAATATAGCTTCAAAATGAAAGATGGGATAATGAAACGCACTTGAAGAGAGGCCAGACAGATTTAGGTCGGTATGAATATATACATATATACATACATACATACATACATAATTGGTCATTACAACCTTTCAGTCAGGCTAAAGACCTAACTTTGCAACTAAGTTGGGTGCGTTAATTTTATACATGAGTGTCAGGACATACAATTTAAAGTTGACTCCGAACAACAGACTTTATTTACTCTCAGAGTTTTTGCCAGTCTGCTGAGAGACAGTTGCCGAAGAAATATTTTTTTTTCATAATTTGTGTTTGAACCGTGGCCTCATAATTAATAAGCCAACACGTTACCTAATAGATTTTTTTTTTATTAACCCTGCACTCAGGGGATGACTCCTACTCATGCAGTGCATTGTGCAGGTTTAGGAAAGGTGAAAAGAGGGAAGATGCGAACGGTAAGGAAACGAGTTGCTACTGGTGACTATAAAATGGCCAGTGCTATACCTTCACCAGTCAGTCTACAGCAATCGTCCCCAAGAAGCCCGCAGTTTCTCACACCACTCATGTTGTGTGTGTTAATTTTATACAGAAGTGGCGAACGACAGATTTTTGAGAAACTTTTCAAGAAGAGAAGGAGAAGAAATCGCCAAAAAATACTTTTTTTTGTATTTTTTTTATTGTTGATGTCTGGCCTGTGACGCGAACCCTGGCTTTACGTCTAATAAGCCAGCACACTACCTACTAGATTACTATACATGGATATATGCGGAACAAAATTTGAGACTAGATTTGAACTCAGAAACCTCATAGCAATTTTAGCAGCACTGTGGCCTTATGGGTACATATGTATATGCGCCTTAGACTGGGACTACCTCGAAATGACTTCTGCAAAAGTTAGAATGTCAGTTAAGAAGAGGAGGCTATATAACGTCTTTTCTGTCATTGTCCATGCTTGAGAAATCTAGAGCACACATGCCATTACAAATTTTCAAAATTGCTAGAAGATGCAAACAGGAGACTGTAATTAATTATAATGCTATTACAACGACTGTGATCATGTTGTTGTGATCATATGAGTTGAAAATATTTTTCTAAAAGAAAAAATATTACAATTTAAGACGCCTTCTTCTGATTCTCATATACATACATACATACATATTTGGTCATTAAAACCCTTCAGTCAGGATTATTGACCTAGTTTCTCACACTACTTATGTTGTGTGTGTTAATTTTATACATAAGTGGCGGGACCTACAGTTTAAAGTCGACTCCGAACGACAGATTTTTGAGAAACTTTTCATGGCAAATTTTATTTACTCTCAGAGTTTTTGCCAGAAATGTGCTGAGAGGAAATCGCCGAAAAAAATACTTTTTGTATTTTATTTTTATGTTTGGCCTGGACAGGAACCCGGGCTTTACGTCTAATAAGCCAACACAAAACCTACTAGACCACGGCGACTTCAACATACAAAATTGGTCATTACAACACTTCAGTCAGGATTACGTCCTAACGTCTTACACCACTTATATCATATGCAGTGGTGTTGTCGAGCCGGAACGCTCCGGAAAAGGAAGTACCAGAATCCTTTTTGGACAGAACGCGTTCCGGAACTAAAGATGATTGCTAATAACGAGAATTGGCTGACGTTTTGAAAAATTTGGGGCATGAGCTCTTAAAAAATCGCCACCGACAGGATTGTCACGGAAAAGCACCCCCGGGACACGAGACCGTACAGAGCGACCACCTACCCAGGATAGACCCTGTCTGTATAATTATATATACGCGTTTCGGTAAAAAAAAATTAGTACAACACTACTGATCGTAAGTGTTAACGTTACACATGAATGGCGGATTCTACCATTTAAAATCGACTCCTGGCGTTCGGAGTCGTTTTTCTTGACAATTTTTTGGCAATTTTATTTCTTCTCAGAATTTTTGCTAGAAATCTGCTGGGAGGAAGTCGCAGAAGAATTATTTTTTTATATTTCGTTTCGCTGAAATTGTCTGACCTAAGGTTTGAACCAAGGCCTTACGTTTAATAAGCTAATATATTGCCTACTAGCCTACATCTACATCCTTTGATTCCATCTAATTCAGCCTCATCTAAAGTGAATTATAAAAATTTCATCAAAACTCCTTTTTTTTTAAATACATAGTTTAAAATAAAAGCAAATACATACAATAAAAAATATTGTCTTTACTTTTGATTTGCATTTCATTTTGCTATTTGATTGACTTTGATTTTATCTGATTTAATTGAATATTGATTGCAAGTCACATCAATCATTGGACAAGGTCACAGAACTTTCCATTTCATTACACAATATTTTAAAACTAATTTATATTGATTTAATCATTTTTACGCTTATAAACATTAATTAAGATTTTAAATGTCCATATAAACTGATAAGGAATTTAAATTTTTTTTTTTTGTTTTGTTTTGTTTTGCTTTCTGTAACTGAAATTGCGAATCATTAATATTCAAATGTATGTACAACAACAACAACAACAACAAAATCTACATATTTATAGTCAATTTCATTTGGTTTCGATGTATTGTTGTTAATAAATTAATTAAAATCTAGAGTATTTTAAATTAACACCCGATATGCATATTAAATGAGTACTGACTGCATCATACTCCTGCGGCATTGATTGGCTGGCTCTCATACATAATTTCATTAAAATATTGATCAATGCAGTCAGTCGGTGTCTCATAAACGAGACAACAACAGAGAACAGAGCAGGTTAAACAATTTGTGTTCTTAATTAAAAAAAGCCTTAAACAAATGCATACATTTTTAAATAAAAAAATAACAAAAAAAATTTTTTCTTTTTTCCTTACTCTGGCTGGTAATGAAAATACTTGTTCAGCCAAAAACCAAAAAAACAACCGAAAAATTCAGGAAAAAAAATGTTCTTTTTCATCATGGTTTTCTGTAGAACATTGTAAAATTTGTTATTGTACTAATTGCTGACAGCCGCCAATCTTGACTTGAATATTAATTAGTTCTGTTCACCATTTTTTTTTTCGACGATTTTATGTATTTCCACCGACTTATAGAGTTCAACATCAAAGGATTTTTGTTTCTCATTTTAATTTTTTGTTTTTGTTCTTTTTGTTGGTTTCCGAATGACATGACAAGTTTAAGAAATGAACGAAAACGTGTTGCAATTTCAGTCATTCATCTGTTGATTGTATGCGAAAGACCAGAAAAGGATATGAAAATAAAAAGAAACGAGAATTTAAAGCTAATTTACAATTATTTGCAATTCGTTAAAGACTGTATAAGGAAAAGTTATTACGAAATAAAAGGCTATTGGAAAATAAACAAAAAAAAATTCATAAAAAGAAAACTGTGAATCAAAAACTCTAAAATGTTTGCCTAAAAGACTTAAGAAACAAACTTTTTGTAAAAACTTAAGATGACTGACCGGCTTACTACCCATTGCATATGGCAATCGAAAGAATTTAATGAACAATTGCAGTGTTCGAAAAGTATGCACTTTTGTTTATGATCATAAATTAGTAAATAGATCTGCTAGATCATTGCATTTGAAATTACTCACTCTTCCTAAGTTTATTAATGATCCACCGCCAATTTTTCCGGAATATATGGTTCATGTCTAGGTACAAAAGCCAGGAAATTTAATTTGTCACTTAAAAATTTTATATCTTTACCTCTAACTCTTAGCGCATGGGAACCTAAGGCATATGAATCTGGGGCACCTGGAATCTCGTTGATATAATATTTCAAATCAAATGTTGACTACCAGGAAGCCTAGGAGATGTCAGTTAAACGTCATTATAACGTTTAAATGATTTAAAGGAATGGGTAAAGCGGGTTTGTTTTGTACATATAAAATTAAGAGCTCAGAATTGTTTATCAAAAGGACAAAAGCAACAGCAATTCGATTCAAAGTCTAAATAAATTTTAGTTGATTAAATTGTTAGGATGGTAAAGTAATGCCCTTTTCGCATATAGACGTACATAGTTGGTTGGTTACAACCCTTCTGTCAGTATTACAACCTAGTTTCTCGCCCTTATGCTGTTTATACATGAATGTCGGGACTTACTTTTTAAAGTCGATTCCGAACGACAGATTTTTAAAAGCAATTTCATTTACTCTCAGAGTTTTTGCCAGATATCTGTTGACAGGAGCAGGTAACAAAATACTCTTTCATATTTTTGTTTTGTTGGTGGTGTCTGACCTGGAGTTTGAATCGTGGCCTCACGTCTAATATGCCAACTAGATTAGGGTGATAATTAACAATTATTACAATGCCCGGTTGGCATCTCCCAGTTATTTCGAAAAATTTATAATGGGATGTGTGCTCTAAATTTCTCAAGCACGGACAATGACAGAAAAGACATTATATAGCCTCATCTTCTTAACTGACATTCTTACTTTTTCAGAAGTCATTCCGAGGTAGTCCCAGTCGAAGGCGCATAAACATATGCACCCATAAGGCCACAGTGCTGTTATAACTATGAGGTTTCTGAGCTCGAATCTGGTTTCAAATTTTGTTCCGCCTATATCCATGTATACATAATTGGCCATTACAACCCTTCAGTTTGGATTACGACATAGTTTCTCACATCCATATCCATGTATAGTCGCCGTAATCTAGTAGGTAGCGTGTTGGCTTATTAGATGTGAGGCCGTGATTCAAACCACAGTCCATCTATATCAAATAAATCAAAATACGAAGAAATATTTCTTCGGCCAGAAAACTCTTTAGAATAAACAAAATTGCTATGAAAAGTCTTTCACAAATTTGTAGTTCGAAGACGATTTTAAACTGTAGATCCCGCCATTCATGGAGAAATATTAAAACACACAACATGGGTAGTGTGAACAGGTACTTCATAAACCAGACTATAAGGGTTGCAGTCATAGCTGCCAGATAAATAAAGCTTCAAATCTTCAAATATTAGAAAAAAATCATCAAATTCGTCAAAGATGTTCATGGAAATTGTAAAAATAATTGCCAAAAAATCGTCATAAAAATTCAGCGTGATGTTCGCTAGAACTGAAGTCGCCGTGGTCTAGCGGATAGTGTGTTGGCTTATTAGACGAAAGGCCCGGGTTCGAATCCCAGGTCAGACATCAAAACAAAAAATATTTCTTCGGCGACTTCCTCTCAGCAGATTTCTGGCAAAGACTCTGAGAGTAAAAAATTGCCATGAAAAGCTTCTCAAAAATCTGTCGTTTGGAGTCGACTTTAAACTGTAGGTCCTGGCACTTATGTATACAATTAACGCACACATCATAAATGGTGTGAGAAGCTAGGTCGTAATCCTGACTGAAGGGTTGTAATGGCCAATTATGTATGTTCGCTAGATCTGACACATTTTACAGCGCCTTCGCTTCTTAAGAGAGTGCAAGAATTACTTCACTTCGTCTGGTCTTCTTACTATTTACACAATTTATATCCGAAAGAGAAGGGAATACAATTCTTATTTATATAGGTCGTAGCTTCAACGTCTTTTTTGAGACTTCTCGACAACGCATAAGAGAGGGCGAAGGAACTCCATTGATTCATTGGAGCATCGTTGTAATGTGGTGTGAAATCGATGTTTTAACAGATTTTACTCGAGCGAAATAAGAGCGAATTGAATCGCCGTGGTCTAGTAGGTAGTGTGTTGGCTTATAAGACGTAAAAGCCGGGGTTCGAGTCCCAGGCCAGATGTCAAAATAAAATACAGAAAATATTTCTTCGGCGCCTTCCTCTCAACAGATTTCTGGCAAAAACTCTGAGAGTAAATAAAATTGCCATGAAAAGTTTCTCATAAAATCTGTCGTTCGTAGTCGACTTTAAACTGTAGGTCCCGCCACTTATGTATAAAATTAACACACATAACATAAGTGGTGTGAGAAACTAGGTCAATAATTCTGACTGATGGGTTCTAATGACCAATTATGTATGTAAATGAAATAAGAGACTTGTTCCCAAGAATCATGTATGCCTAAGTAACACTCGCCTATCTCGGCGAGCACATACGTATGTGGTCGATTGGCCAGTGGATTGCAGACTGCATTACAGACAAAATTTGATCTTTAGTCGAACTATTCATATGTGGAACCCCCTTCGTACAGAGGTTGTAATTTTTTGGATTTTAAAGGAGGAAGACGACATAAATTCGCTTTTAATGTACTAAAGTAAAGAAAATGATGAAAATTTTTAATTTCTAAAAATTATTAAAATAAGAGCATAAATCGTCACGTCGTCAATATGATATTTTTGGACCATAAAATCGTCAAAATGACGATAAATCGTGAAATCTAGCAGCTATGGTTGTAGGAACGTATTTAGTAAGTAAATAATATTTAAATGGCAGACATTCTTTTATAGCCCCAAATAAAAATATCATTCATGTCTGCAATTATTCCATGTTTTTTGCTTAAATTTTGAAAACGTTTGTTGCTTAAGTCTTTTGTGTTTTGAGAAACTAGACCGTAATTCCTGCCTGAAGGCCTGTAATGACCAATTATGTTAGTATGTACTATAGCATATGCTTGGATACAAATAGCATTTTGTCATAGCTTTTTACAATAAACTATAATGTTTCTAAATTGATATTTCTTAGAAGATATGTTATTACGGCCCGTATATATTTTATTATTAAAGAAAATTAAATGTACAATGTGTGGATAATATGAAAACATATGAAAAGATTGTTTTCCTTCCCCTGAAATAATTACATTGTTACCAAGTTTAATATCCCCTATAAAACATTCAATTTTTCAATAATTCGTAAGCTTTGCATGCATGTGCATATATAAGCCAATCAAGACTTCGAATTAGTTTCGTTTTGTTTTTTTTTTTATTAAATATGGCCAAAAGGGAGAAACACAATTTAATATTTCATTAAACAGTCATTAGAATTGTTGGCATCAGCAAAATATTTGCTACCAAAAAAATCTTTTCGTCTCTTAAGTCGTTTCTCTTAAGTCTTTTGCTTTTTATTTTAATATTGTGGCCAAAGGCAAGTTCAATCAATGCGTAAGTAATTTCAGAAAAAAACCGAAAACACAAAAAAAAATTCTTTAAAATTTCAGAAGCAGACAAAGACAGGTAGACAGGCTGATAAATTATTAAAAAAAAAATTTTGCAAAATATTAAATATAAAATCAAAAAATGAATCAAACCAAATAACGTACACATATATCGGATCCGCCACCTAACGTTTTTTTTCAACTAGTATTTATTTCGTGAATGGTAACACTTAGCTCATGTCTGATTTGACAGATAATTTAAGTTTTATCCTTCCGCTGACCATCCAATACGTTTCGCTAAATGGGCCTGCGATCGACATACAGAAAATGCCGATTTCGGCTAACAAAATCATCTTTTCAGATGAAGCTCATTTAAATCTTAGCGGGTATGTAAACAAGCAAAATTGTCATATCTGGGACACAGAAAACCCACACGCATATATTGAAAAGCCAACGCACCCAAAACAAGTCACTGTTTGGTGTGGATTTTGGTCCAGAGGCATAATTGGTCCATTTTTCTTCGAAAATGGGCAAGGAGTGACCGTTACAGTCAATGACGATCGTTATCGGCCCATGTTGTACGAATTTTTGTTCACAAAAATTGAAGAGGAGAATATTGGCAAAATTTGGTTTCAACAGGACGGCGCTATGTAACACGCAGCTGGAGCTGCACTCGATGTTTTGCGCCCTGTTTTTGAAGATCACATAATCAGCTGCAGAAATCGGTTGTCGTTTGGCCACCTTGGAGCTCCGATTTGACACCGTTGGACTGCTATTTGTGGGTTGTTGTCAATGATAAGTGTAACGCCGAGAAGCTAGAGACAATTGACGCTTTAAAGGACAATATTCGTTAAGCCATTGGTGAAATACAGCTGCACACAATCGATAATGTGCTTAAAAATTGGACCGATCGTGTAGGCTACTGCATGGCCATCCAAGGCAGCCATTTGAATGAAATTATTTTCCATTATTAACCAGAAGTATTGTACTTTCAAATAAAAAAAGAAATTTGAGAAAATATTCAGTAGTTTTCGTTTTAAAGCATTTTCAAAAAAAAAGTTATTTGGCGGACCCTATACATATGTATACATGTATTTGGCCTAAGGTCTCAAAAAAAGAAAAAACGAAAAGATTGAGAAACGATTTTAAATGAATTGTAGAAATAAAGATAAAATATGAGATGCTAAAGTAATAAATGAAGACTATAAAATAACCACAGACTTCTGAGAAGTCTCACAGTGTCTAACTACCAATAAATGATGAAGATGTTGCCAATTAATGGAAATGTTCTCGTCTCTTTCGTATATTGGCTGCTAGCAGCAATAACAACACAATAATTTTTCATTTGTTGCATTTCAGTCATTCAATTTAAGACAGGAAATTGTTGGCATCAAATTTCAACATGTTAAACTTGGCCAGTGTTAACAAAAAAAATATCGTCAATATCGAATATATTTTGCACCTGATCTTAAGAATAACTCATAAATAATGTTTGTAAAGTCTTTGGCTTTGGCTTAAAAGCAAATATTTGAGTCTTTTTGTCTGTAAGATTTATGTCTTGACAACAAATATTATGTAGACGTGTCTGTAAGTGATTAAAGACTGTAGCATATACTATCAACACTTTATAATGAATGCAATGTACATATAGTCAGACAGACAGACAGACCGACAGCTAGCTATTAAAGCAGCATTGCCAAAGCCAAGTGTTTATGTAGTTGCCAGTCAAAAACTTATTGACTACAAGTCTGTTCTTTTTGTATTTTTTTTTTTCTGTTTGTGGACCTCCTTCTTCTTGCGTTTATATTTGACTATTACAACAGGGCAGGAGCAGATTAAGACACTCATGAAAAACTGTAAGAAATTTATTTTAAAACCTAGAAGATTAGTTTTTTTTTAATATTACATGCCAAGCAATGTTCTTTTCAAATAAATTGAAGCTCTGCACGAAAATCACATCCAAATTCATTAGGTAGGTAGGTAGGTATAAGTGGCCATCCCCCAAATGAATTGAATGGACGCACTTAGGCCTCATGGGGCTTATTGTGATACTACAGTTCGTGCTAACTATCCCCTAATCCTGGAACCACCTAGAGCTTACAATGAAACGACTCAGACTGTCGACGTCAATATTCAACAAATCACTCAGATTATCGATGTAGTAGGAACTAGGAATGCCAATCGGGAAATCCGGAATCCAGGGATTTTCGGGATTCACAAAATCCCGAATGCCGGGATTCTTAAAAACTTGTCCTGGGATTTTTCGAGATTTTCGGGATTTGTTAATTCATATGTATTTTGAGCCTACAAAAGGTCCTGGAAAAAAATTGTGTATCACGCACATCTTTGTTTTGTTTTAAACAGTTATTTTACCAATTACTTTCCTCGAGTGTATCGAAATAGAGGGAGATAAATGTAGTCTCGTACACATGTTATTAAAAAACTATTTAAACACTTTACACAATTTTGTAATTTATTTTGTATTCTCAACGCCAAAAAACTACAAAAAATAGTAAAAAAAAAAAAATGGAAAAGGAACACAAATAAACATGTTCAGATAATTAAATATCTGAAGCCAGAGTTTGAAATACAATAAAACTAAAATGGAAATTGTTTAACACCATTTACAATATGAGTGGCATAGAAGGAATAAAAAAACAAATAAACTGACGGACAGAAACTGTTGAACCACCTTTGCAATGTTCTGGAATATTATTCAATTTATTCTACGTTTTTATTGCCATATTTTGGAACAGACTTTTATTTTAATTTGCGTGTTAAATATCAGATTGAACGCATTTTTTGTTGTCTTAAAAAATAACGCAATTTTTATGTACCTAATCAGTATTGTATGATATTAGGGTGGTTAATTTAAGTTTACAAATTTCGGTTTTAAGTTCACAAATGTCTAGTAGACGGTGATGCAATCCGGTAAGCCTATATAAAGAAATGGAGAGGAGTTGCTGACACTCAGTGATGACATCAAAGTTACTTAGCTGTAATCAGCAAGTACATCAAACTTAAGTTTAATTTTCAAATAGTCTTTATCAAATAGGCTTTATAGGTCGCATATCAAACAGAGGAAATATGTCCATTGCACTACACAGTGAAAATTCCAACACTCTGGTCCAGTTTCTTATACATTTCATGTGAGTCTCTTGAAAACCTAACAGTACTCCTAGCAAATTCTATTAGATTCAGTTTTATGCTGTTTTAGAATAATTTTATATATTCGTACTAGGCTCTTCACAAAAAAATAATGCTTTACTCTACTTGTCCTAGAGCAGAACATTTGCACAGAATGTGATCTTCCGCGTCTCCTTTTTCTATATTCAAATAGTTGTAATGAAGGATCGCATTGGGCTCCTATGAAGAGCTAAGAAAACTTTGTATCTTTCTTTCGTTAGAGTAGGTCAGAGAATTCTAAATATTTTACAAGTGGCGACATCAGATCATTTGCTTTCGATATTCCCTTTGCAAGGGTCCAAGTAGTCCGCGCGGAAGCAAATCAATAACACTGATAAAGTTGATCTCATTTTTCAGTGACATATTATTGAGACAGTCTAGATCACGAATCATATGTTAATTAGGATGCTTTAGTATATGTTTCCTGAAAGCAATGCAATTGCAAAGAAAATGTTGAATACATTACTGCTCATCCCCATTCTGGCAACTCTAACTGCAGAGCCATATTGAAATGTGGACATCCCACACATATAAAAATCCTTATTGGACTCCCATGGAGAGCTAAGAGAGCTTTGTGTCTTTCTTTCGTTAGAATAGATCAGAGAATTCGAAATATTTTACATGTGGCGACATCAGATCACTTCCGTTCGATATTTCCTTTGCAAGAACCCATAGCAGAAAAGTGCAATCCAAGTAGTCCGTGCGGAAGCCTCATTTTTCAGTGAGATATTCTTGAGACAATCCGCAGCACGCATTATACATTTATTTTGGTGCTTCAGTCTATGTTTCCCCAAAGCGGTGCAATTACAAAGAACGTGTCGAACGCATTACTGTTCTTCTCCATTCTAACAGTTGCCATACTACCAGCAACCCATGCAATCACTATTGCAATGTCCAGTAATTATGCTCCTTAGAAACTTTATTGCACCCCTTGCAAGAGGATATTAGACGTTTCGTATTCTCCATATCAGTTCTCAGTTAGTCTATCTCGGCACACAACTAAAGGGGGATGCATGTCGCTCTTATAGCTCATTCCCCAGCAATATCAATCCCTGTAACATCGCCAAATGCTTACTGCGTTAGACTTGTAATGTTTTATACTATAGAAGTAGATATCGATAACCTAAGTTACAAGATTTTATTATTGACAACACTTCACTCTCTTGTCAATGTTCATGTTCGTCGAAAAAAATATTTGAACAAAACTTTTCAGTCTCCGAACGCAATCTTCCCTAACAGGTATTCTAATCCTCTAGGTCCTATCAAAACTCAAGATAGATTTCACATAATCTATTCGGCCTGTTCGGTTACCCACTTCTTATAAGATACTGAGTTACTAGTCTAGGAGTAATACTGGCTTTCTGGCTCTCAGCATCGATTTAGCTAGGGAATGCTATTTTATTTTCCATTTATGAATGAATAACCAGATTTTGCTACACATTAGATAGATAGGTAGAGGTGGCTGCCCGTCCAAAAAAAATTTGATGGGCTTATTTAGGCCACATTGGGCCCATTGTGCTACCACAGTTATTACTATCCCTTAGTCTCGAAACCTCCTGATGAAACGATTCAGATTGCCAATGTCAATCCTTGAAAGTTCCTCCAGATCCTCCATGTAGTAAGTACCCAAATAAAGGGTCCGCCAAATAACCTTTTTTTTGAAAATGCTTTAAAAGAAAAACTTAGGAATATTTTCTCAAATTTCTTTTTTTATTTGAAACTACAATTCTTCCGATTAATAATGGAAAATAATTTCATTTAAATGGCTGCCTCGGCTGGCCATGCAGTAGCCTACACGATCGGTCCAATTTTTAAGCACATTATCGATTGTGTGCAGCTGTATTTCACCAATAGCTTCACGAATATTATCCTTAAAAGCGACAATTGTCTCTGGCTTGTCGGCGTAACACTTATCTTTGACGGCACCCCACAAATGATAATCCAACGGTGTCACATCGCAGCTCCGAGGTGGCCAAAAGACATCAGCTCTGCGGCTGATAATGCGATCTTCAAAAACAGGGAGCAAAACGTCGAGTGTAGCTTCGGCTGTGTGCCACGTAGCGTCGTCCTGTTGAAACCAAATGGTGCTAATATCCTCCTCTTCAATTTTTGTGAACAAAAATTCGTTCATCATTGCCCGGTAAAGATCACCATTGACTGTAAAGGTCACTCCTTGCTTATTTTCGAAGACAAATGGTCCAATTATGCCTCTGGATCAAAATCCACACCAAACAGTAACTCGTTTTAGGTGCATCGGCTTTTCAATGTATGCGTGCGGGTTTTCTGTGCCTCAAATGCGACTATTTTACTTGTTTACTTACCCGCCAAAATCAAAATGAGCTTCTTCTGAGAAGATGATTTTTTTTTGCCAAAACCGGCATTTTCTGTAAGTCAATCGCAGGCTTGCTTAGCGATGCGAAAACGTATTGGATGGTCAAATATTCGTTCAGCGGAAATATAAAACTTAAATTATCTGTCAAATCAGACATGAACTAAGTATTACCATTCACGAAATAAGTACTAGTAGAAAAAAAACACGTTAGATGACGAACCCGATACTTTCTTCTCCTTTGGCAAAGAGCTGGGCATGTACCCTGCAGGAGAGGGAGAGTGTCCACTTCTTCGTTATTTCTGTAACTTCTGCAGAAGTCATTAGCAAGGTGTCCAAGACCAATGCGCCTTGCATGCATACCCCTAATGCAATGCCCCGTAATGACACCGAAAACTACAATAAGCACGCCTCTTTGGAGTTTAAGTAGACTCATTGTATGCCCCTTATCCAGCCTTGGCCAGATTTTACGAGCCATTCTACCTGTCGCCGTGGTCTAGTAGGTAGTGTGCTGGCTTATTAGACGTAAAGCCAGGGTTAGAGTCCCAGGACAGATATCAAAATAAAATACAGAAAGTATTTTTTCGGCGATTTCTTCTTAGCAGATTTCTGGCAAAAACTCTGAGAATAAAAATAAAATTGCCATGAAAAGTTTCTCAAAAATCTGCCGTTCGGAGTCGACTTTAAACTGTAGATCCCGTTACTTATGTATAAAATTAACACACACAACATAAGTAGTGTGAGAAACTAGGTCAATAATCCTGACTGAAGGGTTATAATGACCAATTATGTATGTATTCTACCTGTGTTCGAGGCCGCCAACCTGTCGTTGACGAAATCGACGATCGCATTATCAATTATGAGCTTGAAGGGCCTGTTAATCGTTAACATTAAAGTTGCTAACATTTAAGCAAGTTTTTCAAGAATGAAATTTATTTAAGCCTTCTGATTGAGGTCGCCGTGGTATAGTAGGTAGTGTGTGGGCTTATTAGACGAAAGACCCGAGTTCGAACCCCAGGTCAGACATCAAAACGAAAATTTGAAAATAATTTTTCGGTGACTTCCTCTCAGCAGATTTCTGGCAAAAACTCTGAGAGTAAAAAATTGCCATGGAATGCTTCTCAAAAAATGTGTCGTTCGCAGTCGACTTTAAACTGTAGGTCCCGCCACTCATGTATAAAATTAACGACACAACATAAGTGGTGTGAGAAGCTAGAACGTAGTACAATGGGTCAATTCGACCACCGAATACTGTACTTGTCAGAATTGACAAGTACACGTCCTCTAACCTAACCTAAGCCTTCTCATTACTGTTTGTTAAATAGTTTCTTAGGTTTTATGGTAATTTTGTAACAATTTTTTAAACAGGTTTCTTAAATTGATGCCCTAGACCCGATGACATAATCTTTAGTACTGTATTAGCGGAATTTTGTAGACACTGCCTATGTGTTACAGGCCATCCAATGCATGATTGGCCTTCAAGGCGTGTTTATAAGGCATTCATTATTAAGTTGTCGCCTGAAAGAGCCATCCCTACAAGTTTTCGAAAAAAGAACTCGTATGTAAATTTGGTATTTATCAGTTTAGTTCGTTTAGCATATCTTTTTTACTGGTTAACCATAATTTGTTTAGCCCAAAGCCTTTACGTAAAATCATCTTCTTAACGAAACAGAAAAGGCCATATTGGAATTTTCTTAACTGATCTGCAAGTACATACTGCCAATACACAGAAGGTTTTTGAGCCATAAAATTTATTATTCACTTTCCATTACAAACAATACGAGTATACAGTCATAAATTTAAGTTGATTGTTTTGTTTTTATTGTTTTTGTTGTTTTCTTTAATTTATTTAATTCCTACCAAACCTAAAACCAATATTTGTTTATTGAAAAATTGTTAAACGAGGGGAAAAAACTGAGTGGCAAAAATTGAATTTCAATCAAATTGGTGTTAAAACATAAATCACATACGGAAAAAAAGCAACAAAAACCAATAAAAAAACAAATAAAAACTGAAAATAAAAATAAAAATTTTAAATTAAAATATTCGTAAAGTGTATGAGTAGTTTACAGTAAATCAATATCAACTTACAATACAAGACGATACAACATTGCCATACTAAAGTGCCATATATTCAGTCAGTACTCAGTTTACCATACAATATGGGTACATTCGTATTGTGAATACCCTTGTAAATGATAAAAAGCCAGCAAAAAAAAGAAGAAAAAAAAAATACTCAAAACAAGCATCGATTGATCGGGCAAAAGAACATTCAACATAAATAATTTGGTTTTAAAGCCTTATCAGCAGCATTTTTGGTAACAAGCATAAAAATGCATTAAAGTCATATATCATGGGCTTAAACTTAAATTGAAATCAGTCTTTAGCTGCTTTTTTTTTTGTATTTTTTGCTTTTTGTGTCAAATGCCCTATAAGCAGGAGTTAAGACAGGAGAAGCTGAAATGTTAATATTAAATAGGAAAGCAAGTTTACATACATACATAATTGGTAATTACAACCCTTCAGTCAGGATTATTCACCTAGTTTCTCACACCACTTATGCTGTGAGTGTTTATTTTATACATGAGTAGCGGGACCTACAATTTAAAGTCGACTCCGAATGGCAGAATTTTTTGAGAAACTTTTCATGGCCATTTTATTTTTACGCTCAGAGTTTTTGCCAGAAGAAATACTTTTTGTAGTTAGTTTTTGATGTCTAGCCTGGGACTCGAACCCTGGCTTTTACGTTTAATAAGAAAAACACACTACCTACTAGACCACGGCGACCACTAGGAAAGAAAGTTTAAAAAATTAATTTCTGTGATTAAGAAGAAAAAGAGGAAGTGTTTCCCCTGTTTAGATCAAAGAATCAAATTGAACCAACGACAGACATCGCTTTAACTCTTTAATATTTTTATTTTATTCTAAAACATGCTTTTCTGCCTGTTTAATTATTTGCCAGCGAAGACGAGTATACTCGACATAAAAGGAGTAAATATTAAAAAAAGGAATGCCAACTACAGACATCGCTTTAACTCTTTAATATTTTAATTTTATTTCAAAACAAACTTTTCTGCCTGTTTAATTATTTGCCTCCGAAGACGAGTATACTCGACATAAACGGAGTAAATATTAAAAAAAGGAATGCCAACTACAGATATCCCTTTAACTCTTTAATAATTTAGTTTTATTCCAAAACAAGCTTTTTTGCCTGTTTAATTATTTTCCAGCGATGACGAGTATATTCGACATAAACGGAGTAAAATGTTCAAAAAAAGAATGCAAATTATGGACATATCTTTAACTCTTTAATATTTTAAATTTTGTTCCAAAAAGGCTTTTCTGCCTGTTTAATTATTTTCCAGCGATGACGAGTATACTCTACAAAAACGGAGTAAATTTTGAAAAAAGGAATGCCAACTACAGACATCCCTTTAACTCTTTAATATTTTAATTTTATTCCAAAACAAGCTTTTCTGCCTGTTTAATGATTTGCCTGCGAAGACGAGTATACTCGACATAAACGGAGTAAATTTTGAAAAAAGGAATGCCAACTACAGACATCCCTTTAACTCTTTAATATTTTAATTTTATCCCAAAACAAGCTTTTTTGCCTATTTAATTATTTTCCAGCTATGACGAGTATACTCGACATAAACGGAGTAAATGTTGAAAAAAAGAATGCGAATTATGGACATACCTTTAACTCTTTAATATTTTAATTTTATTCCAAACCAGGCTTTTCTGCCTGTTTAATTATTTGCCAGCGAAGACGAGTATACTCGACATAAACGGAGTAAATGTTGAAAAAAGGACATCGCTTAACCCTTTAACTCTTTAATAATTAAATTTTATTTCAAAAATGCTTTTCCGCCTGTTCAATTATTTGCCAGCGAAGACGAGTATACTCGATATAAACAGAGTAAATGTTGAAAAAAGGAATGCAAAGTACGGATATCCCTTTAACTCTTTAATATTTTAATTTTATTTCAAAAAGACTTTTCCGCCTGTTTAATTATATGCCAGCGAAGACGAGTATACTCGATGTAAACAGAGTAAATGTTGAAAAAAAGGAATGCCAACTACGGATATCCCTTTAACTCTTTAAAATTTTAATTTTTTTTCAAAAAAGCTTTTCTGCCTGTTTAATTATTTGCCAGCGAAGACGAGTATACTCGACATAAATGGAGTAAAATGTTTCTGCCTGTAAAAGTAGGCTATTATAAGCAAAGACCAAACATTTCGTATTGTGTTTTTTAGTAAATTTATATTTTGAAACGTTACTTCCCCAGACTTTGTTATTTCAGATTAATATCAGCTTTTGT